>CM066733.1:20112500-20590000 GCA_033961575.1 Aselliscus stoliczkanus
TCCGATCCCTTATGCTGTAATGTTGTTCTAGCTGGTTGGTGTGTTGGTGGAGTCTCCAAAAGAGATTGTTAGCTCCTTCTGTCTCTAGTCCAGGCTATGATATTGTCACTTTGTTAGTGTGGACTGTCTAAGGTGAACACCACCATTGATGGTGCAGAAAGCTAAGGGTTGTAGGTCTCTGCCGGCCTGGTAACTTGGGGTGGTGCTTAAAGTGGGAATGGTTAAACAATGGCCAAGCTGTGGGAAATAAAGAGTTAGTGGGACTCCAGCAGGAGCCTCAGTTAAAACGGAGGCATCCTTAAAGAATACGGGTAGGGCCCAAATTCCCTTTCCCCATGGCCACTCCAGGTGGTCTTCCCTCTGGAGCACATTTCAGGAACAGGCAGTTCCATGATCTTATGAGAAGGAATATTGGTCAGGCAGTGAGTGAGCTGGAAGTCGAAGCCGGAGGTTCTGTGTTTGGTTTCTGACTTTACAAGACAAAGGAATTTGGATACAAAAGAAAAAGAAAACAGCAAAGTGCACCTGTGGAGCCCTCTCTTAAATTCTCTCCTCTGAGACAAAGAGTCTGAAGATGCTGAAGGAAAGAGCTGGAAGGCCTGATTTGAGTCCCTTACGTATCTCTCTGATTAAGTTATATGACAGGTCCTGTAACTGCACCCAGGGTGACCAACTGCCCAGTTTCCTTGGGACTTTCCTGGTTTTAACGCTGAAAGCCCCACACCCTGGGAACCCTCTCAACTCCAGGCAAACCAGGACAGCTGGTCACCCTAACTCTACCTCAGTTTTCCCACTTGTAAAACAGGAATAATTCCATGCTCCTCTTCTAGTTGCCTGTAGGGTGAGGATCAAATGAGATGCGAGATGGGAAAGTGCTTTGAGATTAATTCTGGAGAAACGCAGGTGGCTGGATTGGCCACTGAAGCCACACCTTTGTGTGTTGACACATGCCCTACCTGGCACACTCTGCCACTTTGTGGAACCCTATTCATCTTACAAACGCTAACAAAGTGTTGTTCACTACAAACTCGTGCAGTGTCTCCAGGCAGAAAGGACCAGGGCTTCCTTTCTGTCCTGCCACAGCGTGCATGCCTCATGATAACAAACTCATTGCTCCATTATCCACCATCAGCAGCCAGATTGAGGGCTCCTCAGTGGAGGGACCCTGCTCCCAGCAGACCAGCTAACACAGTAGCTGCTTGATAAATGTTGCTGAATGAATGAGCAGTTTTACATCTCTAAGATGCATGTTGAACCACAGAGGTTACTTGAACCCCCAGAAACTGACCACGAGTTTTACACATATGATATATATTTCTGGCCCTGTAACTTTCCTTAGGGCTAAGATCCCTGATACAGTGCAGAGCTGGATGGGGTTCGGAAGCCTGGTGATTCTATAGACAGAAAGCATTTGGGAGGCACGTTTGATCCCCAGCCGGTCTCGTATTATGACAGGCAGGTGTCAACAGTTCATTTGCAGCTAACAGCCAGCCACATTTGGTCCTGTAATGCAGAACCAAGAACCAGCAGGCATATGGGTCTGCATCACACACCTTGGAAATCCTTGGAAATGCTTGATAAAAGATACTGGGGCGGGGAATGAATGTAAACCACCCCACAATTAGTGCAGGGAGTGGGAACACCATTCAGAATGAGAGCCAGACCACTGGTCTTATCTCAGCCATCTCTGATTCAATGAAAGGAAGGAAATCTGGGCCAATGCTAAGGACTGGCCACTGAAAGCCAGGCATCAGTGTGACCAGAATGCTGAGCAGGCCTGCAGGACCATTATTTCTTAGGGACTTTAAAATACACAGGGTCATAATGTAGGAGAATTATTTCCTCCCATGATAAAAGAATGGCTCCTGAGGAAGAGAGACAAACTCTGATGTCCCAGGTCTTCCAGCCTGGCCTGGACTTGTCCCTAGCTCTCACTCTCCCCTCTTCCGCCCCAATTCCTCTACCACTTTGAGCCTCTTAGCTCTTGCTTCAGCAGCTCCACTCCAATCTGCCTTTTCCAGTGGGATTCCATGAGAGATTTTGTTTGACAAAATGATTCCCTGCTGAAAACAGCAATAGCAAGATGGAAAAAGAGTGCACGAATTACCCTCCCCTTCACTTGTACTGTGTGCTTGCTGTGTCTTTTACCCGAAATCCCCTACCCCCTACCTTGCTGGTAGATATATATTCTCCCCACTGGTTCAAGGCTCTGTTCAGGGACTGCTGCCTCCTCCTGCAGGCCTTCCTAGAACTCCCATCCTGGGGGAGGGCAAGAGATTAACCCCTACCTGCATGGTTTTCCCACCGTGCCTTGTTCATCTATCTATTGATCTATGAACTATCTATCTTTATGGTGCTTCCTCTCTTTTGTTTTATTAGTGTTAGTCGTTACGGCTTGTGTCTTCTCTCTCTCTTTCTGTCTTAACTGTGACTACCACTCAAAAATTCGAATAGTTCACACAAAAATCGAGATTTCTAGTTTCATTTGAAAAGCCAGAAGATCCAGCAACATTCCCACCTGGCGATATTAGACCGGACTGAGTGGAGGCTGATCTCTTTAGACAGGCTTATACTCATTTGTTCATTAAGGCCCCTCATTTCCTGGATCTCCCAGAGACTGTCTGGGAAGTTTTCTGTTTATAGTATAGTGGAGTGGAGAAGAGCATAGACTGAAGCTGGATTGCTCGGCTTCAAATTCTGGCTCTGCCACTTACTGGCTGTGTGGCCTTTGACAATGTACTTCATGTGTCTGTGCCACTGATAAATTATCTGTAAAATGAAGTACTGAGCAGTACCCATTTCATTGAGCTCTTGTGAATATTATGGTGAATTAGGGAATGCATGTGAGTACTTAAGAGAGTTTTGCCACATACAGCAAGTGCTCAATAAATATGAACTATAATTATTATTTACCATAGTGTTTGCTCTGTGGTGTTGATGCTGAGAATAGAGGAAGTATTGCCTGTACTCATGACTACTAAAAATGAGGAAACCACAGACAGGGTTAGCCCTGGTCCATTTCACTCATTTTCTTTACCTTGGCCCTGGGGTCATTTGAAGTCGCAGTCCTTGTTTTAGATGATGAATCTTGGGAATGCCAATATCATAGTTTATTCATCTTTGCTTTCCTTATGAGTTTTCACTTTGATGCTTTGAAAATACTGTGCTTAAAACATTGTTAGAATTAAGTTATATGATCGTGGTCACATACTTCCATGCTGCCTTTGGTTGACTAGTAATGGCCAAACAGACCGTTAAGTAAGAGTTGGTTGGTTTAATTTGTGTTACATGGTCTATGCAGTAGGACAAGTATTTCCTGGTTGGCATGAATCAGACAGTCCAGACACACCAACTGCTTTGATAGCTGTTTATGGTGCTCATAAAGTCACCATCTACCAGGAAGCTGGTGAGATGGCAATCAGTCCATGGGACAAATGATCAATAGGAATTTCCTACATGCTAAATAGTCTGTTAGCTTCTGGGAGGCAGTTGGCCCTTGCTTCATTGAACTGTGCTTTGAAATATAGGTGGAGAGAAGAAGGAATCAGTGAGAGGAAAGATCTGGAGTGGGGAAAATTCATGTTTGTGACCCACAAGGAGGCTGGCTTGACTAACGCTATGTTTTTTTTTTGTTGTTGTTTGTTTGTTTTAATATTCCTCCAGAGGAGTACATTCTATTCCCATGGGAATACAGAATGTTATTGAGAAATCAGTATGCTCTTTTTCTGCTGGGTGTTTGTGCTGAGGAGGAATGAATATTACATGTCATTTTCCCTGCCTAACTTTCTCTGGTTTGGATGCTCTGCTGACTTATCACCTCCATCTAGTTAAGAGGAAGTTGGTGCTGTTGGTGAGGGCTTTACCTGGGCCCCTTTCCCCCTGAAGAAGAGGCTGGTTAGATGTGATTATTAAGCCACGATCTCAGCCCATGGTGCCATCCACAAAATGCTCCTGGAACAGGTGGCCCAGTACTTCTGTGCAGGGGCTCCACTGAGGGCTGCCCCTACCCCCTGCCTTTCTGCCTGTTGTCTGAGACCAGGCTTGTTCCAGAGCTTCCTACATTCAGACACATGGATGGAATCAACATGGCTATTAGCTGAAAGTTTGGGGCACCAAGTGTAGAAGGGAATAAAACTCCACAATTGAATGTTTCTGTCTCGTAGTATCCTGAAATTTCCATCTCATTGCAATGAAAAGAAGCCCAGAGTGGAGAAGGTGATCACCACATATTTGGGTCAGATCCCCAGACTAACATAATAGATGGTGGGCACAGAGGGGAAGCAGAAAGGGAAAGGAGAGGTGGAGGAGGAAAGGGGATGAATATTCAAGGGCTCTTTCAGCATCATGAGCTCTTCATATGTGACTTCATTTATTCCCAAGACAGTCCTCTGAAGCTTGTGGCAGGATCCCCGTTTGGAAGGTGAGAAAGCTAAGTAAGCCTCAGAGAGATAACTAGTGATAGTTGGCACTTGTTAGTCACATTAAAATGTGCCAGGTGCTGTGTTAAGTACTTCATGTGAACAACCACCCAAGTAAATGCTTAGTGTTACCTCCATTTGTTATATTTAGGGGAAAGCGAGGTTTAGGGAGGTGAAGTAGCTTGTTTCAGAGACTTGTCATTGACTGGCAGGCCTGGGACTGACTCTCAGGCCTGACCTCAGGAGCCTACCCATCAGTCGATGGTCCTTACGGCTGTTTGCTCCATTCCCCAAGTCACATGGTTGTAACTGTGGGAGGCAGGGTGTGAATAAGGGTCTGATCAAGGCCAAAGCATACTTGCTTCCCACCCCCACAAGCCCTGAGTGGCAGAGCTGGGGACAATTATGAGGGCCTATTCCTCCTGGTATGCCTTTGTACTACAGCAGCTGCCTTCCTAGAAAGGGGAAAGACTGGGCAAAGCAGAAGTAAAGTTGCTGATGAGAGGGAGAAAAAAAAAGAGATACTATTTTTGCCAGTAACAGCCTCTTAAAAGGAAGCAATATGCGATTTGTGTATCAGCCGAAGAAAGCAGTGCTTCCGCAGGCAAACCTGCGCTGGGCAGCTACTCTCGCCTTGGTTAAGGCCACTCATTTCTCATGGGGTTCATCTCCCCAGACCCACCCTTGACACCTTGCTCTGGTGGCAAAGGCAGAGAGGGGCGCCTCCAATAGCACAGAAATGGGGTGGAGGATGTGCAAAGAATGAGGGTTTCAAAGTCAGGCTTTGTAGTTAAACTCCATCCCACCAATCCCTGAGAACATGGGCAAACTGTCGCCTCTCTGAATTTTAGTTTCCTAACCTGAGAAAGGGAAATGATAATACCTAAATCAGAAGGGGAGGGGAAGATTAATGCTAATGCTGGAATAGTCCTTGTGTACTGAATACCTAAGCATTAGCCAGCACACAGTAGGTACGACATGAATGTAAGTCTCTTCTCCCCTCCACCCCCCGTCCCCGCTTATTGTACAATCAGTCTAAAATGATCTTCTTTTCATTGTTGAGAGGAAGCAAAAGCACTATAGAGTTTGTGCAGCATGAGAATTTTTAGGGGTGTTTCCATTCAATCTGCCACGGACAAGTGGGGAACTTAAAATCCTTCTCTATTTTTAGGTACAGGGCAAAGACATCAACCTGTGCTCTGGCCTTGGTCCTGAACAGAAGGGCCTGTATGCCCCACAGATGTGAATGGTACCAAAAAGGAGGCAAGGATTCCCTTGGGAATTCAGGCTGAGCAGACAGGAAGCCATTTCTTCTTGTGGAACCTCCATTTTCTTAAATGTGTATTGGTTGGGTATGACGAAGTAAAATTGTGTGTGTGTGTGTGTGTGTGTGTGTGTGTGTGTGGTGAAGGGGATAGAAAATGATGTTGCGTCTCCAAACAATCATTCCTTCCTCACAGTTCCCCTCCTTACATCCTTGAGAAGGCATTCTTGCCTGATGGTTGAGAAGAGATTCTGGAATCAGGCTGCCTGGCTTGAAATCCAGCTCTCCCATTCCCATGCCAGGTAATCTTGGGCAACTTCCAGAACCTCTCTATGCTTCAGTTTCCTGAACTCTGTGATCAAGATGAAAACAATACTACCTTTACAGGGTTGTCCTTAGGATTGCGTAGCTAATGTACCTCAAATCCTTCCTAAAAGTGCCTGGGATGAGTCAGTGCTAGATAAAGTGGTTTTGCTAACAATAGGTGTTATCATCACCACCACTAAAAATGCTAAATCAAGCCCTTGTCGGACCCCTGCCTGGACTTTGGCTCTGGGCTACTGTGCCAGTCTCGCAGGAGGCTTTCTTGGAACTCTCATCCATCCCAAGTGTCCTGACCTGAGAGGCTCCTGTATTGATGCATCTCTCTTTAGGAAAACCTCCAGACACGTGTGCGTGCTCTCTCTCTGTCTCTCTCTGTCTCTCTGTCTCTGTCTCTGTCTCTGTCTCTGCCTCCCTCCTTACCTTTCCCTTTTTTCCCTTTCTCCCCATTCATTCCCCCCGGCCCCCCCCTCTTCATTTCTTACCAGCTCTTCAGAGGATGCAGGCAAATCCAGCCTCTCCACTCAAAGGGCTTTGCCTCTGATCAGGCCCGACCTGGGTCATAGAGTTCACGGGGTTACCATGACAACAAGCATCCCTGGCTACCCATCAGGAGGCAAGGACCAATTGAAAGGGACTGTCATTTCCCTGGGACATACTGTATTTATGCTCAGCAGCGGGTCCTGTACCAGTACTATACTATGGGAAGAGGGTAGGAGGGAGGGAGGGAGAGAAGAAATATCAGGGTTTGATTTTTTTAGTGTGCTCTCTGAGGGAGAGGACCACAAATTGTTCTCAGAGAGAGACATTTTGTTTCTAATGTAGCCAGTGTAGGAGGCTGAGGGTAAGGCTCACATACATTTCTGATGAACACAGTTGATTTCACAAGGAAGAAAAAATTACCTTATTTGACTCAAAAGTGAGTTTTTGGTAGGTCTAATGGGAGGGGGAGGGGGTGGAAAATTATTGTTAATAAGTACCCTCTGTGATAAACATTTTGTGCTATTTTATAAAAACTCAAAGCCACTGCACTGACTTATTATTCCAATTCTGCAGGAAAGAAAACAGGCTCATAAAGTTACAGTAGTTACTAAGCTAGGGGAAGATCCTGGAAGAGTAATGGCCCTTGAACTTGAATTGAGGTTGTTTGACTCCAAGGATTATTGTTTCGACACCATTCAATGCAATTTCCCTGGCACGCTCCCATCTTATTAGTCTTTCTCCTCCTTATGTGCTGCCTCCTCAGACCACTTGTATGTCTCTGTTCCCTGCCCTATTTTCCAAAGGGGACTGCTGTCTACCTTTCAACAGAGTCACCTGGGGGACTTGTTAAAACTGCATATTTCTGGGTAACATTATATACCCTGGACCTGCAGAATCAGTAATCTCAAGAATTAGAGTCAAGAAAGCAGCATCTTAAAAACCTCCTTCCCTAGATAATTTTGGTACATACTAAAGTGGGGAAATTGTTCTTTAGAGCAATGGATTCAATACCACACAAGACAACACTTGCTTATTTGTTTTCCAATTACATTCTGGGTCAATGTGATTCCCTAAAAATGGAGAACTCTCTTAATGGCCTCTGTAACACTTAGTTCAGTGGTTAAGAAAGGCCCACTGAACCAGCTTAAAGATATAATTATGTCAGATTGTCCCATTGTGGAGGTGGGCAACTAGGAGACCCTCAACCCCTGGACGTGAGAACTCTCCCCATAAAACTTTGTGATGTCTTTTCCTGAGTCATGGCCTTAACCACCCTCCTTTCTTTAGCCAGATGCCTGTATGGACAGGTGGTTGTTAGTAGATATTTTTTAGCATAGGGTTATGTGAAGGAAGGAAAATCTATTCAGTAGGATTGCCAATTTGACTAAAATGCTTATGATCAATCTTGAGCTTATGTCCAACTAAAAAAAACCCACACACATGTAGGCAATTTATAGTCAACGCAGTAGGAAGAGGGAAAAGGCGATTGGCAGCCTCCATTATTCTTGCTCGTGGACTGTGAATTCCATGCCCTCCCAGTGAAGACTTTCCCAACCGTCTAGGCATCCCAGAAGTAAAACTGAGGAGGTGGCAGTAATTCTGTCTGGGAGGTAAATCCGTATCTACGCATTTTCTGTCCTTTCCAGAATCAGTTTGTACCTGGTCAGACCTCAGGCAGGAGTACAAAATTCCCAGAAAGCTCATATAACAGACTCCTTTCCCAAACTGCCCAGGCTATCACTGGTGACAAACAGAGCCACTACTTCCATCTGTCCCCAGCCCATTATGACCTGTGACCACATTCATTATCCCCTACCAAAATGACAACAGCTTTCTAAATAGCCTCCCTGCCTGTGACCCTCCTCTCTCTGATTCACATTGCAAACCACCGCCAGGGTCATCTTCAGAAACCTGTCTGATTATGGTCCTGCCAAGTCAATGGCTTTCAGTGGCCCCTACTGACATCAATCAAACATACAAGGATGTTGGAAATCCTTCACAGTATGACCACAACCAATTGCTCTTACTTATAAATGCATTCCCAAGTTAAAGTGAACCCCTCCGTGTTCCTGAAAACAAGCCCTATGTTTTGCCGATTTACTCCATCCTCTCCCTCTGGGGCACCCTCTCCCCACTTCTCATCTATCACAATTCTTCAGAGCCTGTACTGGGCGTTGCCTCAGCTGCAAAACCTTTGTAAAACCTGCCATTCAAATCTTGACTTTCCTTCTGAGTGTTTCTGACTCACTTATGGCATTGGGTAGAATAATAGGTGTTTGTGTCATTCTGCTCATGAGCCAGACTGGATTATGCATCATTTAGGGGTGGGGATTGCATCTCCGTCAACACTGCTGCCTAAGCTTTGTGCACAGCGCATTGTGTGGAGATGGATTCAGAAAAGCATCTGTGACGCTGAATGGAAAGCGCACAGAGTGGGTCTCAGACCATCCTGGGGGCCCATCACCCATTAAGCTGCAGGATGGCGCTGCGCTGTGCTCCTGTTCCCTTGGCCCATACGTCTGGCATGGACAAAACATGTGACAGAGGATAAACATGTCATGATCACAGAGACCAGAGAAGACTCCATATGACACAGTCACAATTAAAGACCACACTTTGACCAATGTTGTGATTAGGGCATAACTCTTAGCAAATCCATTAAGTTACCAGTAGATAGTTTGTGAAGGAGAACCATTAGTTGATATTTTAGGCCGATTTGGTGTGGAATCCTTCTTGGATTGGTAAAATATCGGCCGTGACCCCTTACTTAGGAAATTTGAATATGCTGTCTCTAACTGAAGGGAGTATTTACCATAACAAAGAAAAAAAGACTTCAGTGCAGACCAGACGATACATTTAACTGGCAACAAAAAGGCCAACAGATCATAATTCGTGGATTTACCAATTGGCTTTCCCTAGTGACCAGCATTGGCTGTGTTGGGCTTTACCTACAACCTAAGGGCAGCCCCAAACATGCAGTGACAGCCAACAGACAACATATTTCAAAGAAACACCACCTGTCCAAATGGAAAAATCAAGCCCTGAACCACCTTGCTTCATCAGAGTATTTGTTTCCAGAGCAGAAGAGACAAAAAAAAAAACCGAAAAAAACTTCTGTCACTAACACAGCTTCTGAAGGCTCAGTCTGGACCATGGCCCGGCTTCTGCCAAGTAGACTTGGCAAGTTGTAGAGGAACATTCGGGCCTCCGAGGCAGAGCCGGGTGATCTGCCTTGGAGGAATCTGGAGCTGGTTCTGGGCAGGTTAGGAGGAGCAAATGGGCCACAGGTGTGGGGAGGACTGGCTCTAAGGAGAGCAAGTGGTGGAGGAGGGCTGCCAGGAAAGTCCTTTTTTGATGCAGGCTTTAGGCCTGGGGCACATCTGCCTGTGAGGGCTACAAACGCCTTACCTTTCACAGGGAGAAGCAACTTTTGTAACAGTGCCTCTAGAGTATGGAAGCAGCTTTCTGTACCATGGACACTTATTTACTTGTGGTCAATTACAGTTGACATTCAAGATTATTTTATATGAGTTTCACGTAGTATAGATGCTTCTAAAGAGTTTTCAGCTTTTTTAAAGGCTGAACAGTCTTTAAGAAAAAGTATTTTCTACAACTCTAAGTAATGTGGAGACAAAATCGGTTTCCTTTGCCAAGTCATCCTTAAGCATATATCTTCCCCTTTTCAATAGGACCTGAGGAAACATATACCGCCCCATTACTCTTCTCCCATCCCACCCCCATCATGCAGAATGGCTTCCTGGGATCAAATCAGTGGATCTAAGATTGCTGGAGCAGCCACATGTGTCTGTGGCATTTGATTTGTGATGATTCTTTGGTATTCAATCATGCCTTGGGGAAATGGCACTATCTGGGGCCTGGGAGGCAGAGATATGGTGAAAACCTGGCTGGAGAGTGAGTTGGGAATGGGGAGGGGTTACTGATACTCTCTGTAGCCATTTCGCAATGGTATGTTTCATGGAACCTCTGTACTGTGGGCAGCTAGAACGACTCCTTAAACACCAGGCCATTTGGTTTCCCTTTACTAGGCCACATGCAATTGTGTCTACCCGCCTACAGGTATCTTTATTTCCTAATTTTCAGAGAATTACTTAAAATTCTTCAATGTGTTTTTACTATTCTTCAAATAAGGACAAAAATACTTTACAAAATCCTTCTCTATGTCATTCTGCAATCTCAGCTTAACCTTTTCTTCTCTCTAGTACCTGTGTTCCAGGAGCACTTAACTTCTCTTAGTTTATCAACTCTGCCATGATTTCCGGCCTTGGAGTCTTGGCACATGCTGTTCCCTCTGCCTAGAGTCCTCTTCTGTTCCCCTCACCTCACTTCCCCCAGCTAAATCCTATCCATCTGTCAGGTGTCAGCTTGACATAAAACATCCTTGGAAAACTCCTCTCAGCCACGCCACACTCATTCTGCACACCAGATGTACCTGGCTATCTCTGGGTGTGTTTGACATCTTCTCTGTCTCTATTGTTCTGAAGTTTCAATTGAATTGGCTGCTGATTTTTATCTATTTACCTGCGTGGAGCTCATAATTTTTGAATCTGAGTATTTCTGTTTTCCATAAATTCTAGAAAATTCCCTTCAAATATTACTTCTACTCTATCCTCTCTTGTTTTTATCTGGAACTCATAGAAGATGCATATGAAATTTTTTTCCCCTCTTTCATGTCTCTTATTTGTTATAGTTTCTGTCTTTTATAACTGTCTGTGTAGTTTTCTGGGGAATTTTCTCCAATTTTTTTCCCGCAGTGTACTAATTTTCTCTTCAACTTTGTAAAATTGCTGTTTAACCCTTCCACTGATATTTTATATCAATGACTACATTTTTTTTTTTTACTTCATTAAGTACTTTCTAAAAATGTCTGGTCTTTTATGATTGCATCTTTTTCTTTTAAAAATGTTTTCATTATTTCTGTGTCTTTAGTTGTATTTCTGATGCTTGTTCATGTAGATTGTCACATAATTTATAACTTTGCCCTGCTTAGGGATGCCCCAGAATAAGCACCCAAAAAGCTTATGCTTTCCACTCTGTTTTTGATTTCCTTTTCACTTTTTTGCTTAGAGCTTCCCTAAGTTTCATTTAAAAGGCTATTTGTTATATTTTCCCCAGCACACATAGGTGTTTTATATAGTGGAGTTTTGTTCTGCCGTGCTGCTGGAAGTAGATCTCCTCCAGGTACCCTTTTATAGAGTATCATAGTACTTGTCATAATTGTCTGGAGCCACTGAACAATAATCATCTGTTTAAAGTCTGTCTTCCCTGCAAGAATGTAGTTCCATGGAGACAGGGACTACGTCTGTCTTGTTTGGAACTGTAGCTCCAGCTCCCAGCCTACTGCCCAGATCACAGAAATGAATGAACAAAGTAGAGGCAGAGTGGCCCTCGATGTCATGTCAAAGCGGGTCATTTGCAACCCATTAAAATACTCCTCACCTTTCCCTAAAATGAGTTAATCCCTCTGTAATTGACATCATGTCTCACAGGGGACTACACACTGTACTGTTTTCAGCCACCTTCTGGATAGATGGTCCCATTGGAACTCAGAATCACCTTGGACTTGGAAGGGCTGGGATGATGACCCTCTCTTTACAGAGAAGGAAACTGAAAGTAGGGGAGATGCTATGTCTTACCTTGTATAAGACAGTCAGTAGTAAATCCCGGAATTAAATCCCTGTCTTCCGATTTCAAATCTACAAAACTCTACCTTAGCTGTGTGGAATGACTACTAGGGCTTCTTTATGGGAAAGTAAAGTCCAGTTTTCTTCTTTCCTGAACTACCTGTTTCATGCTCAAGAACTCAGTGTTTAGGAAAGAATAGGTGATACCAGTCCTTTGGTGTTATTTTGATTTCAACAGCCAGAGTCTCAGGATTCATACTATCTGATTTTTCATTTGGACAATGTGTTTATGTTTCTTTTGAGACAAACATCACAAACCACCTTCTGTCTATGAATCCAGGTTGCTGGAGAACTCTGTTCATGGCCTAGTTGGATGAGGGGGTGTCTGGTAAATGATGGTGTGTTACAGATCACACGACAGAGAGAAACACAAGGCTGACTGATGTGTTACACAGTTGGAGGGGTAAGGTGAGGCATGGGGAAGAACACATAGGCAGCAGCAGTCATAGCAAGCTGAGGCCCAGGTCAATTTCCCCAGGTCAATTTCCCAGGTCAATTTCCAACCTCAGGGCTGAAGGTCTTAGGCAGCTGGAGTCTCCCAGGCCCACCGTTGTCCAAGGAGAGCCCGCTTGACAGGTGGCGTCGTGGCCTTGGAGCCATGCGGCAGACACAGCAGCTTCATTTCCTGAGATGGGGTGGGGAGAAGGGGTACCAAGGAAGCAAATCTTGGCTACTTACCTTAGGGCGGACCCCTTGGGTGTCGCAATGCCATAGCCTTTGGAATCCAAGTTACCTCCCACCTTCATGGTGTCACAGGGCTTCCGCTGCTCAATGTACTCATTCATGGTGGACTCCAGAAGGTAGGCGTATTTGCCTTTGGATTTCCTCACTCGGATCATCCCCTCCTCTGTGGTCCGTACAAACACGGATGGTTCTGCTGATTTCATGTACGTCCACATCTTCTCAAACACGGCAATTTTAGACCTCTGCCAGGAGACAGGAACGGAACGGGAATTACTGCTGGCTGCACTCGGAGCTGAGGTCGGCACACGCGCTAATGAAGAGCTGAGGTTAGCTTGATCACACATTCATGAGTGAGATTAGCTCAGGAAGAAACAAATTATGAGTGATTGCAAAATAAGAGGCTCTAATTAGTACCAGTAGGTTCCAAAGTACAAATATCTCGCAAATACAGAGTGAACAGAATCGCTTAGAATCTTTTAATTACTGCTGAGTAATTATATTCCTGTTAAATATGGGAACAGTTAAGAAACTGGAGCTCTGTTTGGCTTTTAAAGACATTAAAAAAGCCCCCCAAACCTATCTATTGTTCAGTAAGGCCATATTTATACAGCCCAGAAGCGGAGAGCTGAATATCAGTGGAATCTATTTTCATTATTGAAGGACAATAGTGAAGAATTTTGGGATCGTGGGTGCTGAGTTGCAGTCACTTTGTAAGACTTGCCCTCAGGATATAAACTGTTGTCTGATTAAGCTAATAACTTGGGACCCAATATTGTCACCTGTTTACATTTTAAAAGCCTCTGAATCTAGCCAAACTGCTTTCCTGGTTCCTCCTGAACTCACTTTGGGCCTTCCCTCCTTTTGGGCTTTGCCTTGGCTTTTATTCCGCTTCTCCAGCCACATCCTACTCATCATTTCACAGACCAGGACAAATCCTTCATATTCTGAGAACACCTAAGTTCCAAGGACAGTAGTTCTCAAACTGCGGTGGGTACAGAATTAGGTACAGAGATTATAAATATGCAGATCCCCCTGCTCTAAAACTAGAGATTCTGATCCAGCAAGTCTGCAGTGGAGCCCAGAATGAATCTCTTTCAGGAGTTCCTCAGGGGATGCTGAGCTCGATGGCTTGCCTGACCCTTACTTTGAGATAATAAGGATGCATTGTCTGGGTGGTCACTGGAAGGTCAGGCTTCATCTCTACTTGAACACAGGTCTCAAGTCTGTGGACACACCTTGAGGGTGGGACCATCTTCCCTTCTGGGGTCCTTCACACATCCAGCCTTGCACATAGTAGGCCCTTTGGGCCCATGATCTAGAACCACAGGTCAACCCTCTTATTTAACACACTCTTTCTAAGGGGCGTCCTTTTCCCAATGGGTAGATGTATTTTAGGGATACTGGAGTCTGGCTTTTGAAATGCTTTGTACATGGACAAGTGTTAAACATGTATCATGGACTATTTTTAAAAAAAAATACAGTTACTACTAGAGTCATGGAACCTATTGAATCTAGTGGCTACTATATAAATGACAGATTTCTTTAGTATAAAATAATCATTATACATGTAATAGGTCTTTTTTTTGCACACAAATATCAGTTTTATTTCCTTGATATCAACATCAAGTGTTGGCTAAATATTGATATACATTAGGTTGCTGTTTGAGCCAACTTATCTATAGAGGTATTTGAGCCCAGGAAATTCCTAGGTCTCTAGAGAAAATTAACTGAAATAGTTCCTGAGAATTTGAGGGAGGCATTTGGTAGAGTGAGCCTAAAGTTTTAACAGTCTGTGATTAGATAAACTAAATTATTTGTTTTACAGTTTACAGTCTGGAAAGGACACTGGCCTTGGGAGTGAGGCACCCTTGGTCCTAGTCTTAGTTCTACTGTTAACTTTCCCCATCTGTTCCAGAGAAGTTTGGGCAGGTAACCTTTAAGTCCCTTGCTAGCTAAATACCTGATTTTTTTTTTTTTTTAAGATTTTAATTGGGGAATTGGGGGAGGGTAACAGCATTCGGGAACTGGGAAAGGGGAACAGACAAGTTGCTGTCCTTTTGTTCTTCTGTCTAGCTGTAGAGGACATTGATTTACTGGCCCATGTTGGTATTGTCATTGTACTCTTCCCGCATGAGGCAGATTGGTCGCTGGCCTCTGGACACCACTCACAGCGGCTCTTGGCAGCTCACGCTGGCTGCCGGCCACTCACTGTAGCTTATGGCAGCCCACTGCAGCAGGGGCTGCAGCCTACACCATCACTGGCCACCTTAGCTATAGAGGCAACCAGGTGGAGCTGTTGTTCACCATCTTAGCTGTAGAGGGCAGTGTCTCTGGCCCTCATATGTGGGATCTGAACTGGGGCTACTGGCATCCCAAGCCAGCTCCTAACCAACGCGATACTCAGCCAGCCCAAGGAAATACCTGATTCTTTATGTGAAGATACATCATTCAAATAACAATGTCAATGTGAGAAAGAGGAAGAAAGCAAAAGAAAAGGGAGGGAGTATTTCAAAGTTAGGAGAAGAGGTACCCAGAACCAATTATAGCATGTACAGTGTATTGAATATTCTCTCACAGGAAACAGGGAAAAGTATAAAGTCAGCCGTGACCAGATTTTCAGATGGTCTTCCAGATACAAAAACCAACAAAACATACGGCAAGGCAATTGCTAGATACAATTTGACCTGACAGGATGGCCACAGCAGGGACCCGGGCTGCTGACAGGCAGAGCTAAAGAGCCCTCTGGGCAATAGTATGCAGAAAATGAATATGTTTTCTCAGCCTCTCTCTGGTGCCCCAAACGCCAAGGCTGTGCTCACAGCTGTTCAGAGCCGATTATCAGGAAAATCTCATCTTCAGGAACGGGAAGGCAGCATGAGTGGCAGGGAAGATTGGAAGCATACTTGGGGTATTTGTTCTTGGATCTCTCTTATCATCTTCAGCTCCCACAGCCCTTCACACATCTTAATTAAACTGTCGATGGAGGATTAAGTGTCTCTGGGTGGGACTGCCAAGATGCTCTGGGCTGCCATGGGGACCAGGAGCCAGGTTTTTCAGAGACTGTGGTAGAATTTCTGTCTCACTATTCTTTCTTGCTGCCATATGGGGTGGTAGGTGATCTTGTCTCTCCACCCACCAAAGTCCTGAATCTTAAAGAAACAAGACCGATGTGAACAAAGGATTGAATACAATTTAAAGTTCTAGTGCTGAACTTATTCTCAAGGTCAGAGTCACAGGGATGGAAGGGCTCATGGAACATATCTTGTCAGTGCTCTTTTTACAGGTAAGCAAACTGAGGCCCACAGTAAAACAGCGAATGGTCCAATGTCACGTGGTTTGTTAGTGGCAGTAAAACCCTGGTCTCCAGATTGCACAGCTAGTTTCTACTGCAACCAGTTTCTACCCTCATTTTAGGCTTTCTAGCTTACTAGCTGTGGGGCCTTTCTGAGTAAGCCTCAGAGCTCCTCTCCTGACAACTCTGATAACAGTATCCACTGCGCAATGTTGTCATGGAGATTATGAGAACAGAGGTAAAATGAATAATCCAGTGCCCTTCAGTGGTAGGTGTTGTATAAGTGATGCAATTACTGTTCATTCTTTAGATTTTACTTTAGAGTAGAAGTGCTCAATACCAGTTTCCATTCCTACGTATATGGCAAATGCTGATGTCAATCAAGGAGTTATTTCACACTGATTCCAGGTGTAAAATCCCTCATAACATAGAAGTCTAGGCAACTCTACTGATCAATCAATTAGCACATGAAACCACAACCTATTTGCCACCAACATAGTAGGCCTGGTTAGGGCACAGAGCTTGTGGAATATGAGCTGCCTTGGCTCTAGATTCTTAACTTTTCCTGTGGACAAGAGATAGAAATATGTCAACTGACATGGTTATTAACAGAGAACTTTGAAGTTAAGTCTCAGGTGTGCCTCTAATTAGCTTGGGTGTGCCCATTTTCTTTTCTGGGCCTCAGTTTCCCCAAATATAAAAGGCGAGGTTTGGACTAGACTTGTCCATGGATCCAGTTGGTAATCTGAGTGATCTTTTGAAAAGCATTTATCAGTTCATGCACCACCCCATAGGACAGTGATACTCAGAGGCCAGGAGAATTGGGTTGGAGTGAGGAAACTCAGATTTTGTACCCATCCTTGACATTTGCATCATGAAGTGCCTGGATCTCAATTTCTTAACCACAACGTGGACACCATGTTCCTGTTCTGCCTTAGGTCACAGGTGAAGCATAAATGAGATCACGGATGTGCAAGTGCTTTAGGGACTGTGACATGCTAGTATATTAGGGACGACAGCATGGGTATATGATGGGTAAGTGAACTGGGTGTCCCCCAACTTCGTCGGCAGGGCCTGGGACCTAGGGCTGATGATGGACAAATGTCAGGCACCTCTTTCACACTTTGGTTGCAGGCTAAAACTGTCAGAGAATAGTAATGAGATTACAAATGCTTCTTCTATAACTGGTTGGGTAAACGTAAGCAGGTCATGTCTCTCTCCAAAATGACAGACTCTGACCAAGTGACTTCAAAGTTACCTTTTTGCTCCAATATGTTGAAAATGGATAATTTTAGCCTTGGAGTCTGGATCAGCCCTGGTTAAGACTTTGGTCCCTTTCCTGCCTGACACACTGACACAGAGCCCATGATCAAGAAACTGGGCACATCCTCCTGCTGGTTCATGCAGGGCCTGGGGTTTGCTCCAGGAAGTGAGAACCCAGTGAGAACCCAGTGGGAGCCCCACCCTCTTGTCTGAGGCAATGCCAACAGGAAGTGAGAACCCAGTGAGAACCCAGTGGGAGCCCCACCCTCTGGCCTGAGGCAATGCCAACGCTGCTCTCTAGTTTCCTTCAGCTCCTTACAAGCTGGGCGACCTTGGGCAATTACTTGTACTCTGTGAGCTTCATCTATAAAATGGGGCAACAAATCCCTAATTCCCCTCTAAGGAGAGGATTAAATGAGGTATTTCACAGAGGGCGTGCTTAGCACAGGACCCGATTCACAGGAAGTGTTAGGTAAGTGGTAGCAACTGCTTATTGTTTTTATTTAATCAATGCATTGTAGCTCCACGTGCTGTTTGTTCAACTCCAGGATGAATACATGGAAAGTCCAGAGGACTGAAGTTTTCCCTGCTTTCTGGCATTTATTTAAATTGTTCTTTTTGCCTAGAATGTAATTAGCCTACCCAGGTCTGACCTGGTTTTATGATGTCTAGAAATGTTACAGGTCGATCCTGTGTGCCTGCAATCCCTATGCAGTTGCCCTTGCTGCCTATAATCTTATGCTCTTTAACGAGAAGGGTATTTTAATGCAGTAGTGGTTGCCTTTTGTGAAAGTGCTTTGGGACAAGAGGTGTCCCTCCAAGATGTCGCCCAAATGTCTGCACCTCCCTGAAGTCCTGATGGTAACTGGAGCCTCCATGCACTGTTCTTGGTTTCCCTTGTATATTAGATGCCTCATCTCTTTTAATTTCATAATAACTCTTTGAGAAAGACATTATTCTCCTCACTTTACAGATGGGGAAATGGTGTCAGAGAGGCTGAGTGCCACAGAACAGTCGCCGTTGGAGCCAGTTCTGGACTTAGGTCTGCCTGGTCATACGTCGTATGTTCCTAAGCTCTTGCCTCCTCTGCCTTTGCTCGCTGCCTCCAGGCACATGACATCTCCACCATCTCCACTCCCACATCTCATTCTGTCTCTCTTCTGGCACTGTTTAACAGACCACCCATTCCAGTAATTGTTTCCCATATACCAACTCCGATTCATCAAGTCTCCAAGGAGGAGACACAAAGGTCATCAGATTGGGACCATGTCCCTAAGCTGTTCCTAATCAATTACTAACAAGACTGTAAGGTCCTTGGGGCAGGGGTGGAATCGTATGTCATATCCTTTGTAGCCCTCAGGGAACATAGCACAGGCTGGCACATGTAAGGGATCTGATTCAGTGCAAAGCCTTTGAAGTTGCCACAAATAAAGAAATGTAGGGGATCTGTAGTAAGCTCAGAAATGTTCTCAGTTTCCCTGACTTGCCCTCATTGCCTATCATCTCATGCTCTTTAATGAAAAGGGTATTTGAATATGAAAGTGCCTTGGGACAAGGGATGTCCCTACCCTGAAGAACTCCTTCGTGGATCCTGCTTCCAGAGTCCCATATGCGATTTCCGTCTGCTTCGCTAGGTCCTCAGCACTCTCGATAGGTGACACCATCCTCTCCACCGTCAGGAAGGCAGCCAGGTTGGCCGTGTATGAGGAGATGATGATTAGGGTGAAGAACCACCAGACACCGCCAACGATGCGTCCGGACAGGGACCTGAAGGCCAAAGGGAGGAGGTGTCAGAAGCACAGACGTCAGTGACAGGAGGCGGTGAGAGGGGCTGAGGGCCGCCTGAGCCCCGGCAGCAGAGCTGTCAGCCCTATTGCACCCGTCTCCTCTGTCAGCAAGATGTGAGATTTCAAGGTCAGAGAATTGCCTCTGCCTTTTCTTCCTCATTGTGAATAAGGACCTGTGGGGCTGCTGTCCTCCAGGGGTGATAAAGCCCTGTAGGCACATATTTATACTCACTTTCTCTGTCTCTGTCTCTGTCTCTGTCTCTGTCTCTGTCGCTCTCTCTCTGTCTCTCTATCTCTCTCTCTCATATGTCAACACTTGTTCCCCAAATCACATGCCCATGTAAACACCCTGTTAAATGCAGTTACATATACACCAACTGTTTGTGCATACATATATGAATGCAAAGGCATTTAGACTCCTAATGCACACATTCGATCACAACCAGAGATGTTTTCAGGCTGCCTTCTCATTTTGGCCAAGGCTGCCAAAATGATGGACTAGAAGAAGGGAAGGGAGGACATACTGGAAATAAATGAGAGTGACAGTACTGCAGCCACTTTGGGGCATGTCACCACGAAGTGCAGGCACAGTTCTGCCCACTATCACAGAGAAAGAGAACTCAGCTGAAATGAAAGATGAAGGGTGTTTTGTCCTGAATCAAATGGCAAATATGACAATGATACATGAGGTGAGAAATCTATCCTTACTCTTATTAGAGCCCTATTCTTCACTCTTATGCCCCACATCATGAAGAGAAATATGACCAGTCAAGAGTTCCACTGTGCTCTTTTGGATTTTGTAGTGAGGCTTCCAGGTCCAGGATTTCCAAAAGATATTACACATGATTTAGATGTGCTATGGGGTGATTTTATGTGGTGGACAGAGAGGCCATCAAATTACATTAAATCATATAGTGCTAAAGTTATTTGCATTCCCTTTCTCTTTCCATCCTGCTCAAGTTACTAAGGAAGTGTCATCCTGGAGCTACTGTCCTTTTAACCCCTTTCTAACATGTGGTCTGACAGCTTCTGTCTCAGAGCCTTCAATAGGTGACAGTGCCTAACTAGAACCTAATATGTAACAACCAGAGAAATCACCAACACAACCCATGACTTTTAGAGATAAGGAAACTCAGGAGTCCCAAAGCACACTGTCTGCAGGCTCGCTTGGTTGTTCCACACTATTTCAAAACCCTATTTGACCCTTTGTTTCATGCCATATTCCTGTGTGCTGCACTTGGTTTTAGTTTCTTGGAGACTTCCTTTCACTCTGGGCAGGTAGTGCTCACTCCAGGAAATCCAACAAATGCTCATTATTGCTTGTTATATGGAAAATAATGTTCCTAGATGCTTCACATAAAAAGGGAAGTAAGAGGAGGCTTGTTCAAAGGAATGAGACCAGGAGAGTGGAGCAAAGCTATGTCATATGAGGAAGAGCTCAGGGGGAAGGGACATCTCACCAGAAGAAAAGACTTGAAGAGATATGTTCAGTGAAGGAGAGATGTGTTCACTGATGTGAGGCTGGTATCGTGCGACCTGATTCAGAAGCATGTGGCAGAAGTTCCCGGAAACACTAAATATAAGGAGGACACCTTTGATGGGCAGGGGAGTGCAACCATGGCTGTCCTGGGGGGGAGAGTGAGCTCCCCCATTTCTGGAGATGTTCAGGTGGTAAGCCATTTACAGAGATGTTGTCCTTGGTGCCTACTCTTGGTTCTCCAAGGTACCAAGTGTTGGGGACACAAATCTAAGCAAGATAGAGGAGGAGTCAGTCTTCCTCTCCCTCCTGCCATCTCTGAGAGTCTATGATTTGAAACCACAGGCAGAATAGGATGCACGGTGGAGATAATCAAACACAATGAGTTACAGCAAGGCAACATCACTGCTCCAACTCCCCAAGACCAGGGCACAAGTGGACACAGAAATCACATCAGCCTTTGACTGTCCATTCCAGTGCTCTTTGCCCTTAGGATATGGCAAATGCATGTGCAGGCCCGTGTGAGGCTGCTGCTCTTTCCCCGCAGTTCTGGATGACCACACTGGTGTCTGACCTGGACTTCGTGCCCCTCTTCCCATGCCTCTGCCTGGGAGGTCAGTTCTCTGCAGGCTGCCTGATTGATCTTTTTCAAAACATTGTGTCATGTTGCTCCTCTACTTAAAACCCATCAAAGCCTTCCTCTTACACATGGAATAAAATGCTAACTCCTTGGTGACTCTTAAGGCCCTGTGTAGTCTTGCTGTCCAATGTCATCTCATAATATGCTTTCTGTTCTCTGGTTATGGCTGACTTTGTCTGGCCCTTCATACTCAAAAGGCTCTCACTCCTTCCACAAGCTGCCGTTTCTCCGCATCGATGTATCAATCCTGATTGTCTGTCATACCTTGTCCTAGACTTCAGTTTTTCAGCATTCAACTGTTAAGACTCTCAGAGCCCCATGTGGCTCACACTGCAGTTGAAATCTGACATCTCTTTGTGTGATTGTTTGACCATTGTTCCCCTATATCATAAACTCCATGAGAGTAAAGGTACCTTCTAGTTCTTTTGGGCAGTGTTGTATCCCCAGCATGGAACACACAGTAGGTGTAAATAATAAGTGAATGCACAAATGCTGCCACTCTTATAACCCACTGGCTCTGCTCATGTTGAATCCTAGAGAACCAGGAATAGTTGCTTATGACCCAGGATGTCTGGAGTGCTGGCCTCAAAACACATGTTCAGGATGGCCACCGTCTCTTCCGTTACAGAACTGAGAGACCCAGCCGAGGCATTCCAAGTTAGCGATCAGCTAGTGCAGCTGAAAGGCCTCCCAGGAAAGTTCTAGGCCTACAACTCCTCCTTCCCTGTTCTCCTTTAGTTACCATGTGTCTGCTGGGTGTTGAGAGCTCTTACCCTGAATGTTATTCCCCACATCCCCACCTACTTAATGAAGAGCCCAAAGAAAGAGCCTGTTGCTTAACAGCCAGCCAGCAAGCGTCATCTGTGGGCTAACTGGATGGCTGGGGGAAGAGGCTCTTCATAATGCGACAGGATTCCAGTGCTTCATCTGCATGTATTCCACAGGATGGGAACGTGAGTGTGAGGCAATCCCCCACCTTCAGTTCAGACCTGCTGCAGGCAGTGTTGGGTCTCTGGCCAAGAACTGCTTTTTCCCAGCTCCATACCAGAGGCAGGGAGCTGGACTTATCAGAGGCCAAGGCTGGGAATGAGGGCCTTTGATTTTCTACTAACCGGCCCCATGACCTTGGCAAGTAGCCTGCCCAGCTGGGTCTTATTATTCTTCCTCTAATGGGTGAGGCTAACTTCATGGTGAGAAATCAGAACTTTTAGAAGTAGAAAGTCTCTTAGTCCATGCTTTTCCTTTAACTGATGCAAGCTACTAGAATTTAAATGGCAGAGGGGAAAGCACTTTGAAAAGTGCTGTTGGAATCCAAGACATTTTTATGATGATGATGATTCTCCCAGGGAGCCACAGGGCAAATCAGTACTTTTCTTAGCAGGGAAAGGACAGCTGTGATCTGCACACCTTGAAGTCCTGTTTAGTCACCTGAATTCTATTAGTTTTATAACTTGGCATAGCTCCTCCCCAGACTCCCTAGATAATTGAGGAATCCCTTATGTTTCTCCAGAATTGGCCACAACGTAGAAGGCTTGTTGGACCCATTACTTGAACTTCAGGTATAGCCTTAGGGATGGAAAAGGGTTGAATATCTGTATCTTGCAAATGAAAAAACCGCAGTTAAGAGATATAAAGTGACTTGCCCGGGTTCATACAGTGAGGCAGGGGCAGAGCTGAAACAAGGAACCAGGACTTCATACTTCCTGTCCAGCACTGTATCCACTACAGAACATTCCCTTTCTCACCAAAGTCTGATTCATTTGTAGATGGGCTTGGACTTCCTCTACCCATGATGCCTCTGTGATGGTGCACTACTCACTTCTTGTAAAGCTCAGTGAATTCTTTGGGATCCACAGAAAGCAGTCTCACTACCAATGTCTTCACAGAATTGGAAATTTGTATTTGTTTTCTATAGCTGTCTAAGAAGTTGCCACAAATTTAGCGGTGTCGAACAATGCTTATTTATTATCTCACAGTTCTGTAGGTCAGGAGTCTGGGTTAGGGTGTCTAGATTCTCTGCTCAGGGCCTCACCAGGCTGAAATCAAGGTGCTGGCTGGTGCTTTTCTCATCTGGAACTCAGCGTTCTCTCTCAAACTCCCTGGTTGTTTGTAGAATTCATCTTCTTGTGGTTGTGGGACTGGGGTCATCATTTCCTTGCTGGCTGTCAGCCAGGGGCTACTCTCAGCTTCTAGGGGCTTTCCTGCATTCTCCTGCATCTTCCAACCAGCAAATCCCTCTCTTGCTTTGAATTTCTCTGACTTCCAGTAGCTGGAGAAAGCTCTCTGCTTTTAAAACGGTCATCTCACTGGGTCAGGCCCACCTCTATCAATCTTAACATCTGTCATCTTAAAGTCAACTGACTTGGGATTTTAATCACATCTGTAAATCTTCACAGCAGTGCCTAGGTTAGTGTTTGAATAACCAAAAGGCGGGCCCTTTAGAATCCTTTGTACCGCACTGTGTCTTCATTCATTTTACAAGCATTTCTGTGTGGCAGACACTGTTGGGCATTTGGGAGATAAAAGTGATACGCACAATCTCTCCCTTCCATAGAGAAGATGGGAAGTATAGCCTCGTGATCAGAACACTGGCTCTGGGGTCAGACACACTGATGCTTTGTAAAGTGTTTAGCACAGTGTTTGGCATATAGTAAGCACTCGGCAGAGCCATTGCCACCACC
Organism: Aselliscus stoliczkanus; assembly: GCA_033961575.1. Classification (NCBI taxonomy): domain Eukaryota; kingdom Metazoa; phylum Chordata; class Mammalia; order Chiroptera; family Hipposideridae; genus Aselliscus; species Aselliscus stoliczkanus. Next base: position 20,136,513 of record CM066733.1, read on the forward strand.
TTATATAAATATCATCAATGGTAATTATCGTACTGTGTTAATTATGTGACAAGTAAGAAAGCAGCACTAAAGGAAAACAGAAAGGCTTGTTCATTACTCTGTTGGCAGAGGTCAGGGAAAGTCACCAGAGAGGAGAAATTTGTGCTAGGTTTTGAAGTATGAGTAGGAGATTGCCAAGCTGAATAGGTACCGGGGTGAGAGAAAGCACAGTAGATAGAGGTAAAAAGGCAGAGGTGGGTGGGATAGCATTTTCACTGTAAACTTTCCAACATTTGCCAACTGAGAACCCTCGTGTTTTCCCATCACACTCCAACCATTCTGCTATTATAGCTCCAACCATGCTCTGTAATGATTTGTTCAAGATGTTACTATGATTATTACTTATGGTACTTAGTGATGGACAAAGATGATGATGGGTTGAGCTAAAGCAGAACCCACAGAAATTGGAGGGAAAGGCTGACTATATGACAAGATCAAATTGATAGGATTTGGTGATTCACAGGAGCAGGGGCTGTGGGAGAGGAAAACGCTCAAATGCCAGGTCATGTCTACTGGAGGAATCAATTCTCATATGGGCTCGCGAGTTAGATGCTGGCCGCAAGCTGTCTCTTCTTGCAAATAATGTTCTATCCTTTTGTTACTAGTATACTAACTGTATCGTTAAATGCATACTTGATGCTATTGGAAGATCATAAGGATCTGATTGGACCATTGTCTGGGTTCTGACAGCTAGGTATTTCCTGCCTGGTCTTGGATTCACTCCAGGCCTTTAAATGTGTATTTCTAATCTCACAGCTTTGATCTGTCGCCTCAACCAGGGGTTGGCAAACTTTTTCTACAAGAGGCCAGATAATAAGTATTTCAGGCTTTGTAGGCCTCGCAGTCTCTGCTGTGCTTCTCACCTCTGCTGTGGTGTGAAAACAGCCACAGATGATATGCAAACACCTGCACATGGCTGTGGCCCAGTAAAAGGTTAATGACCAAAACAGGTAGCAGGCTGGATTTGGCCTATGGGCCGTGGTTTGCTGACTCCTGCCCTCAATCCTACTGTGAATCTGAGACCTTTGATTTAAGTTATCATGTAACAGTAGTCAAGACATTTTTTATCAAGTTATTAGTACCTCCACAACAACGCCTAGATAAAATAATGCAGTGATTCATTTGACAATTACTTTTGTGCTATCCTTAGGAAGAAAGTAGAGGGCGTTGGTTAAAAGAATGGGCTTATGGGTCAGACAAAACAGAATGCACATGTCACTAAGTCGCTTTGTGCTTTTTTCTTTACAAAATACAATCATAGTACTCACTCATTTTCAAGGTATTCTTAAGAGTTAAAAATGAAAATGCAAATAAAGCCTGTAGCACAGCACCTGGCACAGAGCGAGCATTTCAGGATGGGAGTTTGCAGACAGTGTGAGAATCAGTGATTGGATGGAGGTGGGAGAGAGGTACTGTGGCCAGAGGCCTTCAGGAAAGCAGACACTTGGAGCTGGGGTAGAGAGTGGGAAGTTGTTAAACAGCAGTCAACTTTTGATCCCATCAACCTCCTCTCCAGGACATCTCTGACAAGGAGGTGGATATGGATACTCTTCTTTATTTCAAAAGCATATCCTGTCATCCCCAAGAGGAAGAGGACAGAAGGGATACCTTCTGTGGGCCTTCATTCAACTGAGCTCAAGGGATCATTGAGCTCAAGTTAGTCCCTTTATCATCGCCTTCAAATAGCTATTTCTGAAAAATAATGGAAACGGGAATGAAGGCAGATGCTCAGATGGCCCGCCTGTAAATTACTGGGAGCAAAAAAGTCCATCTCGACTAATTATTGAGCTGAGCTATGTTCAGAGAGAGGCTCATTTGGTATCGGCATCAGGGTTCCTAGATCAGGGTAAATAGCTCTGGCCAAATGCAACAATTCCACTGATGAGGCCACTTCATCCAAGATGCTGCATCTGGATGGCAAATCATCTCATTTGTCACCAGCTGCAAATCACTCAGCACTTCTCTGGCAGAGCTGGCATGATTCATTTTAATTGCCCAGCTGCTGGTCACTGTGTTCCAGTACTGCGGCAGGGGGAGGGCCTTGGACTTTTGTGGCAAGTGCCCAGGGTGGGGACCTGGGTCTGCTCAACAAACGCTAAGAAAAGCCCAGTAACCTAGTGTACTAATCTGATATTTGCACAGCTACGTTTTGAAGAGGCATGCTCTTCCCTTTGAATTGTTTTCCATTTAGATAGACTATGAGAATGGATCATGGGCCCAGTGTGCAAAAGAATGGATGTAGACCAATTCATTCATTATAAAATTCTGTACTTTGTCTTACTCCCTAAGCCTTGGTTTCCACACCTGAAAATGGAGATAATGAATTTCACCTCACGAATTATGAGAATTCAATGAGTAAATCATGTCTTGCACTTGGCACAGAAACAGTAGGGCTCAAGGTGTCACCTGTGATGATGATGGTAATGGTGATGGTGATGAAGGTGATAGTGGTGATGATGGTGGTGATGATAGTGATGGTAGTGATGGTGATGGTGATGATCGTGATGATGGAGATGGTAGTGATGGTGATGGTGGTGATGGTGATGATGATGATAGTGATGTGATAGTGATGGTGGTGATGATGGTGATGATGATGATGGTGATGTTGATGGTGATGATGGCGATGATGGTGATGGTAGCGATGGTGATGGTGGTGATGGTGATGGTGATGATGATGGTGATGTGATAGTGATGGTGGTGATGATGGTGATGGTGGTGGTGGTGATGATGATGGTGATGGTGAAGATGGTGATGGTGGTGATGATGGTGATGATGGTGGTGGTGGTGATGATGATGGTGATGGTGAAGATGGTGATGGTGATGATGGTGATGATGATGATGGTGGTGGTGATGATGGTGATGGTGAAGATGGTGATGGTGGTGATGGTGATGATGATGATGGTGGTGATGGTGATGATGGTGATGATGATGATGATGATTCTGGAAACACTACTCCTAACTTCTAGGTCCCTACACTCTCCTCAGTCTGCTCCTGCCTTGTTGGTTGGTTCTCTTAGTCCCCTTTACTGGTTCCTCCTTTCTGCTTAATCTCAAGCTCTTTTGCCCAGAGCTCAGGCCTCAGTCCTCTTCGCATCTACAGGCCCTACATGATCAACTCCAGTCCCACAACCTTTATATGTAGATGCTGTAACTCCTAAATTGAAATCTTCAGCCCCACTCCTGAACTATTAACATGTGCATCTGCCCACTTCATACCTCAAACATATAATGTTCAAAACGAAATTCTTCATGAACTCCCACCAAAAAGCCCCAAATAAATACAACATAACTTACTTATTCTTCTCCACTGTCCTTCTCTCAGTGGCACCACTTGTCCACCTTGCTGTTCAAGCCAAACACCAGGGAGACATTTCTGACTTGTCTCTTTCCCTCACCTTCACATCCAGCTCATCAAATCCAATCACCCCCGTAGTCCTGAACAACATTCTTAGTACTAGATAGTACTATCATATTTCCTGGTTGCTTGTCCTTGTATAACCCATGTCTACACAAGAGCCAGAGGGATCTGTTAAAACTGTAAGTGGGATCATGTTCCCCACCCCACTTAAAATCTGTCACAATTAGAAAATAAATCCAAATGCCCTACCAAGGTCAACCTCATCTGGACCACCTCTAATCTCATTCTGTATCACCCTTCCTGCTCTGGCTGTGGTGCAGCCTCATTGGCCTTCTTGCAATACATTGAATTCTTTCCCTCATCAAGACATTTGTTGTTCCCTCTGCCTGGAACTCACCTCCCTGAAATTGTCCCAAACCTCTCTCTCTCTCTCTCTCATATATATATATATATATATATATATATCTCAATCATATATATTATATATGTAAAGTCTAAGTTTTTCAAGCACAAAAATCTATTTCCCACCAATTAAATTTCTCAAGTTTTATACCAACAAAGAAAAGAGACAAATATATACCTTGTTGTCTACCACCTCTCTGGTTTTCACCTTCATTTTCCTGACATATTTATGTTTTTAATATACTTTTTAATTGACAAAACTAAAATTCAATCTTTTTGGTATACAGTTGTATAAGTTTTGACAAATGCACAATTGTATAACATCACCATAGATTTATGTTTAAGCAAATTTGCAAGGCAGATGCACTCAAGGAAAACTACAAAAACTGCTTTATCAATTCTACATACAGTGGATACATAGCAATAACAGTCTCTACAGATAAAAACCAAAACACAATCAGAATATTAAAAATGGAAAAGTCAATACTGACAAAGGAAAGGGAGTCATAAAATAAAAATAAAAGCTGATGTGTGTTTTAAGGTCTCCCTCCTAGAAGTCCTTTGTTTTTAAATGAATCAACCCAAAATGATTACAATGCCAAAGGCGCTCATTTATTCATTCTTAAATAAAATTTAATTTTAATAAAAACCTGTTTTATTAACACTTTGTAAGCGGGCATAAAAAGCTATATGACGAGTTTACTCGTTTCCTGCAAAAAATGTGTTAAAAGAAACTTACCTATTAAACCTTTGGATTTCATTGGTTTACAGCAATATAAAATTGTAAATAATATATAAGATATTATATACAACATATTATATTATATATATACATATACATATATGTACATATTTTATATGTATCCATATTATATATATGTGTGTGCGTGCATGTGTATATATAAAAGGCCTGATAGGAAATTCCTAAGAAGTTTCCCTGCAAGGAAATCAGTTGAATAGAATGAATGTGACCCACACAGAAATGACCCTGATACTTGGCTGGGGTAAAGCATGAGGAATCACTGATGAAGTGCTAAAGAAGTGCAGAGGTGGGAAAAGCCACATCCAGCTGGGAGAAATCTGAAAAGGTGGCATGGAAGAGGAGCCATTGAGCTGGGAAATGCAGGGCAGGCAGGCTTTGAGCATCTGAAATAGAAAGAAAGGCATTTCCTGGAGCAGGAGCAGCCTGTGCAATGGTGTGGAGGTGGGACAGGAATGTAAACAAGTGAGAATTTCACTTTGCCCAAAACGTGTTAACCACCTAGCAGCTGCTGCCTCTGAGTATCTGCTCTGAACTGGAAGCTACAGAAGATACTTGACATCCATTTCTAATCCTCATCACTCTCTTCAGGCTAGGTAGGTATCTCCCCTTTCGGCAAGGGAGGAAACTGAGGTTCAGAGAGATGAAATAATGAAGGTCACAAAACAAACGATGGAGCTTGAAGGTGAGCCCTGATCTGTTGAATCCCAATGGTATGATTTTGCTGTGCTGAAAGTGAGTCCAGTTTGGACCAGGGCCCCACCCTTGTCTGTCAAGCTTTACCTTCTCAGGTCCCCAGCACCACTTATCCACAGTTCCTAGACACAAAGGAATACTTGGCACCACAGTGGTGTTAAAAACGGGACTTCCTCCACATATATTTTTGGGTTTAAGTTCTTAGAAGAAGCCACTCTCTTTTTAGAGCTAGCTGCCTACTGGCCAGCCCATAATATCAAAACATATGGTGCTGCTGTATCCAGAGCCCTCCCTAGAGCTCCTACAATTCGCGGATCCACCAGCTGGTTTCAGAAGTGAGATGGGCTCCAAGGGCTGGGGTCCCTGTCTCTGTGGCCCAGGTGGGGGTCTGGGTTGTCATCTTGATCGGACATATCTGAAATTTGAAGTCCATAGAGTTGGAGGTGTATTTAAATGTAGAATGGTGTGGGCTTTTAAAAAAGAGATGCTGACCAATCAGCAAATGGCAGATAAAATAACCATGCACGGTTTAATTAAGCACAAGGCACATATTAAAAGAAGATATTTTACTTAAAATAATTAATTGACAATCCTCCATTTGCCAGGTACTTTTTCACTCTATCCAGTTCCCTGTATGCTTAGCCCCTCCCTCTTACATATCCCCAACAAAGCTAGCAGGGCAGCCCCAGAGACAGGGGACAGTCTCTCATCTTCCTCTCCCCTAACCCAACCGCCACAGTCATTTCATCAAAGACACACTCAGCTCTTTCTGAGACAGTGAAGGGCATTACTAAGTAAGAAATCAGAAGCTGTATGAATCTCCTACTGCTGCCCCCGCCATTGATTAACTGTGATTTGGGGCAAGCTATTTTACACCTCTGAGCCTCAGCTTCATCTATGAAATGGGGATAGTAACAGGAACAACCTAAAACCACTGCTGTGAGGACGAGCTGTACTATGCTTAGCAGGGTGCCTGCCTTAGAGAAAGTACCTGGTAGGAGCAGCTACTACCATTCAGAAATGAAAGAGGACATGGAAAGCAGTTTTCAGTATGCTAAGTGAGAAGAGCAGGTTATAAAACAGGCTCTACTACATGGCCCATTGGAAAACTCGTTTGGCAGACAATAGTCTGGAAGAATATAAACTAAGATATTCCAGGAGTCAGTCTTCTGGGTGGCTGGATTATGGGCTTTCTCTACCATCTTCTATTTCTTTGATTTTCTAAATGAATACCTATATTTATAATACATAGAAAACCGAGAACATAGTGGTGAAAATCATGGACTGTAGGATCGCCCAACTGGGTTCAAATCCCAGTGTCTTTTCTTAGTGGCTGTGCAACCTTGGGAAAGTGGCTTAGTCTCTCTGAGTTTCAGCTCACTCACCTGTAAAATGGAGATAATAGCAATACCTCTTCATGTCAGCCATTAAGAATTGTTGTTCTTTCATCGCTAACTTGGTGGGTGACAGAGTCAGGAAGAGGGAAGGAAGGGACGGATAGAGGCAGGGAAGTGAGGGAAAGTCTCTCTGAGGGATGATATTTATGCTGAGAGCTGAAGGCTGAGAACGATCTAGATGTGTGAAGACTCTGGAGGAACAGCATTCTAGACGGAGGAACCAGGAAGAGCAAAGGTTCTGGTGCAGAAAGTGGCTTCATGTGTTCAAGGTCACTGACAGCATAGGATGGGTCTGGTGAATGAGGCAGGGACTAGAGATCATGCAGTGTGTCTGGAGCCAGGGCGTGGATCCTGGTTCCAAGTGCCACCTCCTCTGAGAAGCCTGCCTGGCTGCTGCTTCTGACCGCACTTCTCATTGCCCTGAACGCTTCTACTTTTCCCATCGGCCTCACTCCTGCTTCTGCTCTTTTTCACTGTTACCACTACATTGAATGATCATATCATTATGGAATTTTAGATCTCTTTATAATTCCCTAGAACTGAATGCAGTCTCAATATTTGTGAGTAAATATGAAACTCCATAAGTAGGCAATTTGTAATGTTTTTTTTCCCCCTGAGCTATCTGCAGAGGAAAATATTTCTTAAGCTAATTAATGGCAAAAACATGATTGTGTGAGGAATCATTTATTCTATGCATTAATAAGGCGATTTCAAAAACTTTAGAAGCACCCTTTTTAAGAAATGGGTGTCTCATATATAGCCAGTTTTTCCATTCATAAAATCATGTTCCTTCAGGATCTTTGCTCTGCAAAGTGGTTGTCACAGAGCAAATTATTGCATAAAGTTAAAACAATGAAATTGTCTTTTAAATATTGTAAAAGGTTGTTGTCACAAATTTTGGCAGAGCAGTGAGGTAACATATGGGTGTTGTTTTAAGCAAGTAAGTCTGTGGTAACTTATTAACACAGCAATAGAAAAGTAAAGTATGACTGGAAATCACTGTGTCATGTTTCTTTAAACCATCTCTTGTGTCTGTCACTTGAGGATGGCTGCAATAAATCCCTAACCCATTGTTCTGTTCTCGCTGATCCTCCACTCTTCCACTTTATATTCTCTGGATGAAGTCAGTGGTTCTGAATACAGGCTCTGGTGTCAGGCTGCTTGGGTTCAAAAGCCATTCTGCCAAGAACTAGGGGTGACTTTGGATAAGTTACCTAACCACACTACACCTCAGTTTCTTCCCCTACAAAATGGGACGTGGAGGGCAGAAAATTGCCTCCCTCCCAAGACATCCATGCCTTAATCTGTAGAACTTGTGAATGACTTGCATTATATGACAAAAGAGATTTTTTAGATAGACTTCAGGTCAGGGACCTTGAAACTGGGTGATTATCCAGGTGGACTCAATATAATCACATTGGCCCTTAAAAGTGGAAGAGAGTCGGTCAAAGAGATGAGACACAAGAGGAGCCAAGAGAGATTCAAAGAAATGGAGGACTTGGTCCTCTATTTCTGGCTTTGAAGATAGAGGAAGAGGGCCATGAGCCAAGGAATGAGGAGGTTGCGAGTAGGAAGAGCCTTTAGTGGAAAACCAGCAAGGAAACAAGGACCGGAGTCCTAGAACCACGGGAATTCAAATCTGCCAACAACCTGAATGCGTAAGAAAAGGGGTTTTGCCCTAGCGCCCCCAGAAAGGAGTACAGCCCTATCCCCACCTTTCATCCTGGTGAGACTCATACTGAACTTTTGACCTACAGAACTGTAAGATCATACATTTGTGTTGTTTCAAGCCACTTAGTTTTGTTATGGCAGCAATAGAAAATTGATGCAGAGAATGCTGTGAAGAATAAATACATATAAATCATACAGGACAGAGACTGGCCCATAGTAAATGCCTCATCCATGATATTTTTTCTCACTACTATTTCTATTAGTCATTCACTGCTCTGACCACAGTCATCTTCCCTGTGCACAGTGCTTTCATTCTTGTCTTCTTGCTTCTCTGTGGATGTCCTTAGATAGCCCTCTCAACTTCAAAATCCAGTTCAGATGACATCTGCAAGATTTTGCCAACCCCTTCAGCAGGTCTCTTCCAGTGCAGCACTTCTTTGGTCCCTTTGCTAGCTCTTATATTTATGTAAACACTAGTTTGTAGGAAGGGTTTTCTCTCTTTATTAAATTCTTTATGCTGTGATATGTTGTGCTGTGATTATACAAGATACTCAAATCTTTGCTTAAAACAACCAAGTATATTTCTTTCTTTCTTTTTTTTTTAAAAAAGTATTTTATTATGGCAAGAACACGTAACATGAGATCTATCCTCTTAACAAATTAAGTGTACAACACAGCACTGTTAACTATAGGTACAATGTTGTACAACTGATATCTAGAATTTATTTACCTTGCTTAACTGAAACTTTATACCCATTGATCAGCAGCTCCCCACTGCCCCTTCCTCCTAGCCCCTGATAACTACTCTTCTACTCTTTGTTTCTATGTATCAATATTTGACTATTTTAGATATCTTACATAGGTGGAATTATGCAGCATTTGTTCTTCTGGGACTGCCTTATTTCACTTCGCATAATATCTTCAAGGTCATCCATATTGTTGCATATCGCAGAACTGCCTTCTTTCTGAAGGCTACACAGTTTCCATTCTATGCATATCCCGCATTTCCTGTATTTATTCTTCTGGAGATCTCCACCCATTTATGGCTGTCTAGGTTGTTCCATAGCTTGGCTGTTGTGAATAGTGCTGCAGTGACCTTGGGGAATGCTAATATCTCTTCAAGATTCTGATTTCAATTCTTTTGGATAAATATCCAAAAGTGGGATTGCTGGATTACATGGTAGTTTATTTTTAATTTTTTGAGGATCCTCCATCCCATTTTCTTTAGCGGCTGCACCATTTTGTATTCCAAAAACAGTGCACAAGTGTTCCAGTTTTTCTACATCCTTGCCAACACTTGTCTTTTCAGGTATATTTTTCTTTCTTTCTTTCTTTCTTTCTTTCTTTCTTTCTTTCTTTCTTTCTTTCTTTCTTTCTTTCTTTCTCTCTCTCTCTCTCTCTCTTTCTCTCTCTTTCTCTCTCTCCTTCCTTCCTTCCTTCCTTCCTTCCTTCCTTCCTTCCTTCCTTCCTTCTTTCCTTCTCTCTCTCTCTCTCTCTCTCTCTCTCTCTCTCTCTCTCTCTCTCTCTCTCTCTCTCTTAGTTTCAGGTGTACAAAACAATGTAATAGTTAGACATTTACAGCCGTCACAAAGTGATAACCCCCCTCGGGTACATTTCTTGCTCATGTCACATGTACATGGCAGCTTGGATAGGGGCTGTGTTCCCCTCACTCTCTCTTTGGGGTCAAGACTGATAAAGCAGCTGTCATCTGGAACATCCCCATTTATATGCTGGCTCTTAAAGCTTTTTCCCCGTAGTGACACATGTCACTTCTGTTTGTATTTCATAGGCCAGATGGAATGAAGTGACAGCACCTAGCATCTGTATGGAAAGGGACAAGCAATCTACCCTGGGTGCAGGAGGAGGAGCATTGAGTATATCTGGTAGACGGCATTCATGGAAACCACAAGCTCTCACCCACAGCAATGCCTTGGGAAGAGGTTCTTAACCATAGCTCACATTTTACAGACGAAGAGCTTGAAGCTCAGGATGGATAATGATTGGTCACAGGCTTTATGAGTGATATGGTTGGGACTAGGACCTGACTGTCCCTCCATCCTCCTCCCATCCCTGCGGTAGCTCCATCAAATCCTGTTATGTGCCTGACACTGTGGGGATGCAGCAGAAAACAAGCTTGCCTCGTCCCCATCCTCATGTTTATGGTCTGCTCCTGGGCCCACCTCTTCTCGTCCTCCACACCTGCCTCCCTTCCCGCTCTCAGCCGCATGGGTTGCCCGTTTGTAGAGCTGCCCTCCTCCGTCCTGCACAGCTGGACCACAATACCTGGAGGGCAGGGGTAGGATCTTCAACTTTGATCCCTTCACAACCCTCAATGTACTAGGCACTCAACAAATGGTCCTCGGATTGAACACAAAATTGAAAATGAAATTCACTTTAGATGCCAAACATTTGTTCTCTGCTTATATCATCCCTCTGTGTGTTCCCAAAACAAGTGTATTAATAGGGATTTTCATGTGCTTTGCTAGTTTATTATAGGGAACATTAGCTATTAGCATATATTTGAAAAAGAGATTAATAAGATCATCAATATACCTCATAAATCACTCTGAAAATTGCCAAAGTAATTTCTTAATCTCTCTTTTTTTTTCTTCCCAGAGAGTCTATTTCTTCCAGAGACTTATACTACATTGACAGTTCTAATTAGCAGTCATGAAAACTCAAGCTTTTAAAGCTATGGCAGATTAGAAAAGAATTTTCCAGAGATGTGATAAAACTTTTTTCCCATAAGGGATGTCATGTGTATCACTGGTTGGCTTTAGGTGAGAAAGGGAAGCCTATTGGAAGGAACATGGAGCTGGGCAAAGATTAAGAGGGGTGGACTTGTGTCTTGGGCACCTGTCTGGCCTCCAGGGGCTGAGCAGATCACTTGTCATTTACTGCGTGTGTGCTTTCGACCCAGTGAAAATGTTGGGGAAAGTCCTGCATTATTTTATGACATACAGCTCTGGGTCCTGACGTGACCCTGGCGTAGGCCGGGAGCCTAGTTTGTCTTCAGTCTGCAGAGATTTAAGGAGTCACCAATGAGTCAGCTGTGCGGCTGTCACTCATTGCTAGCCATTCAACAGGTATTTATCGAGTAGCTCCTGTGTGCCAGGCCTGTGCTGATGATACTTCCTAGGCTTACCAGAGGAAGGACCTTCTAAGCTGAGGCCTAGAGAATGAGCTCACCAGGGAAAGGTCTGTTGCAGGGGAGGTTGTAATGAGCAGAGAAAATGAACAAGAATCAAAAATGTGGGAACAAAAGGGATACATGGTCCCCTAGTGGAGGAGCGGCAGAGGGTACAGTAGGAGCCCTGGTGGGGAGGGTGCAGACTATTGAGAAATGAGGCTGAGGAGGGGGCCATGCAGGATCCTGGGGTATTGGAAGAAGTCTGGGGCAGAAAGGTGGTGAGGGATGGAAATCACAGTGTGACATGAGCCAATAAACATATTTTGTAAAAACGCTCTGCTAGGTAGAATAGAGAATGGTTTGGGGTGGTGTGGCAACAAGAATTGAGGCATGGAGATGAAAAAGCAGTATTGCAGGAGTCCAGATCAGATAAGATGACTCCTGGACCACATGGCTATAGCAAAGGTGGCCAAAAAGCAAGCAGACTTAAGTAGATTTAGGAGGTATTATCTCTATTTGAAGATTGGTGGGATGCAGGGGGTGAAGGAGAGGGGTTCCCTGATCTTTTGAAAGCTCCATTTTTTTGAGTGACCATTTTGTGCCAGGCAGTCTCAGATGTTTACATTTATTCCTCACCACATATTATAAGGGAAATATCATAGTATTTAGTTTCATTTTATGCATGGGAAAACTGAAACTTGACAAGGTTAGGTGTTTTCCCATTAATGCAAAGCTAGTCTTGAGTCCAGAGTTTACCTTTAAGCCCGAGGCTGTCCTACTTCCCTACCCTGATCTCCCAGGTTTCTGGTTGTTCATCATGGAAGAGCATGGTGACATTTTTTCTGAGATGGGGAGCACTAGGAAAAGCAGACAGTCTAGTAGGATCTTTCCCACAATTGCTGGTGTAGAACCAGATACCACACATCCCTGGATGGCCCTGGACAATAATGGACCACCTTGTAGGAGCATGTGCTGTTTCCTCCTCCTGCCTCCAGTTTGGATGGGAGCTCAGCCTGAGCCCCTGTTCCTCACGTGTGGGTCCTGGGGAGCTGAGCCTGACCTGTTCCTATCCCTCAGCCTGTTTAGTACCATGGTGGAAACTGGGGACCCTGTGTATGCCCTTCCTTTAGCTTCTCAGCAGTTGACATTTAAATTAACAATGGACATTTTCCTGGAAATGAGAAATGGGGTAGGCCCCAGTAGGGAGAAAAATGCCTGAGATAAAGGAGGAGAGATACCTGGCATATCAGAGCAGTCAACTGGGGAGCAGCTGTGTTAACCATGCCCAAGATACCTACTTCATCTCAAGTCTGTTTCCCCATCTGTATGTAAAACACAAGAAAAGGGAATAATGCTTGCCTGCCTCATGGTTGTTGCAAAGATCAAATGCAATAATAGATGACTGTACTTTGCAAATCAAAACACTTCTTGCAAACGAGAGGACTTAAAATTCTGATATCACAAGGTAGAATCAGAGGCACAAGTGCTAGGAGGTACCTCGGGAATCATCAAGGTCGTTCTGATTACTTTACAGGTGGGGAAAACCAGACTGAGGCTCAGAGCGATGAAATGACCTTTCCCAAAGTCATCCTCAAAATTAAATGTTGGAACTAGGTTTAGAGGGCAAATCCTTGACCTCAAGCAGAGGGTTTTTACTGTATTGCTTTAGAAGGATCACAAGCAATTGACCCCAGTGGGTTGTGAAGTCACATCAGCTGGGGTTTGACCCCCCAGCTTTGCCACTTGTTAATTGTGTGGTATTGGCCAACTTATGTAATCTTTTTGAACCTCATTTTTTCTCTTATAAAAATGAATAGTTTTTAATTCAAAGGGTTGTTATGAAGACTAAATGTGATAATGCTTGCAGATACTGGATAAACAATGGTAGTTATTATTATGATTAAGATTACATATTGCATATTTGCCATATGTCACCACCCCTATCCTCCCAATTGAAGACTGACCTACTGTAAATTTCAGGCATTTCCAACCCAATACATTCCTGATCTTAATTTGGTCTCCTGAATATTTTACTGATAGAATCAGAGGTAAGGCCAAAGAGAAGACCATTCACTATTGATCCTTAATACTTTGCTCAAGCCCAACTCTAAGTAAAATTTTTAGTTTAAAACCTAGTCAAGAGGCTCGGTGAGGTCTAGCCTAGTTGAATATGTTATGCAAATAGCTTAGGAAGGTTGGAGAGGGAGTTGGAATTTGATTGATGTAGGATTAGAGAGTCCATTCTGTTTTCTCCAGGAAATCCTTCTTCAGAGAATAATTAGGAGAACTCAAAGGTGAGATCAGAGCTTACTCTGGGGAAATGTACTTTACACTCTTTAAGACAACATTCAGGATGAGAATCTCCCTCAAAGTTAAAGCACCAGAGAAGAATGAAGCTCCTTTGAATCCAGGGAGACGTTCTGAGTTAAGCCACCCCCAAGACCCCCAGAGATGATATGCAAGGCTAGAGGCCGAGCTTGTCTCCTTGATAAACAAGAACTAGGAATCACTATCACAACGGGTTTAATCACATCTTTTTTTTTTTTTTTTTTTTTTTTAGGGTAGTGTCACTGGCCCTCACATGTGGGACCTGAACCGGGGCCTCCAGCCACCCAAGCCAGTGCCCAACCACCACGCCTCTTGGCAGGCTTTAATCACATCTTGACTATATGCAAAAGGCCCTTGCCTCTCCCCTGGTTCCCTAACTGTCTTTAATCTATGTAAATTTTAATTAAAGTTTTCAGTTTGCTTACTGCTTCTTCTCTTATGGAAATGATTGCAGAGGGGCATAACACACCAACATATACATATGCATTTCTGATAAGAATTCTGATGGAAATTTGAGGTCAGGCTTGTTATAGAAAGAATTGTAGAAATAACCCTTTATATTGTAGGCTTGTTCCAGTTTACTATTATAAACACAGTGCTTTCCATAAGCTGATAATTCTTGCCACAATCCAGTGTCCAATTTCCTATTCTCTTCTTACTTGATCTTGTGGCAACCTTTGGCATAGGGGTTTATACCATCCTCTCTGATACACTTTCTTCACCTGGACACCAGGCTTTTCTGATTTTCTTCCTCCTTCCCTGGCTCCTCCTTTTCAGCTCCTTCTGATGGGTCTTCATGACCTCTAAATGTTCACGGGTCCAGGGCTTGGATTTCTCCTCTTCACTACCTAGACTCGCCCCCAGCATAATTTCCCTCTCCCAGTTCCATTTACATGTATGTTCATGATTCCTAAAACACTGAAGTCCAGTCCAGGCCTTCCCCCTCACCTCCAGGCTCATGAGTCTGTTCCTTATTTCCTCTTAGATGTCAAATAAACATCTCCCACCTAACACGTTTCAGACTGAACCCTTGGTTTCTCTCCATTTCACATCTGTTCCTCCACAAATATTTCCCACCTCAGTAAATGGAATCATCATTCTTTTAGTTACTGAGCTCTAAAACATTAACTTCTCTCTATCCCTCACACCTATTTCCAATCCATCAGAAATCCAACTCATTCAATCTTCAAATATATTCTGGATTAGACCGTTTATAAACTCCCCAGCTATCTCCCTATGCCAAGCCCATCATTCCTTGCCTAGACTAAAGCAATATCCTCCTAACTGGTCTCCCTTCTTTAAATCTGTAATAGTCTGTTCCCCACACCACAGCTTGCAGGGTTTCTCAACCTCAAAACTATTGATATTTTTGGGTTGGATAATTCTTTGTGGGGAGAGGATGTCCTGTCCATTTTAGAGTATTTAGCAGCATCCCTGGCCTGTACCCATTATGCTCAAGTATCACCCCTTCTCCTATTTTTGCCAACCAAAAATGTCTTCAGACCCTATCAAATGTCCTGGGTGTGTGTGTGTGTGGGGGGAATTATCCCTGACTGAGAACCACTGAGTTAGAGAGAGATCTTTAAAATTGTAAATTGGATGAATCTGCCCTAAACTTCCCAATGGTGGTTGCCAGGGGCTGGGGAAGGGGGAAATGCAAAGTTGCTAAGCAACTGGCATAAAGTTTCAGTTAAATAAGATGAATAAGCTCTAGAGATTTGCTATACAGCATTGTACCTATAGTCAACCGTAATGTACTGTACACTTTAACATTTATTAAGTGGGTAGATCTCATGTTAAATGTTCTTATCACAATCAAATAGAATATCCAAGTTTCTGGCAATGGCTGATAAGTAAATCTTATTCCTCTTGCCTGAAACACCCTTCCTTGCCTTTTTACTTGGCTGATATCTACTTGTCCTTCCAGTCTTAGCTTAAATGCAACTTCTTCTAGGAACCTTCCCTGGCCTATCCCCTAATCTGGGTTAAGGGCCCTGCTCTGTGCTCCCAGAACACCCTGATCTTCCTCTGACACAGTGCACATCACACTGCGTTGTAATCACCTGGTTACTGGACTGTGAACTCTTTGTGGACAGGAGTCGTGCCTTACTTAGCACTGTGTCTTTCTAATGCATAGCTTAGGGCCCAGAATGAAGCACTTAAGTAACTACCTAGGGGACTGAACCTGGCCAGCACTAGATAGGGATACGATACCCAACCTGGTTAAGACCCTCGAAGCAGACAGAACTATGAAACTAGGTACTACCAATTCTTAGCAATTTTCCTTTTTTATTTGATGGTTCCACAGCTACTCTGGTGAAACATCAAGGACAAGCTTTGCTGTTAGTTAGAGAATCCTTGGTAAGAGAAACCCCTCATTCCATAAATACTAGTGAGCATGTACTATGAGCTGGAGCCTGGGCTGGATGCTCAAACATCTGGTGGAGAGGAAGTTCCCTGCACAGGAACTTGTTGTGGTGCTTACATTCCAGCATGGGTAATGGTCATTTAGTGCATAAAAACATAATCAGTCACGTAATTTCTATTGTGAGCATCAGGGAAAGTGGGAGTAGAGGAAGGAAGCATACATGTAGAGAGAACCACAAAGCAAAAACCCTGAGATAAAAAGGCAATGCACGGTACATTTCAGGTACCACAGGAGGCGACTGAGGCTGCAGCACACAGGGAGGGAGAGAGGAGCTCTCTGAAGTGAGGTTGGAGAGACAGGCAGGGGTCAGAACAGATTGGCCCCTTCACCTCCTCCCCACCCCACAACCCAGAAATTGTTTCAAGTGGCTTCTCTTTTAGGCCTCATGCACCATATTTTTCCCTTATTTAGAATTGTGAGCTTGCCATTGTCACTTGAACCAACTTTTCTTTTCCCCACCACTGAAGTCCTATTCATTTTTCAATGCCAAGCTCAGGCCCTACCTCCACCATGCAGAACAAGAACTCAAAGAGGCTCAGCCAATGAGTGAAGAAAGGCACGCATGTAACTGGGGAATAGTGAACAGTTTTGCTGAAATGGAACGAATGTTGCTTTTCTAGGGAGCTCCCATCAGACTATGGCAGATCTTGGCATTTCTAAGTGATTTATGAGGGAGACACTACAATGAACAGTTAAGAACACACACTTTGAGGCTAGTCAAACCTGATTTAAATCTGGGCTCCCCACTATATTAGCTGTGGGAACTAGAAAAAACTCATTGAATCTCAGTTCTTTGCTTTTAAAGTAGGGGTAATTATAGCTACCTCATAGGTACAGGGTTGTTATAGATTAACATAGGGTTGTTATAGATTTAAATAGATAATACAAGCAAAACACTTATCACAGTGTTATGTACATGGTAAGTGTTAAACAAGTGTTATCATTAATACTGTTATCTTCATCATCCTTCCTCATTCTTCACTAAATTGTAAGTGCATTAAATGAGATTATGTGCAAATCCAAGCATAATGTACTTCTCATGGTAAATTATTAATAAGTGCAATTTCCCCTCTTTCCTAAACTCTTTTACAAATGAGGACTATGTCTTTCACTTCTTCTGCAGGCACTTAGTGAGCCCTAAAGAAGTATTTGTTGAATACTGAATACATGTTGTTCTCCCTACTGATCTCTAGCACTGTGTTGAATTGTGGGGGGTTGTGTACATTGTTACAAGCTAATAATATTTATTGCTGGAGAATTGTTGCATATATATTTTTCAAAATTAGGATGGGACTAGAAAGAAAATCTAGGGCCAAATTTACATAAACTGCTCTCACAGAAGCAGGATCTTAACAGTTGGAAAAGGAATTGGTATGGCAACTGTTTTTCTTCTCTCATTCAACTGTAAAGAAAATACCAATGGGAATACAGGGAAATGGATCTAATTGAACTACAATTGCCCATTGGAGAGGCTGACCCAAAGGACCCAATGATCAGCAACCATGGTAACGTGAGGGATACTGAAGTGGTCACAGGATTACCAGGTCTTTGTTTACAATGTTCTATTTGCTAAGGAAGAATAACTCTGCTTGAGTCTTTAAAAGTAATTCAAATCTGCTTGACTCACTTGATTTCCCTTGAGAGAGGTAATCTGGCAAAGGGAAATGCTGTAAAACATTTGCCTTTTCAGGTTCTGATGGGTCCCTTAATGTACGCATCGTCTGAGTTGAGACACTGAGACCCATGAAAATCAAGATCGGTACAACAGACACATAGGAGACCTTTATCAAAGAGCAGATAGATTTAAGTACAGCACTCCCATGATGCAGTTAGACCCGAATTTAATTAGCCCAAACTTTGTTGTTCATACAGCTTCCCAGGAATGGCTGTATCACAAACTAAAGTCCATTTCTCTTATCAATTTATTTTAATTGGCATTTACAAAAAAATAAATAATGTGATGTCATATGCATAAACTCTTTGTTGTCTGATCTTTACAGGCTATGAAGTAGCAATAGCTAGCCTAGTTAGCACAATACAATAAATGATTTGTACAGTGATTCACATGGTTTATATCAGTGGCTCAAAAATATGCTCCATTATTTTATTGGTCTGACAAGTACAGTAAGCCCTCATGATGAGTTCATATTACAGCACGCAGAGTGAGGCCACTCACTGGGAGCTCTCCATGGTCCTGGTGCCTGCAACTGTATTCACTTTGTGTCTTCACCTGAGTTCTATGGTATAGATTCTCTTGGCATCTGCTTCAGATTATTCACCCTCTGTATTGTATGCCACATCAAAGCAACTATGCAAATGTTTTTGTTGTCTTATTGGGGACCTTAGTGACATTGCTGGGTTTCCATGTGTGTCATATACAGACACAGGCTGTTACGGACTGACAGCTATGCACCAGGCCTTCTAGTGGAAACTGGAATATAGAGATGAGTAAAAATTGGGTTCTGCTCTTAGGAAGCTCACATTCTAGTTGAAAAAAAAAAAAAAAAGAGGAATTGTAAAATCACAAGCAATGTCCTAAGAATTAATATAAATACATGAAAAATATATGGGAGTTTTGAGGCAAGAGCTGTCCTAGCAGGTGGAGCAGAGGAGACCAGAAGAGACTCTCTTGAGAAAGTGATATTTGAGCTAGGTTATATAGAATGAGTCCACTAAACTGAGAAGGGGTAGGATTGACTCTCCTGACAAAAGGAGAGGGATGAGGAGGTGAAAATTCAAAGAGGGTCCAGGAGTTTGAAATGCAGCAGAACATAAGAGACCAGAATATAGGAAAGGTAGAGATATATAGAGATAGAGAGATACAGACAAGGCAGGAAAGTAGAAGGCAGACTTTAAAGGACATTGAAGGCCACATTAATAGACTCAGGCTTTATCCTGCTGTGTTAAGAAAGAATTACTGAAGTCTGATCAAGGTGGTTAAAGGAATATACTTGAAGTGTGCAGAGTAGACTTTAGGGAGACAGCCTGGAAGCAGGGAGGACTTCTCACTTGAACCTTGTCTCTAGGTACATGTGGCCTCATGACTGACAAAGCCTTATGTGCTATGACCTCAGAGTCTGAGATCTAAACCCTCAAATTGCTCAAGATGGGTCACAGTGCTCTGATGACTTGGTGAGTCAGAGCAGTTGCAGTCTGATGTAAGGGAAGAGAATGGATTATACTATTGAAATATAGGCACGACTCATCAGTTCCTCCTCCCTCCTAATTGCCTAGAAGCTACTCTGGGACCTTATGATCCCTTTTTAGATATCCTGCCTACTGCTTGTCTTCCCAGGCTGCCCAATGACACCAGATTAAGCACCTCAAAAGAAAAGTCAGCCCATCATTTTCCTATTTATGAACTACTGATTTATTCTTTATTTCTGCCTATTATTCAGTCCTCTGCCTCGTTTTAAAACCCTTTATAATTTGATAATACTTTCTTATCTATTTTACTTCCTATATCTCTCCATCTTCTTCATGAGTTGATGACTATTCTTATTTCTGTATTTATGACCATACCACTAAACTTTTCTCATGTCTACCAATATAAAAATGTATTGATAAATGCAAATCACAATAGCATTATGACATTGATTCATTTACTTCTTCACTCAACATGTATTCATGAAAGTTCTGTGATAGGTGCTGGAGTTACAGTGGAGGGCAAGACAAGGAGGCCTCACCCTTGTGGAGCTCTGAATCAGCCTAGAGCCTTATTGCTCAAGAGGCAGCGCTGGCTTTGCCTGTCAGTTTGTTAGAAACGCAAAATCTTACACCCCACCCAAAGCCTGCTGAATTCAAACCTCATTTTAATGAGATTCCTAGATAATTTTTATGCATAAGAAATTTCAGAGGCAATGGTTATTAGGAAATAGATATTGAAAAAGCAAATGTAATAGCATGTAAAGACTGCTATGATACTGAAGGATGGGCATTTTTTCCCCCCACTGAATTAGGCAAGAAATAATGGTGGTGGTGGTGGTGGTGGTGGTGGTGGTGGTGTGGTGGGGATTCTGATGGTGGTGGTGGTGGTGGTGGTGTGTTCAGAGACCACATGTTATTCTCCTTGAGACTCTCTTTCTCACTTAGCCCAGTCCCGAGTCCACTGCAGATACCTAATGCAAACTTTTGCTAAAACTGTTTGAATTGTTTACAGAAGTACTAAAACAAATTTGAGGGTTTTAGAGGTTTCAGAAAATAATGGAATTGTTCAATTTTTGCCAGGTACAATTTTGATTTCTTGAAAGTGGGTTGTTTTTTTCCGCAACAGAAAGGGGATGTTATGTATTTTTTCCTTTTCAAAGCCCTAGTATTTCACCGTGGTTGACATAAAAAGGGGGTGGAAAATTCACACGATGAAATGGAACCAAATTTTGCACAGAACAGTTTTTTTCTCTGTGATTCAAAGCTTTGGATGAGTTTGTTTTTCCTGAGAGTTACTTTTATTTTTATCATGTGCAGAGAGCTGGGTGATTCATGACTCGGTCAGTACCCCCCAGTTTAATTGCCCCAACACATCCATTCCTTAGTAATAACCTTAGAATCAACTGGCACAAAATATGCTACCTGAAAAAAAATCTACATTTTTTAGTTGTTCATCTCTCAAATAATGTGCCAATGCAATCCACAGTTTTCTTCCTCCATTGAGTTGAGACTAAGAGTCAATAAAAAAAAAAACATGTTTTGAATGTACAACATTCCTTTTCATCCCTCACTACCTTCTACCTCATTTGACATGCAATTTCTTCTTTTAGGTTAATTTAAATAAAAAAGAATTAATCCCGCTCTGTCTTTCTCTGGCAGCCTCTAGAGTTTTGCATGCTCTATGCTTGACGGTTAAAGGATACATATTCTATCCATATGTGTCCTCAGCTTTATCCATCACTTTTAGGTGTTTTGAAACACTGTCCAGAAAATCACCGACAGAGCCTCAGCTAATGATTTGTTCTGGCCTTTGAGAAAAGCCACAATCACTGGTGCACCAACAGAATCCAACTATCTCACAGTTAGGAAACACTGCAGTCTATACCGTACCCTTAACCCCAATAGAATCATTCAGCCTCTGCTTCAGCACCCATGAGCTGGCTTCATCAGTTATCAAGACTTACTATAAAGCTAAACTAATTAAAGGAGAGTGGTACAGGGGAAAGAATGGACACGTATATCAACAGAGCAGAATCAGTTGTCTCGAACAGACCAACATGCATTTGGGAACCTGATTTATGAGAAAGGGGCAGGTAACAGAGAAAAAGGATGGTCTACTTAAAAAAACGGCACTAGTTGCATATGGAATATCCATGTGTTGTCATCGTCATCATCATCATCATCATCCCCATTGATCCTCTATCTTGCACATATCTACATGACACATAAATCTAAATGTGGAAGGTAAAATTTCAGAAGATATTATAGAAGAATATCTTTATGACTTTGAGGTAGGCAAAGACATCTTAAGACACAAAAAGTACTTGCTATAAGAAAAAAACTTGCTAAATGGACTACATTAAAACTATGTATTTTTGTTCATCACATAACACTGCCAATACTCTGGTTTCTCTTCAGATCGTATAAATCTTTCGCCTTTTATAAAACACTGCCAAGATAGCGAAAAGACAAGCTACAGAATCGAAGATACTGATAATACAGACATCTGAAGAAGGACATGTATCAAGGATATATAAAGAAGGATTGCACAATAATTAGAAAAAGACAGATAACCCAACAGAAAAACGGGTAAGAGACTTACAAAGGTACTTCATAAAAGAGGCTATACAGATAGCTAGTAAACATGAAAAAGGTACTAGCTATCAGGTAAATGCAAATAAAAACCATAATATGATATTATAATACACCTACTTGCTAAAATGTAAAAAGGCCGATGTGGAGTAACTGTAACTCATGTACATTGCTGACAGAGTGTAAATTTGTTTTCAGAAAACAGTTTGGCAGAATCTACAACAGGAAATTATAAATAACATGGCCTAAGAATTCCTCTCTTACATAGGAATTCATATATGTTCACCAAAAGACTTTTACAAGAATATTTATAGGGGCCTCACACTAGGAACAACTGAAATGTTTATCTGCAAAGACAGTCACACATCTGGGTTTATTTGTGGATAAATAAATCATGGTATATCCACGAAATATAATACTATACATGGAGAAGGGGGGTAAAAAGTTGCCTGAGGTTTTGGTGGTATTCTATAGAAAGTCCTCATTCAACGTCACTGATGGATTCTGTGACTTGAAGTGAAATGACATAATGAAACTGGTTTTATCATAGGATACTTGATATAAACAAGAATTTATCTCATCAATGTTATAAAAATGATACTGAATGGAACAATAGTATTTGAGGACCTGCTCTACTTCTTGATTTGAGTTCTTATTACACAGGTGTTTTCACTTTAGAAAAATTAATTGAGCTGTATATGTATGATCGTGCACTAATTTATTTGTGTTATGCCTCAATAAAATTAAAAACAATCAATTGTGTGTCAAACGGGGAAGCTATGAAGAAAAACAATCTCTAGTTAAAATCTTCCTTTGCTCAGCATTTGTATCAACTTTCAGAGGAAAATGTCCACTGATTAAAAAAGAAGTTTTAAAAAAATAAACTATGAATCTTCTCTAAATAAGTATGAAAAATGTTCTTTCTCCCTTGAGTTTTTATGCAGTAGATATGGTGAAATGTAAGAGCCATGGGCCTGATGGATTTGTTTCTGGTTTAATGATGTGCCTGCCCTTTCTTGTTCTCCAGCCAGATGGGCAGATGCCGAGTGACCAACCAATACCCATGGACTGACCTACCAATACCCATCTCTCCTCTTTGGATCACCCACGGATGGCACTTGGAGCCCAGGACACACCTCAGCTTGGTAAGCACACTGTTTTTTTTTTGTGTTAGTCTTATCTCCTCATGTATAGTAGACTATAAACATCATGAAAGCACAGACCTTATGTTTCTTATTTCTGTGTATTTTCCACCAAACTAAGAAGAGAACTGATCAAAGGGACTCAGTAAAAACTTTCCATTGTGGAATGTCAGATCATTCAGACTGTGAAATCTGAGCTCTGAGAAGGGCAGTGACTTGCCCAAGATCACTTATACCCTTGTCTCTTTTGCTTCCTGTCCTTGTCCAGCCAGGCTCCCTATGCAGCCTTGCTGAGGAAAAACAAACCATACCCCTTTTGTTCTGTTCCCCTTGGCTTTACTTCTCAGAGCTCAGGGTTCCAAAGGCACAGCAACTCAATTCTGCTAACTCTGATTATCCTGCTTTGCTGATTCACTAAGCAAATACTGCCTATGGGGGGGACCCTGGGCTCTGGGGAGTAGGAACAACATTTATACAGTCTCCACAAAGCAACGACCTTGCTCATTTCACTGTTCAGACCTGCAAAATGAGAACACACCAAGTTCTTGTGTTCCTCCTGTTTGTTTTCATTTGCCTACAGGGATTCTGATGAAGTTCAAGGCCCTACGTATCCTAAAAGGTGTTGAAATCTAAATATCCGTCTTTTGAAAGATTGTTTATTGTTTGTTAAGGGTCACTTGAGTTATTTGAAACAAAAATGCTTTGTCCAAGTTTGGATTATAAAATGCTCAATGCTAACTTAACCCACTGTATGAACTCTCTCAACCTTGCTTTCCTATAAAATGAGGTAGTTAGAAAGAAACTACCTGACTTTTAAGGTTCTATTCTGTAGATTCATTAAGGATATAATTTAAAGACTCATTAACTTAAACAATTATTAGCATAAATTGTGGACGCACAATATTAAGAAGCACTGACTGCATGGAATATTAACAAGCACTGACTATAAATGTCATGTGTATGTATATCTCTACATGGAGAGAGAGAGAGAGAGAGAGAGAGAGAGAGAGAGAGAGAGAGAGAGAGAGAGATTACATACCTTTTAATTGAACATTTATTACATATCATGCACCATGTTAAGTATTTTAAATACCTCATCTCATTTAATATTTACAATGATTCCAAAAAGTAATGTCTTCATTTTATATATAAAGCGTGGCAGATTGTATTTTCCAATATCAACCTCTCCCATTCCACATGTTCTTTTGACAGTATGATTTGGCCTACTGAAGGACTTGTCCTACTGAATGGGAGAATCTATGTGCTTTCCCTTTGGATATGGCTGGGCTTATAACTAGGGCAGAAGGCACACTATGTGATTCTGATCGTAGACCATGAAAGATAATACACCTTCTGCCAGCTTTTCCTTGGACACTTGTCCTTGGCACCCAGCCACCATGCTATGAGGATGCCCAAGCAGGGCATGGAGAGGCATGTGGAGAGGCATGTGGCAGCCTCCACTGCCAGCCATGTGAGTGAGGGAGCCTTCAGATGACCCCATCCTGCAGCTGTCAAGTCTTGCACAGCCTTTTCGTCCTTCCAGCTGAGGTCCCAGGCATCTTTAAATTTCCTGACCCATGAGCATAATAATATGGCTGCTGTTCCGTACCACAAGTTTGGTGGGGCTTGTTATGCAGCAATAATAACAGAGGCACTGGCTTGCAAATAAAAACAGAGGCACAGAAAATTGGTGGAAGAGGAAGAATTTAAACTCAGGTTTGACTCCAGAGCTCATGCTCTATGTTCAAAATCCCTGCATATTTACAAGTCTTGCAAAATCAGTACCTGTCCCTCTGGGATGCAGACAAAACCACCATAATTCTGACCCTAGGAAATATAGCCAAGTACCCAGGAGATCAGGAGGGGACTGGTGGACAGTGCGGCTTGGCAAGGGAGGGTCACTGCCTGGGAGACAAGTGATGCCAGGAAAGCAGGCTGGAGCTGAGGAATAAGCCCGGGAGGGCGCGAGGAATCCTGCCAATATCCTCGAGTCATCACGCTGCACCTGGCAGCCTTCCCCCTGCTCCTGGGAACAGCCTCCGGACTTCCCTCTGGCTGCTGTAGGGCCAGGAGCATAGCCAGGAAAGAAGATGCGGGTCAGTGAGTCTCAGAAAGCTGTTAGCAGAGAAGAAATGATTGGTGGGAGGCCAGGGACAGAGCAGAAAGGAAGGAAAGTGTTTAACACAAATGAATGGAAAGAAAATGAAGAGCTTTTGGACCCCTGGTCTATGTTAGGCAGTAGGTAACATGCTTTAGCTTTTGTGTGCTCATGTATTCTTATAAGAACCCTGTGATATTGGTATTAATGGCCCCCGTTTAAAAGCTGAGGAAACAGGCTTGGCAGTTAAGTGATTAGCTCAAGTGTTATCACTAACAACTGGTAGACTGAGATCCAGACCTAGGTCTGTCTGAATAATGGAAGACTTGGTCTCAAAACACAGTTGTCTCCCCTTCTTTGCTTGGGCTCCTTCCTCCTCCCCCACCCCAAACTGCTTCCCCGCCACTCTGACCGACTTGCCTGGAGTTTCTTCTTCAAGGCGAGCTTATTCCTTGGTACCAGCCCAAGTCTCCCCTTCTACCAAGCCAGCCCTGGAGGATCATTTAAGTCCTCACTGATCTTTCTGTCTTGTCTGCCTGTTGACTATAAATCCTACACTGGGGAATTATTCAAATACATATTCTGCTTTGTTATCTACCTTTTCTCCTTTATACGTTTGTTCTTCTCCTGACTTACAAAATCACCGGTCTGAACTCACGCTTCTCGCTTTTCGCACTTGCCATAGTGCTTACTTAGCACGGTGCTCAGTGCAAGGTTTCGGTCTTGGATGACGCTCAGTTAAAACACTTGACTGAGTAATCCTTTCCTCTATCTATGGAAATACATAGCCATAGTAACCAGAAACAAAACAAAATAAACGCCTTCTTCATCCTCTCGCCCTGTTCCCGGAGTGAGTACCTACACAGAGAATACAGTATGAAAGAGAAGATGTGTACCAGGTGAGTGCCAGCCTGAATCCCAGAGGGGAAGGCATCGCTCTGCCTGACAGCCACTTTTGCCTGCTGCTCAGGAGATAAATAACCTGACAGCTGCAGTGGCTGGGACTCCTTGACTATCTAGCCAAGGCTTCCTCAATTCCAGAAATTAGACTCTGGCTGACATGGTTCAGTCCATGGTTGATCAAGTCTTAACACCAATCAATGAAGGTCCTCCACAGGGAGTTGGAAGTTGCTTTCTCATGGCAACTAAAGAGCTAGACCAACACAGCCGGTTTTAGATGCTGTGTGTTTGGATGATGCTTGAGTGGCCTTACATTAGGTTCTAGGGCCCCAAAAGTCATGGTACTGAGTGCGTTGTTAAACTTTGTGAGCTCTGAACCATTGGCTAATGAGTACCTAGGGGTGACTCTGATTGACAGCTCAGCACGTGACTGCTTCAGTGCCTATGCTCATGGTGATCCCCACCAGAGTTTTCCCTCTTCATTTTCCTTTGCTTTTGTAGAAAATCTTATCTCATCTTTCAAGGCACAGTCCAAGGCTTCCCAGAAGTCTCTTTTCACTGCAGCCCACACTCATTTTTCCTTTCTCAGAAAAACGCTGGCACCGAGTCTACACACCACAAAATTCAGCTCTCGGTTACACATTCCCCTGGTTCCCTGTGTTCCAGAAAGGCAGCGTGGTACAGTGAAAAGAGCCTATAATTTGGGACCAGAACCCATTATTTCCCTGCTGTGCAAGCCTGAAGGTCTTTACAAAGCAGCACAGGCACCCTTGTGCACCCACCTTAGTAGCTGCATTGTGTTTTGTTGGACAATGAGCTATCACTTCTTTCCTCAAACTGCTACTGAAGGACAGTGGGCTACTTCCAGCTTTTTAAAACAATGGTGAAATGGATATCCTTATGTGTACATCTTGTCACATTGGCACAATCCTTTCTATAGGATAAATGTGTAGACTCCAGCTCTTTTCTCACCTCCACAATTTTAAGACCTCTCCCCACTGCAACCATTCATACCTAAAGTGTTACAGTTAAAAACATGCCCCCTCCAATTTTTGGCTCTGACTGTGGAACCCACCCTAGCCCAGAGTCACCGCCCAGCTGAAACCACAGGCTGGTCTCTCCAAAATGGTACCATTTGCATCTTTGCTTTTGTCTCTGTTTCACCGTCTCCCTCATCCCAGCTGACCATGCTGCACTCACTCTTTGTGGGGGCAGAATACATCCCTGGGTGCTTATCTTTCCTTCCTCAGGAGATGGCTTTTAAAGACAAAGATACTGTAGGAATAATAATGGAAGAAAAACCCAAAGCAAAAAAGATCCATTGGAAAAAACAAAGAGTTAAGGATGCCTATTATTATTATTATTATTATTATTATTATTATTTTAATTCTGACAATCTGCAGGAGCCTTAAAAACTATTCAGAAGATTCCTGGTCTTGGAAAACAGTGTTGTGTCCAGGATAAATCATGGGTATTAGAATCAGACAGACACAGGTTATAATCCCAGCTCTGCTGGGTAACCACAGACAAGGGAGTCAACCAGCCCAGGCCTCAGTTTTCTCATCTATAAAATGGTATTGATGCACGTGGGCAGAGGTGGTCATGAGGATTAGGAGTCACATGATCTAACACTTACCAGAGTGCCTGACACACATAGTAGGTGCAACAAATGAAAGCAATTATTACTACTAAATATTTTCCCAGCAAAGAGAAAATTAGAGCATTCCTGAATAGGGGGATAACTGGCAACATTAGGATGACAGGGAACTTTGTTTTCTGGGTCTAGTTAACTTCCTTTTCTCCAATGCCCTGTTTTGCCTCCAAATCCAGTCAAAGACCATCACTGAGCTGCTCCATGTGACACACGTGGTTAGTGACAGCCAGAAACTCCATTAGATTGCTGTCTTTCCATTAAATGGAAAATATGACATGGTCTTAGGAAGTGCACATTCAACAAACATGCGTCGAGTGTTCGCAACACACAACACACCGTGTCAGGTTTTGAATGTGTTGCAGAGGTAAGTTTGCCAGTCTGTGCTCGAAAAGAAATAGACACGGGAACTTCAGCACAGGGTTGAAGACATACGATGCCTTCACAAGTTCAGATGACAATGGACACAGCAATGTCAATAGCATTTGCTGTTTGTCAGCCCTGTGCAAAGGTCAAGTTTTCCTTGCATATGTTATTTAATACTCAAAATATCCTTTTGAAGGAGGTCTTCTTCATATCATCTCCATTTTCCAGAAGAAGAAACTGAGGTGCAGAGAAGCTGTTTTCCCAAACGTACATAGCTACTAAATAGGATTCAATCATCGGCAGCCCTATTCCAGAGTTCAAGCTCTCACCATTACCATAAAACGTAGCTTCAGAGGTGGTGTAATTGGGGTTGGGAAGGCAGCATTTGCAAAAGGGGAAGGAGTTGAGCAGGAAAGACGGGGAAAGGTCAGTCCAAGTAGAGGGAATGACAGGGCATACAAACAGCATGGGGCTGAGGAAGCAGAAGTAAGCTCAACTCGGTTTGTCTAGAGCCTTGGCCAAACCTGGGGATCAAAGCGAAACAAGCCTTAGACGGGGGCTGGGACATACTAGGGACTGTCTTGCTCCCGTTTTGAAGTCGGGGAAAGTGAGAGAGGGAGGAAGGGATTCACCCAGTGGGCCATCAGTAGGCTGAGAGGGGGCTTTTTCCTAAGCCCCGCCTCCAACACTGGGCACGCCCCCTGTGACAACAGCTGCTCCTGTCTCCTCCCCTGGGCAGGACTCCTTTCTGTGCCTCTTTATTCTAAGTCCCTCTCTCTTTAAGCCACCAGATAATCACAGTGACTGTTGTCACCTAGGTGCGTCATTTCTGCATTTGTGTACTTGACACCACTTATTGTCTGCCATGTTCCTTGGGCTTAATGCACCTGTTATCTCCATTGAGAGTAACTGGGTACAAGCATTTCTTGGCCACAGTTGGATGGTATACACAGCTCATTGAAAACCATCAGACTCCTCACAGGAGTCTGAGCATGCATTCCCCATCAATTCAATTAATTATGCTTTCATTTTTCCCCATGTAGAATTTAGTACTTCTTTCCAGATGAACAATTGGGTCTCTTGATCTCAGATGCTGTATTTCCACAGAGGGTTTAAAAAGAAACGGGGTTCTTTCCAGGAAAATGTGGAACCGAGGAAAAGGTAGCATGGGAAGGCCTTACAGGATATAGATGTGGGAACCACCTTTTTTCCAGTGCAGCTCCCATCCATGGCCTGGATTTGCCAAGGTATGTGAAAGAAAAAAAAACACATGACAAGCAGATTTTATACTTGGAACCAGGCAAGGAAGGGCGAGAGGAGAAGAGAATCCTTTTTAAAAATATGTAACTGTGATATTCCAAGTGTGTCTAAGTGCATTAAGGTACAGTGGTTTATATTACCCACGATCCTTCCAAGGGCCTCCAACTGGTGCCCCACAAGCCGAATCTAGGCATGCTTTTGTTTCATCTGCAGAGTTCCCATGGCAATGGCTGAGCAAAAGCAGCCCTCATTAGCTGACATCTGCACTCCCCAGCTCACCCCAGCTCCAGCTGACCTCCATTCTTGTGTTACTGAACTTATACTAATTATCCGTGTGATCTTGGCTCAGCTCCCCCAGCTCCATAAGCCAGAATCCTCACCTGTCAAATGGGGGCGTGGGTGCTAATTACATTTTATTTTGTTTATTGCCTGCCTCCTTCACTAGAAGTGAAGCTCTAGGAGGGCAGAGGCTTTTCTGCTTTTTCATTGATGTCTCCCATAGCACCTTGAACCATGCCTGCCACCATCACAGGTGCTAAAGAAACATTTAATGAGTGAATAAATGGTCCTAAACATCTTTTTCAGCTCCATGAAACACTTTCTGAAAATTTCCCTATTGTGAGTTTGGAGGGAAAAAAAAGAAATATCCCTGTCAATTGAATTGTTCAAACCTTGGACTTCCAGAGCCATCTATAGAGAGCAAGCAATTTGACTACCCCCTTGCTGATGGCCAGAACTGCCGGCTGGGATGCAGAAAAGGATGCTTTTCACTCGTGTATCCAGTGCAGCTTTGATCCTCCTGCCACTGCATTCATTTTAATACTTCTATGTGGCTTTCGGAGCATCTGAAACTGGGACTCTGGTGCTTCTCAGTGGTCTGCGCAACTGCTCAGTATCAGAGCCTGGCTCTGGGTCTTGGCATCAGGTAGCAGAGGATTAAAGTTGAAAAGGAAAGAGACATTGAGCTGGAGTTCCCCAGGGATGGGGGCCACTCGCAGACAGCCCATGCGCAGACCACGCCGGCCACAATGGCAGGATCCCCGGCCTTGGGCCAGCCCCTCTGTGTTGACACTGCTTGTCAATGGCAAGGGGAACACGACCAAGGGGCATGCACTCTGGCGAATCCCTTTGTGAGCTCCTCCTGCTATGAGAAGACAGGGTCACTGGCAAGGCCTCTGCCTTCAGTGGCCACAGTTCCCTCCTGTGTGCCCAGGGCCTTGCTCACCTAGTGGTTATCACATACCACAGGGCCGTGAGCAGGCAGTCCTTGGGCTCAGTGTGCATGGCTGTTGATTGGCACCATTCCTGGCTGCCCCATGGACCTTGCTTGCTGCACCTCTAACCTGATTTCCCCTAGGCAGCATCCTAGTTCAATGACTTACAAACTTTAAGGGCCATCTCCCCTGGGGGAAGGGGAGAGCTTGTGAAACGTGTCTTCATGCCTCCCTTCAACTGCAGAATTTCCAGTTCTGCAGATCTAGGGCAGGGCCTGGGAACCTGCATTTTGACAGACATCTGATGCAGGGGATCCCAGCAGAAACCCCCATACCCAGTCCCAAGACTCATAGCATCTATTACAGATTACTTGCATCATCAGTGCCCACAAATCCTTGTGACACTTTTCCTTGCAGCAGTGAATCTATGTCCTATATGAGGCTCACATTTTCTGAAGGTGACATATTTTATAATTTCAGGCTGTTTGCATGGGTATGTAGTCTCAGCATCCCTTCTCTCTTCTGCACTACTCAAGGGACATCAAGATGAGCAAGAGAAAGGGGGATGCTTGGCTATCTCTGGGGGAAGGGGAGAAGGAAGGTGAGCAGGAGGAGAAGGAGGGGCAGGCCTCTCCTCCCCTCCCAACTTGGAGACATATTGCTTACTATGGAATTTGTGTGTGAATGCAAAGGTCAGGCTGTCAATGGTTATGGGTTTGGGCTCTGCTCATTGGCCACCCTGTTCCCATGGTGAATCAGTTACAGGGCCTCCATCAAGTCCATTAGCTGGTGGGTTGTCATATAGGGTTCCTGGAGATCTCCAAAGTGCCATCACTCCTCCGCTTGAGACTACTCACAGAGTAATTATCTTCACTAGGTGGAGATAATTATCATGCATTTTGATATGTTATAAGATCAGAAATAAAAGAAGAGTTTCTAAAACCTGAAGTCATAATTTCTCATTTTCCTTTGTTCCTCTAAGACCTTCCAAATCCCTCTCATTCTCATGACTAAGGTCACATGAACCCAGAAAAGTGCTGACCCCATGGAAAGGCCAATGGCAAAGTGGGGCTGTGGGAATAAAAAGTTGAAGAGCCTCACTTTTAGTTCACTTGCAGGCAGTGGGGTCTTGGGTTAAGTTTGTATGATAGGCAGCACTGGACTGGGACTCAACAGGCCAGGGTGTTGCCTCAATCACCTTGGAGAAAATCCCATTCTCCTCTTTGGTGGGTTGCCTCATCTGTCAAATGAGATAGATGCTCTAGATCATCTTAATGATCCCGCCCAGAGCCCAGGTTTTCTGGAACTGTAGTTCCATGTTTTCCAAATGCTCCCTACCTCTTGGAGTCACCATTGGCTCTTCCCTCCCCTCACCCTCATATAGCCAATCCATCAGCAAGTGCTGTTAATTCTAGTTTCAGAGTAGACCACAAATCCATCTCCACAATCATCATAATTTCCATCACTGTAATTTCCCCTGGACGGCCATGAGAGCATCTTGCTTGGTCCTTCTGCTTCTGCTCTTGACTACTCTCTACTCTAAATCATTCTCCTCACGGCTCCCCAGAGTGGCATTTTAGCATGCAAATCAGTTCTTCCCTTGCTTAAAACTCTCCAATGTGTTTCCATTGTATTTAGAGTAAAACTCAAAAATCTATATCTACCATAGCCATGAGGTCCTACAAGGTCTGGCCTCTGCCTACTTCTTCAATGTTATCTCAGGTCCCTACTCTCCTCATTCACTACAAGTCAGACACACTGGTCACTCCTCCCATCCTTGAAATCACTAAGCTCTTTTCTACTTGAGGGCCTCTGCACACGGCTATTATATCTCTCAGTTCTAATAAGCATAGCTTTTTCTTACCTATCATCTCCTCAGAGACACCTTCTCAGAACGCCCTAAGTAAGTCCCCTTTAATTCCACTTCCCTTATTATCTGTTGCTACAGTCGGTACATGCTATTCATAGCACATCACAATTTATACATTCGCAATTGCTTGTTTAATGTCTGCTTTATGCTGCTTATACTGCCAGCTCCTTGAAGCACAGACTCTCATCCCCCATGCTCCATCATCGATATATCTTCATATCCTCAGCACCTAGTACTGTTCCCTGCATGTTGTAGACATTTAGTAAAATCTGTTTAATAAATGAATGTCACTGGGCACAAGAAGGGGAAAAGGTACGAAAAGGAAAGTTGAGGGAACTAAAGACAAATTTTGACTGTGATGATTTTTGTTTCTCTTTTAATATATCCCTTCTCAAAATGTTCCCCTCTATGAGAAAAAGGAGTCTAAAATATGTATTAAAAATAGATCTTTGGGCACAGGAAGTAGGCTTTCAAGTCAATTCACGGATGACATTTTTATCTAAAAGGGAATTTTAACTTTGAATGTTAAAATAGGTTATACAAAACCAATTTTTCATATAAACATTTTCAAGGGAGGAGGGAAG
Organism: Aselliscus stoliczkanus; assembly: GCA_033961575.1. Classification (NCBI taxonomy): domain Eukaryota; kingdom Metazoa; phylum Chordata; class Mammalia; order Chiroptera; family Hipposideridae; genus Aselliscus; species Aselliscus stoliczkanus. The sequence goes on from CM066733.1 coordinate 20,169,546, forward strand.
AGCCTTTAAAACATTTTGGTAGCATGTACTGGTACACATCATTGAATGTGCTAATTACATATTATTTTATCGATTCACAGTGCTGGTGCAGGAAACATTGACTTTAAACACTTAAGACAATGCTGCCGATTGACTCCCCAACATCCATTCCCACCCCTTCTTCTCTAGGGGCTGGAACACCTAAACTCTTGCCTTCCTGACCTTGCTTACCATTAGAAGTGATCATGGGCCACTGTTCTGACTAATGAGACAGGAGCAGACTTCTGCTTGGGGTGGATAGTGTTCTGGTAAGCTTTTGTTTCCTGACCCAAAGAGTTAGAAATGGCTGGCAACACTTCTTCCTCTTCTTGCTGCTTGACTATGGACACAGCATCTGGGAGCTGCCAGCTTGTAAATATGAAGAAAAGAATCACAGAACAGCTGATCCTGATTTCACTGAACCATGGCTGTCTGTCTCCACTTTTCTTATAATGTGAGAAACATAACTGTCGATTTTCCTGTAGTCAACATAACTGTTCATGTTACTGTGGTCCTGTTAGGTTATTTTGTTACTTGCAGACAACCACATTTGGCCACATTTTATTGGCTTTCATTATAATAGACATCAATGTGAATTTTGAAGAGGTTAAAAAGAGATAGAGCTACTTGTGTATCAATGCAGATATAATTCACATGAAACTTAGTTCCCCAGATTCTAAATTAGTGAGGATTTACAGTACATTCTTTAAGCAAATGGCAAGGACAATTCAATGAAGCTCACCTGAAAGAGCGTTTGAAGTATGCAGGCTCCTCAAAAGTGCTTTCCTTTATAGCACCAGGGTGCCGAACAGCACCGTGCATATGGCGAAACTTGCTGGCTTCATAAGGAAATGTGTAAAGGACAACAAAAGCTTCTGCTGGTGTTTGCAGTTGTCTGCTTGCTCTTGGGCTCTGATCACTAGCTAAGTATCCTTGTCTTTTTGTCTGGCCCTAGCAGGATGAAGTGTATGCCTTTTCTCTTTAGCATGTCTTTCCAAAAAAACATTGTGATGTATATTCTGACATGTAGGGGGCTTCTATAGGCCCTAAGCTCTGGGATTGGCCAGGGTAGGCTCTATAAGGAAGCGTCTACCTCAATGGCTAAAACTCCTTATTCTGGCTGGTTTACTCCTGTGTCTGTCAGACCTTTAATCCAAATGATAGATTTGTCCTCCCAGTGAGGAGGAACCTCAGGAATCCAGGTATCGCTGGGCCGGAGGGAATCCCTGGCTATTTCTGCTTTGTCCTAAACTTCCCCAGAAGAGAGACGTCCACTGGCTTGCAATCAGTGTGAGTACCCTTTCTTCTAGTGAAGTTTAATAGAAGCCCAATATATATAATGGATAAAATACTTAAAAGATAGCATGCTTTATAATGCTTCCTATGTCCTAGCTGGATACTGTGTTATGGGGTCTTTATGTATGGGCCTCTTTTTAACCTCACAACTATACTTGAGGTAGGAACACTTATTTCCATTTTACCAGTGAAAATCAGAGGCCTAAGTAGAGTTGTTTTATTAAAGATTGGGGGGAGCAAGGCTGCATATATTCCTGCGCAGTTCATCTTTGCCTCAGTGTCAGTTCCTAAGATGCCCTAGTGGCACCCTGAGATGAGTCCTGGACGCACAGTTTGAAACCTTTCTTGTAGCCAGAGGTCACAAACTCAAATACCCTTTCCGGGCCAGCTGAATAACAAAGGACTGATAGCAGAAAGTTGGGGGCTGTGGTGAAGTGGGAAATGCAGGGGTTGGCAGTCGCCACTCAGTTTGGGACAACCATTGCCAACCTCTGTGCAGATCAAACAGAAACATGCCTGGCAGAGGACTCAGCTGTTGGCCACCTTATCAGACCACAAGGGTGCCATCAGGAGGTAAGATGCCCACCGAGGAAGAAACTGATAGAGAAGAAACAAGCCATGGGTCTTATGAGACACATGCATGTTTTGACGGCCCTACATTATCCTGACTAGATAAGCATCATTTCTTCTCACTGTTTAGCTGCTGGACTGATTTATTTTTAAGCAAGCCCTTCCCCCGCTCGATTCTATCTACTCTTCACCATGTGTTAGCCAGTATTGGCCAAGTATCCAGTCTCACACCTCCTCTCCCACGCACCCCCCCATCCCCCGACTGTCTTCTTAGTTAAAGAAAAACAAGATTATAATGGTGAACGATGAGACTATCTAATGATATAGCAGGCAAAATGAGTCCTGCATGAAGCTCCTCAGGATTTTACTCCATTGCCACTTAGGAATCGAAGCTCAAATGCAAAACCATCTTATCTGTGGTAAGAATGCCTCTAGCACATGTCCACGAGGCCTTGATATATATGCAATCATGCCCCAGAAAGTGAGTGTGTGTGCAAATCTACCTGCGGCAGGCAAATTCTTCGCCATGCCTCCCTGCATGCTTGAGTGTAATAACTTGGTAATCAACAAGGGACTGCCTACTGGAGAAAGATTAAGCAACTGTAGAAAGAAATACAGTCAGTGCTTATTTATCTGGTGAATCGGAGGGGACTTGTGGCACAAACATTCCAGAATGTGCTGGAAAGAACAGTACAGACAGAGACAGCAGGTCATAAGCACGGGAACTGGTCTAGATTGGTAGTTTTCCAAGTTCTCTCCCCCACTTTCCAACCTTCCTCTTTCCTTTCTTAGCTTCCGCATCCTTTGCAAACAAAACACTACTCACACGTCCAATATACAAAACAGACAAAAATATACAAAACAAAAAAAAGCTGTTCTGTTTTCACAAGCAGGGCTGAAACCTCACTGACCTGGTCACCCGAGAACTCTCAGTGCAGCCATTGAGGCACCTCTAAGAACCCCAATTTCAAACCACAAGAAACCAATTTCTATCAGCATTGGAACTGGATTATTTCCAAGGTCTTTCTCAGAACCCTTTTCTCTTAAAAATGAAGAAACCAAGATCTACTAGGGTCAAGTGACTTGCTCAGGGCCAACACAGAGCATACTAGAGCTGGTGCTAGAACCCACTCATAATTTAGTGCTCCTTCTACCATTCAGTGCTCCTTCAACTCACCTAGCTACCAGCTGTGTGACTTTGGCAAGATAATCAACACTTTTGGGGTCCCTCATTCAAAAGAGGATATATAATGACAGTCCCTCCTTGTGCTTCTGTGAGGATTCAATGAGATACACGCATGTAGAGAACTCAAAACCTTGCTTGGCATATGGCAGGTGCTCACATGTTAGCTGTGCCATACTGTTGTCCCATCTTTTCTCTGTACCTTTCAGCTACAGAACATCAGAGTTGTGATTATGCCCATGAATCTTGACAGAACACATCAACCAGAGAGCAGACAGAGCTGGCCCAGACACAGGATGTGTCCAGATAATCCACAGCCTGAAGCCAATTAATGGTTGACTGTAAAGCCCAGTTGAAACACTGAATACAATGAAGTCTGCAAACAATTCCTAGCCCTTAACTTTCCAGTATTTGTTTTTCCCCAAGAAAAATACAGCATTGAGCAAAGAGGTTGGGAAGAGCTGACTGACCTGGGAGAAATGTCACATCCTTGCTGCATGAAGGCTCCCAGAGAGAACCACAGACTGTTGAATATCCCAAACTCATTGGACTGGTCAGTGGTGGTCTGGTCTCGCCCTTCCTCAAACTCTTCACTGTGCCATTCGTAGGGGCTGAAGCGGCTGACCAGGAAAAGGACGACGCTCACTCCGATGTAGGCAAACACGATGCACATCCAAATCTCATAAGCCAAGGGGTCGAGGAAAGAGAAGACTCCAGGCTTGGACTTCTGGGGCTTTTTTATCATGATGGAGATCCCCAAACTCATAAATGGCTTGGAGAAGTCTATGACCTCTTCCCGGACCAAGGTGATGGTTAAAGGGGCCACGGCCACATCTGCTCTCTGGAAAAACAAAATAGGAGAAAAAATGCAGTTGAGCTCAGCAGCTCCTCTGTTCTTGTTTTGCTCTTCACTGTGAATATTCTTTTGTGTCTTAAAGGATATGAGAGTTAGAAAGAACCTTCGAAGTCCAAACCCTCCTATTCTCTATAAACTATGTCTGACAAGTGGATGACCAGCTCAGTATCCTACAGGAGAGGTTATCCCATCGATTGACAGTTATAATTGTCAGGGGCATCTTCATCACCTTACTACAGGGGAGCCGTTGTGACATCTCCTGTTTTGCCTGCCTACCAGTCACACTTCCTTCCTCTGCCAGAAGAACCACTTCTGCCCTACTCTCAATCCCCCCGGTTCAAATGGGGCCGACACTCTGGCTACATGGTCAAACACATAACCAGGTTTGGCCATCAGTATACTTCACTCCCCTGGCCAGACGATTCATTCAAGGATGGCCTAGTGAGCATTAGCTCTGCGAGTCAGAGTGAGAAGCAGAAGCTGATCCATGGTGAAATAATTTGGGCCCCCCCTAAATTCAGGCCTTATCCTGGACCCCCTAGGATCATGTGCCAATATACTTGTATTCTTCTGTTTGTCAGTAGGAGCCTGAACAAATCTTCCTGTTTGCCTAAGCCAGTTTGAGTTGGGCTTTTTTTTTTACCTGCAGCAAGGTAGTACTGACTAACAAGGTGAGGAAGGCAAATTTAACTCAATAAACATTTATTGGGTGCTTATGATGGGCAAGCCCTAGGTTGAAAGCTGTAGGTAAACTATTGTCCCTACACTCAGGGAATTATAAACTAGTAGGAGAGACTGGTATAACACACAAGCACAGATACACACACAATTTTTTAATCTACAGGGTACAGGGTAGGCTGGGTATGTGCTATCCAAGAAATAGAAAACACTACAGGAGACCAGGGAGGGATGGATTCTGGATGGGGGATCAGGGCCTGCATCATCACAGAGGTGGCAAATAAATTTGGCACTGAAGGAAAAGTAGGGTTTTGACAGGTTGCTCTGGCACAAAATACTTGGAGGAGGAGGGAATTATGTGAGCAAAGGCCGGGCCAAGGGAAGGAAAAGTAGCATCACCAGTACTTTTCTTTTCTCAAAGACCATTAAGAAATATACAGGTAATTCACTTTTAAAAATTTAAATCCACCATGTAGATACACATAAGAAGGTTGCATGAAATGCCCATCCTGACGCATCTAGCACCACAGGAACCACCAGCCTTGCTCTCCACTCTTTCCTATGTCTCCCTAATGGCAGAAGCACTGGCATCTATGCACTGAAAATCCACTGCTCTGTTGGCCTCAGATCAAGAGATCCTGGAAACCCAAGGGAGTTCAGTCGGCAGATTTCACAACATTCATTTCTGAAAGAGAGACATGTCTATGCAAGCCTGTTGGGGAGACGGGCTTTCTCTTATGATGCAGTGCAGCCATCCAGAGGTGAGGCTGGTGACAGACGAAGGTCCTGCTTAGCTCTGCTGGTGTGTGGTTTAGAGATTTCCCTGGTTACCCTCTTTGGCTGGGATTATTGAAAAAGTGCCTTAAATGGAATAAAGTGTCTGGCTTCGGAAGGACTTCAGTTCTCACTTACAAAAAGCAACTTTTCGTAAAGTAGCTTGGAGTCAGGTGTGAATTTCATAGTAGTTTTTTTTTTTTCTAACACCCACTGCATAAATCTTGATAATCTTTACAAACACTTACAAACTAGTACAAGGGAGAAGATATCTACTCTTTTCTCGGAGCCCAACTTGGATAGAAAAGGACGGGGGAGAAAAGTAATGGAAATGACTAAGAGGGACTGAGCACAAGTTACCCAAAAGGGAGGTGAATGAAGACTGGCTTTGAAAGTGGTAACAGGAACTCAGTGTGTTTGTCTGAGGCCTAACTCCTGGTGGGAGTTAATAAAACGGACTGTGGACGGCAAAAATCACAGAACCACATCATCTGCTTAGTTCACTCAGAAGTTCCAATGTTTGTTTCACGGAGCTTTATTTCTGGAAGGATGTTAATAATTGTAACACACACACACACACACACACACACACACAAGCATTGGGAAACACAAATTTAAGCAGGTTATTTTTGGACAGGACTTCCCAGAACCTTCAAAAGACCACCATGCCCTGAGATTTTCCAGGAAGGAGAAGCAGTTACAGTTATGTCCAAAATCGTTTGGCCATGGATCTCTGGGCATCAAAAGGAATGCATGCATGTAGGATACACCCAGAGTGGGAGACGCTAAATTTGACCACCTCATCTTGCAGATAAGAAGCTCTGGGGGAAAGCTGGTTTGTGCAAAGCAGCAGTGGGCTTGCTTGTTTGGCGTGGACTGACAGGTCTGGGGAGTTGGTTTCCAGCACCTGAGTAGATACTGGAGCTCTGCAGGATCGGTCAAGGGCAGAGCTGATCTGGGAAAGGCCACCTGGCTGCCCTGCTGTGTGACTCACTGATCGTATGGCCTTACGTGAGACCATTGTCTTTTGGGATATCAATTTCCCCATTTAAAAAAGAGGCATAACATAGTAACTTTTATTTTACCTATTTGACGGGGTTGTTTCGTGAGGGTCACACAAATTCAAATGTGTGTGAGTGCCTTGAAGTGTGAGCATTTCACAGGTGCTTAAAATGATTTACTTTAGCTTACATCTTAGGACAGTGGCTCTCAAACTTGAGCATGCCTCAGAATCACCTGGGCAGCTTTTAAAACGCAAGGCGGCAGTGTGTCGGGGGTGAGACCTGAGAACGTGCATTTCTAACAAGGCCCCAGGTGATATTGATACTGCTGGTGCAGACCACACCCTTGGAGAACCACTGACCTTGGAAATTCCCAAGCAAAGTATGTGACGTCTAGAAACAATCTTGGGAAGCAGTGAACAGTTTTGATGCAGTAGATAAAAGCAAAAAGGGAAGAAAACTTTCAGGGATGGAGAACCACTATGGGCCAGGCATTGCGTAGGTGGATACTCCCCACCGTGGCCCTGGGACAACGGGTTCACTTCCCTGTTTTCAGGGATGACCTTCAGAGGAGTTCAATGGCTGCAGGGGTCATGTAGTCAGTAAGCTGGCAACTCAAGTCCAGGTGCCTGTCTGCAAAGCTCACTGTCTTTCTGCTTCACTAAGACACCGGGAAGGCAAGAAAGTCACCTGTGAACCAGGCACAGAGAAGGAGAAGGAACGGAAGCTTCCCTCGCAGCTTGGGGTACCACTGTTCTTACTACCCAATAATATGGACCTTACAGTCCAGAACGTGGATGGTGCGATTTCTACAGAGCCAGCGTGTCTCGGGGTAGGGTACAAAAATCAGGCTGCATGTCCCGACTTGCCTTTTACTCGCTGTATGTCCTAACCTCCCTGAGCCTCCATGTCCTTATCTATAAAATGTGGAAACTAATCATATCCATCTTCAGTGTTGTTATGAGGAGGAAATGAAATAATGTGAGCAAAGTATTTAGCGTGGCACCTGGCACACGCTGTGTGCTGAAATGCTACTACACAATTGTTGATAAGAAAAGAGGGAGAAAAAGGAAGATGAGAGGGACCCCGACTGGCTTAGTTATTGAAAAGGCACCAAAAGAATACATTTGGAGGCCTCCAAATGAGCCTTTTCTGACCTCACTTGTTGTTTGTGGCTAAGAGATACTTCCCTGAATTCCTTATTCTTCCTCAGGGAACAGAAAAGGAAAGCCACATGAAAATCAAGGGAGGGCATCCCATTGGGTGCATCATAGAGACTTCAGAATACAGCTTGTACTGGGCAGAGGGCCAGGCCAGGCAGAGGGGAGGGGCTGGGGAGGGCTGGCAGCTAAGGCACCCAGAGGTAACTCTGGTTTGTTACTGATGAGCTAGTGACACATCACTGACTGCTGGCTACCCCCCTCAGGGTGATCACACCATTGTTCTGCCCCACAGGCCTTTTATTAAGGAAACAGCATTACATGGGGTGAAGGTGAAGATGAATACTGGCGGAGGTGAAAAGTTCACAGCAGTTGCCATGGGGATGACCTTACAAGCTTGGTGGAGGTTCCCATGGAAACAAACATCCAGATGCAGCATTAACTTTGTAGGTCTCTGTCTTTTATCAATGGCGCTCCCCAAAGTGAGAGGTAGTAGAGTGAGGAGGAAGGGTAGAAGCACACCCCACCCCTCAATCTATCTCCCCAGGTCATCTCAAAAGCTACCTTCCTGGGGAAGATTTTCCTTATTGCATGGCTTTCTTCTTTGAATCTCCTTTGTATGGCTCTCCTGGCCATCATGACTCTTCGTGTTTTGATATGAGACAATGGGGTTTTAAAAGCTGCTAAATGGTTGCTTCATCCTGACCAGGGAGAGCTCAGTGTCAACCTGGGGCTTGGCGCATGCTCAGGTCAGAAACCCCGCCTGCATTCTTCCGTTGCTGTGAGTGAGACTGCATGGTCCCTTTCCTGCAAGTGGCGGCTGGATTGTTTCTTACGTTACCGTTATTGTTTGTTGTTCTTACGTTACCATTTGTTGTTCTTCTACATAAGTACCTTGGTGATCTCCCAATGCCCACTGAAGCAATCCACACGTTTCCCCTTGTCATTTCTTACTCAATTATCCCTGATTATTCCTCACTCAAGCCCTCTGCAAAAATCACTGCTCTCTCACTCTCACACCTTATGTATTTCCATCACCATTCTATTGTTTATACTTTAGGAATTCCCTGGCTGCCCTTCTCTCTATTTGACTATGGCCGCTTGTCAAGTTCCATATCCTTGTTGAGAGTTGCATGAACCCTATGTTAGCCATAGTATTGCCTGAACTTTGACACTATGCCATATTTTACTGTTCTCTCACATTGTCTTTTCTGCCTGATAAAATGTTATCATCCTGGAGAACAGGGATCAGATCTTTTACTTCTCAATGATTCCTGAAATTCTTAAAACAATTCAGGCATTCAGTGGCTTCTCAAAACTGCTTCAATTTGTGGAAGATTTTATAGCAATTGTTCATGGCATTATTTCAAGTATAGGGGGTGATGAAAAGATGAAGTAGACCTACCCCAATTACACGGATAACCATTATAGTCAGGATAAGCCCAAACAGAAGCAGAAACAAAATTCTATAGGGGAAGCCACGAATAGTGAAGAAGGGGAGTTTGTACGTGTTGTAGGAAGAAAAAAAATGACACCTTGGAAAAAATAATATTTGATACAGGTTTTGGAGGAGGCGTAGAATTTTAGAGGTGCAGAATGGAAGGAGCACGCTAGTGACTTGGGAGGTTTTGCTGACATAGAAGGTGCAGGAGAAGGGAGTACTGGGGCCAGTGATGAGAAGGTTAGGTTCAATCTAGGTGCATCTAACACCAGGGAGGAAATTTATTTGAGGCAGCCATAAATGACTTTGAGAAGGGAAGTGACAACTCATCCTGGCCACAAGACTAAACTGAGTTTGGCTGAAGGAGCTGGGACCAGGAACCTGAAGAAAGAATGTCTTAAGACATTGCATATTGGACTCCTCAACTTTTTATCAGCAATAGTACACAATTACGAAGTCCAATAGTCATCTGTGGGCATGGCCAGCCAACATCCAATGATTTCCTATCAAACCTTCTGCCTCTGCTCTTCAACTCCCCACCCTGGACTTACTCCATAGACCAGCTCTCCCACCATGCCATTCCAGGCCTTTGTGTCAGGGTCGCGGGCTCCGTATTTTCCATCACTGACAATTTCAAGACGGTAGGAATAGCCCACATGCTTGGCGATCTCTGCAGCCAGCTCCACACAGTAGCCCTCATAGCGGTCATTGCCCTCAAACTGGTTGGCATTCTTCTTGAGCATCACATAAGGATCTTCCTGGTGGAGAAATGGGGAGACAGACAATGTGGGTTATGCGATCACTCATGGGCAGGAAGGCCTTTGGCATGGCAGAGGAGGATGTCATCAACATCGGGTAACTTCGGGGACCTCTCTTTAGCCCCTCCATCCACTTCTGCATTTCTGCTCCCCTCATTACAAAACTTCTTGGGTGAAGGAAGCAAACTATTAAAATAAGAATGTTTCACCATCGAGCTTACACAGCTTTTCCAATTACGTTCCAGGACCTGTTGTGTATTTTGGAGGTACTTCTGGCGGCCCTGTGTTGGGGAAGAGCACCCTGAATAGGCTCTAGGCTTCTTATGATCAATCGCTGAAAATAATAGCAGCTTCACTTATATCCACTTTAGATGCTATATTTTAGGAGCCTTTCTCTGAAAATGGTTTCACCTGCCGGAGGGTGGAGTCTGAGATGCACCACAATTTAGTCTCACCCTTACTTTCATATATGGGGCAACTATTTCTCAGAGGAGAGTAAGTGACTCCTCCAAGCCACAAAGTGAAATCATGGCAGAGCCAGAGTGGAACAGTACCTCTAGGAAGTTCCTTTTCCCACTCCTTCTTTCTACCTATGATGCAGTTTGGGCAAGAAGACTGACCAGCTTTCACTCCTGGGGAAAACCTTTGTGTGGGCCCAGCTTGTACCCTGGGTGACCTCGAGGGAGGGCTGAATACTCACTAGGATAGTCGTGACGATGTACGTTCTGTTCTGGACACTGGAATTATCCCCGCCGGCTTGAGCATCCGTGGCTGCAGGGACGAACTTATCATCTTCATTCCAGTAACCGATCTGTTAATGAGAAGAAGGCGGTCACATAGGTGAGCCAGGATCCTCAGGACTGGCCAACTCTGGGTCAGCCAGCTGGTACCAGACAGGAAAGCAAGGAGCTCAGCACCACACCAGGCAATACCGGACACACCAGGCTCTAAAGTCTCGGGAGGGGAGATGAAAACAAGAGGCAGGATGCTCTCCAGGTCCTCCCAGCCGCAGCCCTGAGAGACGCCTCTCCAGGATGGGCTAAGCCTGGAAATCACACTCCCTGAGAGGTGAGGGTTTAACTGTTTACATGGCTAGACAGTTTGGTACAATGCAGGCAGGGCTATGGGAATTTAATTCCCTGCCGTTGTTCACAAGGCCAAACCCCTCTTTCCCCCATGCTTATTAACCCTTCTCTTTCTGAGCTCACTCTGAACTATAGTTAGAATCATATGATTTAAAAATGACATTCTTTGGCTTTTTAGGTTAACTACATTTTCCCATTGAGGTTTCACTTCCTGGGTGATGGTTACTTTATTTATTTATTTCTCTTATTTCCAACAGTTATAATACTGAGCATATAGTAGGGCCTAAAAATACTGGCTAACATTATTTGAAAATCAGTACATTTTTTTATACTGACTCCTTCTCCAAGGTGTTTGAGCGAATATTTATTGGATCCCTTTTGTGCGCAAGGCTCTGAGCTAAAACTGTGGTATTGTGAGGCAGGATTGAGGGAGATACAAAGAACTCTAAGAGATAGTCCTCGCCCTGGAAGCTCCTCCAGTCTTCCTGGGAAGGCATGACACCCACATACACATGACTCCAGAGGTGACAAATGAGTGGCTCAAGTAGTCAGGGCCTCAGGAGCTCAGAGAAGCAAAAACCAAGTGTGGAGACCTATGCTAGGAAAAAGGCAGCAGGAGGAGGCCAGGCTTGAGGTCAAGAGGGGTGGACAGGTTGGGTCCAAACCTTTCAAATCAGGGAGAATATGAGCCGAGATGGGAAGGCAGGTGTCTGCCCAGATATGCAAGTTCAGTGGGTCCTGGGTGGGAGATAGGGTTATTCTAAGAGGGCAGTGGATACTTAGGTCTAGGTAACAGAGGGATTTGAAGGCTAGGCTAAATAGCCTAGACGATCCTGAAGGCAACAAGGAGTCATGGAAGGTTTGGGAAGAGCAAAATGGCATGGCTAATGCATACAATACACACACGTGCGCACACACACACACACACACACACACGCACATCATCTCTGTCTCTGTCTCTGTAAGTCTTTAAGCACTTGTATTTTGTTTTGTGGTCCATAGATGTAAAGGGCAGAAAGGAAGGAGCACTGGCGGTGTATATACAGGGGGGTGAGCAGGTCTCCCAACAGCCAGAATTCAGCCCTGGCTCACATGCCAATGGTCACCTTCACCTTGATGGCGTTCCCAGACCCCTCAGTTGGAAATGATCAATTCTCCCTGCAATATCACTGCCATTGGCAATAATAATGATTGCCTGTATTGATCATATTCTTGCTATGTCAGAGGCTATGTGTTCTATAGTTCTGGTGCCATTCCATCTGGCTTATGGGCATTTGTTAAGTTGCCCAAAGTGATGCAATGGGAAAGTGGCTGAGCTTGGCCTGGGGCCTTGGCAGTCTGTCTCCACAGGCAGCTTTTCTCCACTAACTGTTCTTGCTAAGCAAGGATTTGGCCCTGGGCTGGAAATCACATTAGTGAACGTCTATTGAATGCTTGTGTTTTAGGCACTCTTCTAAATGCTTTTTATGTTTTTATCTCCTTTCATCCTCACAACAACCTAGGAAGTGATTATCATTCCATTTTAAACGCGGAGAAATTGAGATGTGGAGAAGTGAGGTGACTTTCCCAGGGCCACAGGCTCTGAGCAGGAAGGCTGACTGCAGGAGCAGGCCCTGCGCGCGCGCTCCAGCACGTGGCCAGCCAACCCTTCAGTGGTTCCTGTAGGCTCCCATGGGTCCCTGGGGTCGAGCTGTTTGCAGACCCGTCCCTGGTTCTCCACCATGCTACAAGCTCCTCATGCACAAAGCTGGAGATCTATTTATTCTAGGAGCCCTTTCTTAGCGTAGCACATTCCTTCACCGGGAAGCTGCTCGGAAGTGTTTCTGGAGAGAACGAGCGCGTCCCACATGGAGACAGTGGCCTCTATTGGCACTGCGACAGCGCAGAGGCCTGAAAGGGGAGCCTGTCTCTCAGGATCAGGGGAGCCTCTCTCACTGGGTTAAGATTTCTCTTCCATCTCAGCATGAGCATGATGTTGCCTGTGTGGGGTGGTTTGAGTCAGTGTGAAAGGAGACATTTCTCTCTGATGACACCAGAATCAGAAGCTTAGATTTCCAGAGTGTCAGACCTGGAAGAGGTCCTTTTACACAGGGGAAACAGAGGCTCAGAGACCAGGGACTTGCTCGGGACCACAGTGCAGTCTCGCGTCCCTCTCTTTGCTGGGCCAGTGCTCCATGGAACGCTAGGGCGTCTTTGTGGCGCCCCTTCATCACTGTCACGGGAGGTGGGTGAGGGATCAGGGGTAAGGAGGAAGCCCTGAGTTCCTTATCCCTGTTTCAACAGTCAGCTCTGCTTTTTATCTGTTTTACCTATTAGGATTCCCCTTACAAGTTCATTTTTACAAGGAGGCCTCTGGCTGAAAAATAAATGTTTAAAACAAACCACTGTTATAGTATATCATGATGCAAGTTGAAAAAAATTCCAGAGTATTTTTACAACATTGAACTCCTTTGCTCCTCACACTAGGCAAGTGCACAGGCAGGTTTGGGACTATTTTCTCTGTTTTATAAATGAGAAAACTGAGGTTTGCGGAGATCAAATGATCTCATTTATTATATAGCAGATTGGTGAGTGGCAGGGCATAGATGCCAGGTCATGGATCTCAAGGTAAGCTTATTTAATATAATTACTACAAACTTGGGAGAAAGTCTGGCAAATATAATTGTCATTTCCCCCCCGCCCCCCATAGATGATGCTAAGGTGTTTTCATTTCCTTTCCCCTCCTCTTCCTTCTTCCTCCCCTCTTTCCCTTCCTTCCTTCCTTCGTCCCTCTTCACAATTAGTCACAGGTTTAGCTATTCCTACTCAAACTGTACAACCATCAGTATAGAGGAAGTTGTCTCCTTTGACATGCAATTAATTTATCTAAAAATCTACATTGTATTAATAGGCATTATTTTAAACAGTGGGACTTGATGGTCAAGAGACTGGTCTCTGGCATGAGACAGAGCTGGTGTGAAAGGCAGACTTTGCTAATTACTGACTATCTGATGCTCGCCAGTTATTGGCCTCAGTGGGCCTCAGTTCCTGCTCTGTAGAATGGATACAACAGTATTGCTTGTCTCACAAGGCTGCTGCGAAGACTAAATGGTTCATGCATGTACGACAATGAGCACGGTGCATGGTTCATATTGTCAGGAAATGAAAAATTGATATTCAGTAGGATAATGTTTAATTGGAGGCTAACAGGCCTCTATGCTGCAAGATACTTCAGTTTCAATTGGTTATTGAACATTATCAGTCTCCACAAGAAGTATATATTGTGGAGCATTTCTCAAACTCATTTGACAGTATAACTCTCTCTACATGCAGACTAACCCCAAACCACAAAACACTGCTCTAAAGTCTCAAGTTATTTTGATAAAAGATGGGGGTGGGACACAAGATAAATCTGTGTAGATAGACCAATTTTATTTTATTTATTTTTAGTTGAGCTATCCTGCCACCTGTTGGTAGCTCAGCAGCAACTCGGCTTGGGCCAGGAATCAAACCGGTGACCCTGTAGCTCAGAGCTCACACTCTTGAGCAAGCTCTTAACCCACTGAGCCACTCGGCTGGCCACAGTTCTAGATGACTTAGAAAAAGGCTTTAATTTTTAAGGATAGCAGTTCTTCAAAGCTATTGTCAAAGCACTGGAGTTAAATTAGGATCTATAAAATTATGGTATAGCTTGGTTTATATATAGCTCCTTTGATATCAAAAGCTAAATGTTGTAAACAAGCTTATTTTATTCCTAACCCTTTTTGTAGAGAAGTAAAATAATATCGCCAGTCAGAAAAGCAGAGTAATGCCAACACCCAGCTTCCACCTCGTGTCAGGTAGCAAGCTGAGAAATCTGGTCCCACAGTTTGATAACAAGAAAGCTGACAAAGATATTTGAAGGGACATTGCACTTTGGAGATGAGAGAACAAATTTCCCTTTCTTAGAGAAATGGGTTGGGCTATCGTACAGAACTTCCATTCTCTACTGACGATATGCAGGAACTTCGATGGTGTCTGAAAGTAAATCAGAGACAGTAGTTTGGTAAGGATGGGGGCCCACCATTCAGGAGAGGATTTAAACAGTTCTGATAATGAGAGGCCTTCTTCTGGGGCCACTTATAACTTTGGATCTCCTGCTTTTCCAACTACTTCTAAAGATTCTTTGAATATAGGAAATGAGTCTAGATGATAGATCAGATATTTTTTTTTAAGTGAATGAAGACTAAAAGGAGATGATCATAGAATAGTAAATTCAATTGATCTATCTTACATAGTCATTAAATCACATTTACACATTTATATCTGTAGGCTGCCTTTGAAGCGACAGTCCCTGACCTCCAAAAGTGAGTCCATTGTAATCAATTTTTAAAAATAGGTTGCCTATTGTGGCAAAGACAACTAGATGACCACCAAGGTTCCTAATTGCCTTTCATGGCATAGAGGTGTTTAATTGCCTAGCCAGCAATTAAATTTCCCAGCCTGCCTTGTGTCTCAGTGGGCCAGGTAATTGGCTTTTAGTCAGTGGAATGCAGTAGAAGTGATTTACATCTTTCCTAGCCTGACTCCCCCAAATCTCCAGCACAATTTCCACTTTCCTTCTCCTTCATCTATTAGCTAGATGTTGATAGCCAGAAAGATCTAAGCAGACAGTAGAGCCTCCATAAGTCTGAGTCTTTTCATCAGACCCCTTGGCCCAAAACTAGAGACCAGAACAAGAATTAAACTTCTATTGCATTCAACTGTAGACATTTCAGAGTTTATCTGTTACTGCATCTAGGATTATCTTAGCTACACACTTAAAAGAATTTGAACTTAACAAGTTCATGTGTGACTTTGTCCTTGAGGTGTTCTTTCATTAACTTTCTCTGCATTTTGGTTTCTTGCTTGCAGGCAGATCTATGGAAATAGGTATCAGAGTAGTATGCTTCCTGGTTGCCCAGCAACATTCAATAAACTGTGACACTAATAAACAACCACTTATTTGCATGTGCTTACTATATGTCAATGTATTGTAGCCATTGGGGACATAATAAATAACACACCTATGGTCCCTACTTTTAGAGAAGTCTTTCAGACATTTTAATTCTGCTTTTAGACACTTCAGTAGCTAGGAGGTGGAGAAGAGGGAAAGAGAATACAGACGTGCATCTAGACCAGGGGTCGACAAACTTTATCTGTAAAGAGCAGACAGTAAATATGGCAGGCTTCATGGGCTATATAGTCTCAGTTGCAACCACTCATCTCTGCTGGTGTAGTGTCGTGCAGAGGCAGCCATGAACAGCATATAACAAACGAGTGTGGCTGTGTTCCAAAAAAGCTTTATTTATGGACACTGAAATTTTAATTTCATTTAATGTTCGCATGTCATGGAATAGTCACCTTTTGATTAATTTCAACCATTTAAAAGTGGAAAACCATTAGCTCATGGGCTGTCCAGAAACAGGCAGTGGGCTGAATTGGCCTGCAGGCTGAGTTTGCCAACCCCATCTAGAGCACTGAACTGATAAGAATATATCAGAAGAAATAAGCACCATGAAGAAAATAAAATGGAATAATGTGACTGTGCAGGGTAGGTGGGGCTGCTTTAGATAGCTTGGTCAGGGATGGCATCTCCAAAGTGACTTCAGGGGAGCTGAGACCTGAAGGACAGAGAGACACACAGCCTATGGAAATATAGAAATAGGGAGTGCCAGATAAAGGAACAGAAGGAAGCCAGGACAGCTGTGGAGCAATGAGCTAGAGAAAGAGAAAGCTGATGTCACAGGGAAGCAGCATCTAGGGTCAGAAGGCCAAGGGGAGGCGTTATGTTATATTTTACTTGCAACAGGAAGCTGCTAAAACTCTTGAAGCAGAGGAGCAATATACCCTAGTGGATATTTGAAAATTATTATCTAAACTATTGTGGTGGAAAAAAGTCAGATCCCCTGGGAGAGGGGTAAGTTCATGGACAGCAGGACTAGTGGCTTCTGAATGAGGCCAGGCAGCTGTGGAGGTGGCTCTGGGGTCAGCAGTGGAAACAGAGAAGAAGTGGTGGGATGGAAGCTGTTTCTTAGAGCTCTAACAGGATGTGGCATGTCCAAAGTGGGGTAGCAAGGATTTAAAGGAAAACTTCCAAAGGATGTATGGAAGGGAGGACTGTGAACTCTTTGGGACTTTAAATTACTTTTGACATCAGCAGGACTTCGTGTCACTTCCATCTTCTTTCCTTTCCAGCTATACACAGGGTCAGAACTCAGGGCAGGACAGGGGACTCAAGTCAACTTGAAATGAGAAGTAGAGGCCTTCAATTTGGTCCAAAAATAAATACAGGACCAGTGGTGATGGGGAAGGATGGTTAAATCAGCAGTGCTGGTCTCTTTATGGAAGACCTTGGAGAATCTTCCCTGCCCTTCTCCCTTGGCAGCCCTTTATCAGAACGTGTGATTCCACATGAATTTGACAAGCTATTTTGTTTGGATAGAGATCCCCATACATCAGTGCCCCACAGGGAAATGGAATCTCTGAAATTCCTGAGGTATTAGCTTCAGTGGAGTCAGTGCATTTCTGGCATTTGAAGCTCCCAAACATATGATGGGTGGATGCTTCGAGCACACCCACTTCAACGTGGTAGGAAATTGGGCCCAGAGAGCTCGAGGCTGTGTTGGCGATGCATGGGCAGAATGAGGTCTGGCGGGCAGTGAAGTATCCCCGTGGCCCCGAATGAAGAAGCAGCAGCCCCTCTTTATTACTTCCATCAAGTGAGGCCACATAATGTTCACCGAAGCCAGCACAACTAGGTCACCCTTGCATCTGAGGAATTACTTTGCTAGGAGGAGGATGGAGGAAAAGGCCTGAAGCCACAGATGTGGAAAAATTGATTTTCTGAATGTCAGATTTCCTGTAAACAAAGGATGCTTAAGCCCACATTCTAAGAACGGATTTAGTCATTGGAAAGTAAGTTGAAAAACAGCCTTGGGGTCTGAAAAATAAAGCACAACCATTTGCTTGTGGATTTTAAGGTTACTCTGTTATTCCTGTTTGTTGATTTATCCATTTCATGGGCTTGCACAGCCTGACTCATTCAAACTCAAGGCTGACCAAAAAAAAAAAAAAAAAAAATCCCTGTGGCCTAAAGAATGGAGTTGAAACAAACAGACAAACAGACAAACAAAACATGGGCTGAATGTCCATTACACGCTAAGCACCACATTTGGGAACCCCTCCCTATAGGCAACTGGGGGTAGCAGACAGTGTTTCATTTAACTCTGAGAGCACCCCCAGGAGATAAGGGGTATTATCCCCCTTTTGGAGATGATGTAACCTGGGAGGCCAAATAACTTGTTTAAGGTCACGTGCCTTGTAAAGAGTAAAGCAGTCTTAAACCCTGGCCAGGCAAAAGAAGGGGGCGGGGAGTCCTAGGCAGAGGGGACATGTATGGAGGCTCTCAGATGAGACATAACACGGTGCATTCAAGGAAGTGAAAGTTGATCAGAATGACTGGGTGGAGACAGGAAGCGGTGTCACGGTCAAGGTCGGAGCTATTGGCAGTGGCCAGGGCACATGGAGTCGGACAAAATTCTGAGTGCTTTTCCCAAGGATTTGGATGGATTCTAAAAATTGCAACAACTCTCTATATTATATATTATGTAGATACACATGCACATTTATTTTTCATTCCTACTTCTGTTGAAAGATGGAGTAGATGTGACCATGTGTGGATTAGGACAGGATGGCTAACCTCCTCAATCATCATCATTCTGAAGTTCTTCAGAATCCCTCAGGAACAGCAGTAGCTGATTTGATATGCATCTATTACTTTATATTTTCAAAGTAATTTCCTGTTCCTTGGATCGTCACAAGCATCCTGAGACAAAGGTGGAGATTTTTTTTCTCCCTTTTGCAGATGCGTGAATCGATTCTCAGAGAAAGGAACTGACGTGCCCACAGACCCAGCTGGTGAGGGGCAGAGCTGAGTCCAGGATCCCCATTGCCCGAGACCCAGTCCAGGAACGGTGGACTCGCAAGGCCCTCAGATCTGGCCCGAGCCTCTGCTCAGCCCTCTCCTGCCTGTGCAGTGGAAGCAAAGGCAACTTTACCTTCCGGATGCCATCGGGCTTCATTTCAATCACATGGAGGGTGTAGTTGGTCCGGCGTCCTTTCTCATTAAACTGCACGTTTCCTGTCAAACCTTCAAACCGCACCTGGAAATCAAAGCCACGTGGTTAACAATGAACTCAGAAGTTGCACTTCCTGTTCGTTTGCTTTTTTTCTGCTCAAGCAAAAATCCAGAACCCACGACTGTTACATGGGATGAGGCCTTGGAGTAGCATCAATGCTGAAAAACTCTACGCCCTTGACTATAGGTGGCATCGTTGGTGGAGCACAGTTCTCTGTCCTACTAAACGGAGATTCATCCTGAAAACCTTTTTCACCCATTGCGTTAGGCAAACAATAACAATGGCTCACAGTAGGTCCTAATAAGAAATCTCTGGCCATCCCATCCTCACCACCACCATGGGCACCACCACTCCTCACACACCCTCAGACGGAGAGATGAAAGGAGGCCTGCTAAGGAAAGGGGCTGGTGCCATTGCTGGCAAGTCGGGAGAAGACCCAGGACCAGGGACCAGCCTTATGATTGATGCCTTGGGCTATGCTTGACTATGGTTTCTTAGCTCCTTTGTGAGGCCAGGGAATAAAGAATGTGGGAATCTAGAGACCTGGAATTGGGAGACATGAAGTTTACCCCAGCTTTCCTCTAAACAGCTGAGTAACCTTGGGCAATTCCCCTCTCTAAGCCTCCAGTTTCCAAAGTTCCTTCCCCATCAACCTGAAATGACACAGCACATGTGACAGTGCTGTGAAAATTTAAAAGCACCGGAGAGAACGCTTTGTGTTAAGACAGAGCTGGCAGGGCCTTCAGCAGGTCTCACCTGGTTAGGACAAAATTTGTATCAGAACTCCGAACTATGCTGCTTGGGATTTCTTCTCCACCAATGAACCAGATCAAACTTCCGTGGCCTCATAGCTTGAGGTTCATATTGAAGGTCAATTGGTCATCATGGGTGATCCAAGTACTTCAAGGCTGAGCCTGCTGCTCTGAAGACGGCCAGTAAATCTCACCCCAGCCCACCCTCTGATTGAGGGTGAGTCTAGCTGCGTATCATTGGCTCAAGTGCCTGAAACCACATTCTTTAATGGTGACTGACCATGTGAACTCGTGTTAGTGTGGCCCAAGGCCAATAAGATGAGCCTCTCCCTGTAGCCAGTATGAGCCTGGCCTTATAACTCAGCGCTGTTTATTTCCCCCTCTGCAAAGAGCTTAAGAGGAAGCCTTGCAGGGTTTTATCTCTTCCTGACAGTGAGCATCTCCTCTGCCTTCAGAAGGTATAAGAATAGCTGCTGTGTGTGTGTGTGTGTGTGTGTGAGTGAGAGAGAGAGAGAGAGAGAGAGAGAGAGAGAGAGAGAGAGAGAGAGAGAGAGAGAGAGAGTCTGCTCTGAGACTGAGTGAGACTGACCCTCTCATCACCTTCTGGTTTGAAGTCTCAGTGGGGAGGCCGTGACAGGACCAGAGAGCTGAACAAATTACACATGCACTCTTCACTCTCTTAGGTGAAATCTAGAGAAATCCTCACTCTGGAGAAGTCTAGGCTGGCTTTGCTTTTCAGAGAGAAAACAAAGCCCAGACTCAGTGACAAAGAACAGAAAATAGGGAGCAAATTCAGTCCGTCAGCACCTTCACCTTCTTCTCATTTGGGTCACCTCTTGCCCATCTTAAGCTTTCCCATTTGTTCAGGTTCAAGATAGGGTTTCTAAGTACCAACTTACATAATCGGTTTGGACAACCAGGCTGGGACAGAGGCACAGATGACTGGCTAATAGTCGGATTTGCCCAAACAGAAAGAAGGGTCATCAGTGATCCAAATGGGCGTGTGTACTTTTTGGCTCTGGTTTCAAGTGGGATGCCAGTTATCAGTGTGGCACATTAGTGCAGCAAATTGCACACAGCCTCCGTGGCTGTTTCCTCATTTGTGTAATGTGACCAGCAAGAGTTAATTATGTCTTAAGGTGATTTTAAGGATTAAATGAGATATTTTATGATTAATGCTTGGCCCATTGTGCGTACTCAACAGAGGCCAGCTGTTAGTATTGTAACTAACAGTGATATTAATACTACCACTTTTCCAAGTGTTCCCTGTTTATGAAGCACTTTTATGCTTATTACTTTACCTCTAGTCACAGGAACCTCCTGATGTGTGCCATTTAGAGATTACAATCTTTATGTCCATGGGAGAAACCAAAACTCTGGGAGAGAAAGTGATTTGCTCAAGATTTATGGCTTATTATAAGTGTCAGAGGCAAACCTGAAGTCCAGAGCTTCTGATATGCTCTGGTATCTTCACTTAAGATACCAAGTGGCCTCCCAGACAGGGGACAGTACCACTGTGCTAGACTCAGAGGGGCCGACACAGAAATGTGCCGAGCAGTGTTTTCCCTGTGCCACTATTTCAGCCGGACCCTTCCCAATCATGTCTCCATGAGCAAATCACTGAGCCTGTCTGTTTTGTTGTTTACTCCTCAAAGAATAGAAATGCTTGGCATATTGTCTGGGACATAAATGTTCAATGCATGGTATTGTTATTTTGTTGATGATGATGATGACAATTACTGTGCTGTACAGGGTGGGTAAGAGGTATGGAAAATAAGAAGACTTAACAATTGAAGCCTTGGGGCTAGTGAGCTGTTTCAGAGCAGAGGGCTCTTTTCAGCAGAAATAAGGGTCTTGTCACTAGTACTTTTACATGCCTTTTTAAAGTTTCATTATCAGTGAAACTTAAAAGAATCATTATCAGTGAAGTTCTGGTGACCTGAGGTCCCCTTGCATGGTCACAGTGTTTTTATCACAGGCTGCTTCTTTGATGATCACAGAAACCCAGTGAGTAGTAAGAGCAGAGGTATTTTGCCCATTTTGCAGATAGGATTACTGAGATTCAGAGCTTATGGCACTTGGGTGTAGCATTCATTATAAGTCATGAGAGGCCTGGGACAGCTGAAAGCTCTTACCATCGAGTCGGGAAAGCAAGGCTGACACACGTTTAGAGATAAATCGAAGCATGGGAAAAGAGCCATTCTAAAACAACCCTCCCATGATGGCAGAGCAAGAAAAGATCAATTCAGTGGCTCAGTCCCGGTTTATGTGGACAGTCAGGACTCATAGTCAGACTCATAGTCAGAGGGATGAGCTTCTCAGAAACATGTGCTTTCAGCATGACTGGAGACCACTGTCCTGTCCACCAGGGCTGAGCCTCTGGGCTCTCATCCCCTGGTCACCCGCCCCCTGGAGTGACGGGGGTCAGGCTGATGGAGACCTGGAGTTACCCCCTTAGATCTTGCCTCCTGGAACTCCCGTTACTGTCCATGTGCCTGCCATCCTCTTCTGTGAGAGATGGAGAATTAACTTTTGGTTTCCTGTAAATGGTATTGGGTGCAGCTCAGAGTCTGCCATCTGGGGGACGCTGAGGCATAGCTTCTTTCCTGCCTGGTTGTTGCTTCTACAACTTGGGCCATTGACACTGATGACTCCTCCACCCCATCCCAAGGGAGGCAGCAGAGCTGCTCTGGTCCAGAGAGTCTGTGGCTGCCTTCAGGGGAACCCCTTCTGTTGGCCTCTCCCCCTGAGTGAGGACTGGGTGTGGGCAGGCAAGGCGGATTGGCGAGGTCCCAGGGGGCCTCTTCTAGTTCTTCTTCCCAAGGCAAATCCCAGGACCCCTCTGAGCTTCCGCTTTCCCACCTGAACAGTGAGAAGAAGAATCTGGGCTCCACCCATCTCACACAGTCGCCCTGAGGTTCAAAGAGGCTCATTCTTCTTACCATGCCCTGCCCCTGCCCAAGCCCATCAAGCCAGTGAGGGGAGCAGTACTAGGAGGAGGATGTCCATTCAGTAGACGAGGAAGTCAGTGCCAGAGAAGCTGAGCAAATAGTCCAAGGTCTCCAGATAGTGTTTGATGGAGCCACGGTTGGAACCCAGTTCTTCTCTTCCTAGCTCCCCAAAAGGCCGGGCCTGATGCCCATGGTCCTTGCACCTACACTCACTCTAGTTTCCTGCCAAGCATCATTTACATCCTTACCCAGACCCTCCAAAGCCAGATCCACTCTTCGTTCAAAGTTACCTTCATACTTCCTTTAATGTCAGTTTGCTTGGGATAGTTCCAGTCTCCATCTCTCATTCTGGCATAGTTGATATCTTTTCCTCTCACTCTCAGGCATATCAGGTTGAATAATAAATTATATGGCCGCCCCCCCCCCTTTTTTTTTAATGTACTTTTATTTTTATTTATTTATTTTCAGGGCAGTGTCACTGGCCCTCATATGTGGGACCCGAACCGGGGTCGCTGGCTTCCGAAGCCAGCGCTTAACCACCGTGCCACTCGGCTGGCCCATGGCCGCCCTTTTTAAAGCCCTAGTCCTCTTCCTATGGGAAGCCTTGCTGATGCCCACATTCCTCAGTCATGGCATTCTGCTCTGACCGTCCACAGCACGGAGGGCCGGGCTGTTATTCAGCCTTTCATCCAGACCTTTATCGCTATTATTTCTCAGGAGCTTGCCTTTCCTTCAAATTGGGTCCTGAGTCCTAAAAGGCAGGGACCATCTTACACCCCTACTGCTGACCCCATCACAGACCTCATCTACCAAAGTGCTAGGCATACCTTTACTTTGATATGCTTGATCATTGGCTGACAGATTGCACACTGAGAGAGGGTGTCACTATTTAGGGCACATGCTCTTTATCTGAGGTCCTGGGATGAACTTCCATGAGCATCTATTGGCCCCCCCACCTCCTGGTCATGCAAACATATATGTATGTACCTGGGTGCATTTTTCAG
The DNA here is from genome assembly GCA_033961575.1 of Aselliscus stoliczkanus. Lineage (NCBI taxonomy): Eukaryota > Metazoa > Chordata > Mammalia > Chiroptera > Hipposideridae > Aselliscus > Aselliscus stoliczkanus. The sequence goes on from CM066733.1 coordinate 20,193,211, forward strand.
GGAAAAAGAGTCCAAAGCCTTTTTATCATATCCTCAAAAGGCCTATGACCCCCTAATGCTGACGCTGATTTGGGGAGCTGGGTCTTCTCTGACAGCCAGAAGCCCACATATGTGCTCCCTACTGCCTTCACCTTTCTGGAGACTGAGGGTTTCTAAGATGTGAGCTCATTAATATTCTGAACAGCTCTCTGGCTGTCAGGCAGGGGCCAGGCAGGCGGCTGATTATCTCTACTCTGCTGGGGAAATTATAGCGGGGTGAGGGGTGGGGGTGCACGGATATTGCTGAAGGCCAGTACTGTCGCTAGCTGAGCCACAGCTCTTGTGTCGTCCCTGGGCTGGCCCTTCCAGGCTTCAGAGAAGAGCAGTTATATGCACAGAGTGAGGTAGCAAGTTGGCGTGGGTGGGAGTCCCAGTGTTGCCACCAACTAGCTATATAATTTTGGGAAGTTTATTAACGTCCCTGAAGCTCAATTTCTCCATTTATAGAGCACAATTAATAAAATTAGCTACCTCAGAGTGTTATATTGAAGATTTAAGGAGATCAAACATGTAAAGCATATTCAGAGCCTTATTCATAGTAAGCCCTTAACACATCACAGCCGGTGTTACCATTATTTTTAGAATTTGATGCCCCAGTGTGCTAGCCCTCCAGGTGGGTGGTGCTGGGGCCTCCAGACCTAACTCACAGACATCCCAGCCCTACCACAAGCTAAGCTACAGGTCCCTTCCCATTGTGCAACCCAAAGGCCAGCGGTCAGGGCAGCAGAGACCTGAGTCCCCAACCCTGGGTTCTAAGGACTGAATGTCATTGGGATTTACCCAGCCTGTTGTAGGCACACAGTTGCTCTCTAGTGGTGTGGCTACTTCAAGCAATGGGTCTAGAAGACAAAAAGGATGGATAGTGGCCATGACTGTACGTGAAAGGTCCCAGAGGTCAAGGTGTATAAACAAAGGCCCTGGGGTCATAGGACAGACTTGGTCAGGAGGAGGAGGCCTGGATGCAGGTCTGGTCCAACCTCTGCTGCTAAGCTGCTGCATAACCTTGGATGAGTCACCCTTTCTGGGTTGGCTATAAAGTAAGGGAAAATGGGTGTCATTAATCTCTAAGACCTTTCAGCAATAAATTCTTGTGATTCTAGGTGCTTAACAAGGATTTTGAAAAGAAATCAGTTGGAGTGCCGATCTTAGGGTCAGAGTGTTGGGTTTTGTTTTTGTTTTAGTTTTCTGACTAGCTCCCCCATCCCTACCCCGTAATAGAGACTGAAAGGAGTTTCTTGAGGGCAGCTCTTGCCTTCTCTTAACTGTCCCCAGTGCTTGGCCCAGGCCAGGGCATGTTCTCGGGGAGCAGCTGATCGGCTGCTGGAGAGGCAGGCACGTGCGTCTTGACTCCAAGACGATGTAAAAAAGAGGTCATTATTCCTTTGACTGAGGTAAGTGCCTCCTCAAAATCCCCACCAAGACTGAAGCAGAAGAATGAGTATACATTATAACCAGACGGACATGGGTTAGACTTTAAGAAGAAGAAGAAAAAAAGCAGATGCTTGGAATTCTTAGAGCCAGTTGAGATGCAGAAGTCCTCTCTCCCACCGCCTCATTGTCATGAAGAAGGAAAGGAAAGTCTGTAGGAGGTCTGAATGAGAATTTCAAGGTCACCTAGATATGTGGGGACCCAGCTGGACTTAGAAACCAGCTCTCTTGCCTCCTGGTTCAGAGCCGTTCCTGCCACCCACGTTGCCTCCCTGGCGTCATCACTGTCGCGGTGGCGTCAGGATAGCCTCTCAGGATGTCATTAAGATGGGAGAGGCAAGGGGGCTGAAAGGGTTGTGAAGCTGAGGGCAAGTGCCTGGGACCTTCTGAAACCAGTCTCACATTGCAAGTAGAACCTGTCTCGACTGTGGAGTCTGGAGGAGCATTTTAAATAAACTGAAAGGCGCTGCACCTTTGGCGAGCATTCGGAAGCTGCCTGGTGACTGCTATTGCTGCAAAAGTGATTCGGGGCCACCGTGCGTAGAGACAGGGGATGGCAGAAAGGGCTGCCGGTGGGTCCCTTAGCATGTCCCTTTTGTAGTCATGGGCTGCTGTTTAGCTCCATTCCAAAGGACAGAACTCAGAGTCTCCTCCATGTGAAGGCACTGCCTCGGAGTGGAGGAACAGCTGGTGATGCGCCTTTCCTGTCTCATTCTCCAGGTTGTGAACATCGCTAGAGCTGTGCATGTGTGGTTGCAAGACAAACGGGCAGAGTTGTACATTTTGCTCCACATTTCTCCCTCATTCAGAAATGCTCCTTTCCTCCCCAGGGAGCCCCAATTCACCTTCTGTTGAATGTGGTCTTTAAAGTAGAGCTGGTCTTATCCAGGCAACTCCACTGGGTGGGGAGCCTGGGTGCTGGGGGCATTTGCACCAACATATCTTGCTACTGCGCCCAATACTTTGACATCCCTCTGCGGGAAGCATGCCCTCTTTGCCCAGTCCCCTTTGAAAATGCAGCCTGTTTATCAGGAGGCCTGAGGCATCATAGGGTACTATCCACCTGCAGTTTGAGAATCGCGGCCTGGGCTGGAGGTGCTTCTGGAGACTTTTAGAGATTAAAAGAGACTTCTAGGAGCTCTGAGACTGATAGAGCCGAGGGCAAGTCCCACATAATCTTCTAAAGCAGGGATGTTAAATATACAGCCCACGTGTATCATCTTCTCACCCTGCTTCTACAGCAGACATATTACTAATTGGATGTCTCTATTCTTCCCTGCTGAACCTGGAGTCAGCCTCAGAACCCTTTCACTGCCAGTTGGCTGGAGTGGGCATGACCATGTCCTGTCCCCCCTCTTTAACTCTTCTTAAGTGCTAACAAAATTGATGATTACGATGCTGAGGAGCAAGAAAACAGGATCACAAGGGCCGAGAGACATCTCCAGGGCTCCCTCATGAAATGCGCAGAGAGCAAAGGTAATGAAGAAATCCAAAAAACCAGGGCAACAGGGAAGAGTCCTTAGGAGACCACTAAAAAGGCTCAGTTTCATCCCTGTGCATTTTAAATCTTCTCTCCAAATACAGAATCACCAGCTTCCCTTTTTCAGCATATTCCCTAAGCAGAAAACACAGCTTTTACACTATCAGGAATGATTGTTCCATGCTATTGTTTATTGTTTCTTTGTTTTTAGTTTCTCCATGAACTTCCATGGATGCCATGAGCCACAAACACAATGCAGTTGTCCAAACTTCCGGCATGCTCTACCTTTTCTTTTAAACAGCCACATTCCATATGAAACTGATGCTGAAATCCCCAGGTGGCCCCCATAAAATGGGCAGCCATTGCTGGCCTCACCTGCTGCAGAGCTCTCTGGATATCGATGCCCTGGCCCCAGGGCACAGCTGGGTTAGCCAGGCAGTCCCCAGCATTCCCCCGGCGGGATATATCGATCCTCTGCCTGCGCAGGCTCTGGAAAGCCTCGGCCATCACCTTCACCCCGTCATAGGTGAGCGCAGAGGTGTACTGGTGGGAGGAATGGAGACAGTTAGGGGTCAGAGAGCGCTGATAGGGACTCAGGTGGGAGCCGTACCTGGGCATGTGCTTCCTGGTGATGAGACTGCCTGCAGTGGGCCAGGTACAGGGGGGAAAGTGGGGAGGGGTGGGGGGCACTGGTGAACCAGGAAGTGCCTGCCCCTTTGATGGGGCTGCTGCCAATATTGCCCTCCTGAACTGTGAATTCAATATTGCTGCTTGTGACTTTGGAAGAGAAGCCAGAATTCTAGATTTTTGTGTTCACTCTTGCCATTATAAAATGTTGGCTCAATTGGGAGAAAAAATGCATAGATTAAATTCAGCACATCTGTATCATGGTATAGTCTGTGAGACGTTGATTTTCCCTGTGTTACAGTCAGCAATGGAGAACTAAGAGGAACTGTTTACTCTCATTCCTGTGACAGTAAGAGGGAAAAAAAATCCAAGAAGAGTGAGCACTTAATTATTTCCACACATGGCTCACCCAAGTGGCAGCCCTACATTCTACAAACTTTCCCCTTGTGCTTATTCATGATAACTCTCCATTTCCCCCAGTCTTACCTGTAAGGGGGCTAAGATGTTAATGAAACCAAGCCAGGAAAACAATCCAGGAGAATATTCCCTGGCTTTGCAACTCATGTCTGTTGTCTTCACTAATTTGTCTCCAATGCCTACCATGTTCCCTGACACAGTTGAAGTTCATAGTAGAGAGTTTTAGAATCAATGTATAAGTATTTTTCCAGTTTTCAACTTTGATTCTCTCACATTTGAAAATCTGCTCCAATCCTTTGAAAGCTGGGTGGGGTATTTACATAGTAATTAACTACTATGTGGTTTTCTCATTGCTTTAAAGCACATTTGTCATTTTGTTTGCTTCAAATCATATTGAAATAAGTCTTCATTTTGAATTGCTAAGTCAGTGTGAGCAAAAGTGGGATGAGACACATTTCAGTTAAATGGCCTGCCATTCACACAAAGAAATGGACCTAGTGACAAGAGAGAGTTGCAAAGGATTCACTGTTGGGCCCAGATAAATAAATCTGGCCTCAAAAGCGTACTCAGTGCAATGCTTCATACAGCCCCGGCCAAGCTATTGGGTTTGACATGGGGATGAAAAATTACCTGCTATCCTTATTCTAAACCATTATCAACTAGCAAACAAAATAGATTTGGGCTGCAGAATTTAGAGCTGCATTGCTGGGAAGTGGGCAGCAGAGAGTCTGCATTACAATTGGGGTTTGATTCTGTGAGGCAGCGGAGTGTTTGATGTTGCTTAGTGAGATTTCCCTTAATTTCTGGTGGGTACATGGCTGACCAGAATAAGGGCTAGCTCACTGCACAACTCAAGTATAGGCTCAATTCACCAGGAAATGAGAGCAAACAGCAGCCCCTAGAGCTGTGCAAAATGGTGGCCCTGCCCAGAATAGAGAGACTATTTTTTCAGCTTCCCCTGTAGCTAGCTGGGATTAGGTTTCTAAGATGTGGCCAGTAGCATGTGAATGGACGATCTGTGTGTGACTTCTGAAAAGAGTTTTTAAAGGAAGTAGCTGTGCTCTTTTTTCCCCTTCCTATTGGGTAGAATCCCGAGTTAACGGTTGGAGCTTCAGCAGCCATTTTGGGCTAAAAGGTAGCTTCCACATGCTGAGGAAAGTAGAACAAGAAGATAGAAAAATTCTGAGTATTTGGTGATTGTGAGTCATTATACAAGTCCTGGATTGCTGACTTCTGGATTTTTGTTTATATCAGAGAAAAACAAAATGTCTATCTTGTTAAAGCCATTGTCATTCTGGATTGTCTGATTGTTGTACCGTCAATCTTTATGGATATAGTTCCCTTCACTCATTCCTCTCAGAAAGCCTATCCTCTAGAGATAACTGTGAAGAAACCTGAGGCAGGCAGCGGGAATGGTCTGGCCCTTTGCTGCCTGCTACCCAGCCCCTCACCTTTGGTCTCTTCCAGTCTACCCGGGTGTGGTCTCGAGCGTCGTTGTTCTTCCACTGCTGCATGATCCTGGCGGGGATGGTGTCTGTGTAGTTCACCAGCTGGAAACCCGTCACATTTGCTCCACTCTCCTTGAACTTGTTTAAGTCAATGTCCATGAAACCCTGTGCAGGGAGGAAGAAGAGGAAGAAGTCAGGACATGCTGCCTGGATAAATCCAGTTAGCCCTGTGACTGAATCACAGGATTTTCCATCCAGCCTCACAAGATGGAACCAACTCAATGGAGAGACAGCTGTGTCTCCCTTCTTTCTGAACTCAGTTATCACTTAGTTTGTGCACAAAGTTAGCACAGTGGTTCTGAGCGCTTGCAAAGGAGCCAGCCATGCCTGGGTCGAAGCGCTGGCTCTGGAAATCACAGTCCTTAGTGATACCATTATATCTTATACTAAGTTACCTGATGGTTTCTTGTCTTGTGAATAATTGAGGTTAGGAGGTTGGGGAGAAAAAGCAATGTGATGACCCATGTCAAGTGTGTGGTTCAGATTTAGTGATCGATGAATGGTGGCTGGGATTATTCTGACACCACAAAGGATGGAATAGAATAGCAAACATAGGAGGGAGTTGTCTCCTCTGTCACCCCCACCCTCCACCCTTTTGAGAGGAGAGAAATCTAAGTCCATCAGGGGAAGCTCCTGTGGGCTGCCATGTCCCCAGTGAGTCCGTGGAAGAGGCTGGATTCTGATCATCCCCCGCCCTCTGCTCTTTCCTGTACCACAGACTTGATCTCTACTCAGTGAGAACTGATCGATTGTAAATCCACAAAGTATTCTTTAATGGGAAGGAAACTTCCCTCCCCATGTGGTGAAGTTCATTAAAATTCAGAAAGCCTTCAACTTAAAAAAGGAAATCTTGTGTTTATATACTATATTCCATAGTGTAGAGTACTTTCATTTCTAGGGCCTCATTTCACTGTATGACTTCATAAGGTAGACATTATATGTCTATTTGCCAAATAAAGAAACTGAGACAGAAAGGGAGAATTGACTTACACAAAGACATTCAATGAGTTAGGAGCAGAGAGGAGACCAGAACTAAGGTCTTCTGAAGCTCTTTGCTCACTCACTCACTCACTCATTTAACAAACATTTTTGAGAACCAATCATGCATTATTCTAATAGTGAATAAAACAAGCTCTTTCTCTTATGAAGCTTATATTCTAGTGAGACAGACAGGCAATAAACAAATAAACAAGGAAATATGTAGCCTGGTAAATACAGTATAGTTCAGTAGAGTATACTATGCAGTAGCAATGAGTCCTATGAAGAAAGATGAGGAGGGGCAGAGGCGGGCGATGTCATGCCTGGCAGGCACGGTCAGGATGAGAAGCCCTGAGGAGGTGGTGTTGGAACAGGGACCTGAGTGAAGACAAGCCTTGTGAGTATGCTAGGAGGAAATCTGGGGATGGACATTTGGAACAAAGGCTCAGAGGTGGGAGGATGCTTGGCGTGTTCCAGAAATAATAAGGAGGCTGGCATGGCTGTAACACAGTGAGTGAGAGAGCACAAAATGTGGTTAGAGTGGCAGCCAGAGGCTGGCGCACATAGAGCCTGGTGACAACTCGTGTTTCTTTTTTAGGTGTTTTGGGGGCTCACTGCAGGAATCTGAGCTAGGATTGTAAAGTCGGTGCCCTCTGGGCTCCATGGCTTGGGGAAACTGCCAAATACAAAGGAGCAAAATGGGAGAAAGAGCAGGGGAAGCAGTCTGGTGGATTCTGGGTGAGGGGAGCCCTGGACTGGCAGCCAAGAGTCTGAGCTCTAGTCCCAGCTCTGCCTGGGGATCCTATGGCACTGCTCAAGTCTCTTAGTTTCTTATTGACTTGATCTAGTTCCCTTATCTAAAAGATCTAGTCATAAAGGACTCCATGACTCAAGAGACACTCCACTATTCTGTGTCTCCAAAGTTCTGTGATTCTTCATTATTTGTGTTTCATAAACACACCAAGCTCAGTCCCACTCAGGGCCCTTGTTCTAGCTATTTTCTCTGCCTGGAAGTGTGCCTTCCCTGGATGGCTCCTTTCCACCTTTTGGATCTCAATTAAAATGCCATCTCTTCAGAGGGGTCTTTCCTGAGCGCTTATCCACAGGTCCAGTTCTTGCCCTGCAGTAGCTGCTAGATGCTCATTTCTGCTTTCCTTTGCACACTGATATTCCACTTTGTAGACTAACTGAAAATACCTGTTACTTCACCCATGTGCAATGTAAACGAGGTGTGTCAGGGAGTTAATATACCCAGAGCAGCTCTCAGCCAATGGCCATTGGGCAGTTAGCAGCTAAGTACTCCAGAATCTTCTTCCCTGGGTGGAATAATGCTGAGGTGTATTCTACACCATGTCTAGAGGTCCCCTAAGGGACTGAGCTCCTGTAGCCCTCAGAAGTAAGCATCTCCATTATGTACCTTTATAGGCTGTCCATTCCCTATCTCGCTTCCTTGATTCCCTGCTGTTGTTTCTAGGATTGGCACCCAAAGAAACCACTTGTACTTGAATCCTTGTCTTAAGACTTGCTTCTGGGACAATCCAATCAAGTCAGACCTAGTCAGTCCCTTCTCGCTGCCCTGTTAGGGTTTCTCCAGAGTGTTTATCACCACTTGAGATGATCTCCTTCACTCATTTGTTCCCTTGTCTTCTCTCCTCTCATTCAAATGTTAACTCCATGAGGGCAACAACCTTTTCTCTATTTTGTTCAATAATGTGTCCCAGAACCTAGCATTAGAACAATGCCTGGCTTAGAGTAGATGCTCAATATGTATTCACTTCTTCAAGCAAGAATGTTAACTAGCCAAGGGAAATATGATTGACAGGCAGCAAACGCCAGTGGATGGTTTTCATTGGTTTAAAAGAGACTCTCAGGTTGGAAATATCTTTTGAGATTAACTTTTCCTGTAGTCACAGACTTTCACAGAGGTCTACTGGTTTGCACGGTAGTTCTAACAAGCTGTTAGAACAGATGAAGTCAGCATTAGGTACGTATACCCAATATGTATTCAAAGACATACTACCTAAGAGCATAGCCATCCCACCACTGGTTAAAAGCTAATGCACAGTGGAGAGATTTCCCATAATTTTTAGAGATTTTAAAAAGAACATCTTGTTCATAAAATAACTATGGAGAGAATGAAATGAAAATGATCTCTAGTAGTCAAATTCTGTCATTTGAAAATCTGTAACAAGCTCCTGGACATTTTATACTGATTACACCCATCTTGAACATAATGGAGACCAAAGGATATGACAGAGTTTCCCCAAACATAAATGACCCTCTATTCCATCACCAGAGTATCTGACTACAAGGCTACTGGAGCCAAATCTTGGTTACATCTAATCTAACTGATGGGACCCTTAGCAGAGCTCCTCTGCTCCCCTGAGAAGGAATTGACAGAATGATAAAAGATGCTCACATATGACGTTAGGTAAAAGGAACAGAATTAAGGAATAACATAGGGTCAACATATATTCATCTAATAGCTATTATCCCTCCTATGTAAGATTTCATGCTGGAATAGTAATCTTAAATCTCTACAATGTCCTTAATCACCAAGAAATGAATGTCTTATAGTTACTAAACTTGATTTCTCCATAATGCAAGAAAGTTGACTCTTCTAATACAAAAAAGTATTCTTGACTATGAAAGGGAAATAAAGGTGTTAACTATTTGCCCACCAGTTAGCTGGAAAATTCAACTCATTCACTCTATCCCCCTGAGCATACTCATTAAATAGGGTTTAATTAAATCATTTTCTAATATTTTTTTGCCATTTTTATTAAAACAAAAACCTTGGGGAGTAATATTTGGTAATTAGTACATTTTTCTTTATCTGCTTTATCTGTGTTATTAATTATATAATATTGTATAAGGATGCAACATTGCAAATTATATTTTATTAAAGATTTAAGCTATGAAGTTTGATCATCACTACTCTTTGAGCCATTTTGCCCATTTTATATATGTTCCCAAAGACTTGGTCCATTGCTCTATACATTGCGACTAGTGAATAAAAATAAAATTAACCCGCAAGATGCTCCTTTTCAAGTTACGCAGCATGAGAACTTGGGTCTCCTAAATCCAAACTCCTTCCACTATCCCTCCAGCACTATACCAGATGCTACAGTTCACAACGTGACTCCGTTTCTCATCAAAATGGGGCTCTGTAATGAGTGAGCTCTTGGAGCTGTTTGGTCACTATGCTCCTGTCTGCTTCTTCAGCATCTCTGTAGCATTCCACACAGACCCTTGTGTGGCTGATGAATGGGTGGGATGGGAAGAATGCTCTGCCTGCCATCTTCATTCAAGTGCAAATAAATTGGCTGGTGAACTGCAGGTTCTCAGGATAGAGGGCCTTAATCAGGGGGACACATCAATACTTCAGGGAGCTTTTGCAAAATAGCCATCCCTGAGGGTTGTCATTCAGTAGCCCGGAAAGGAGACTGGATACCTGTATTTTTACATAGCTCTAATGCTGCCGAACCAAAAATCAAGGTTCAATATGTTAAAATTATAAAGACAGTCATTAGAAGAATTCCAAATACTAGCATAACTAACAAACATTGAGCACAGGATGTGGGGAGTAGTATGAAATGATTTATCATCTTTCGAAAGAGTAGTCACAGATGGGAATAAAGTTGGCAAAACAAGAAAAAGAGACATAGACATATTATGTAGAAGTGTGGAGGAAACTATCAGAATCCCTAAACACAGAGAAAGTTTAAAATAGTTATTTCTAAGAAGTATGAGATTAGAGAGAGCAAGCATTTACTTTTTATTTTATACCTTCTGTAGTATATTGTCTTTTTTTTTTTTTTTACCATGTGAATATATTTTCTTTTTAATACTGTTAAAGCATAAAAATAGATCCTCAGGTAATTCCGACGAACCTTGCTGTTTAGGAATCAACTGCTCCTGGGAAGTAGAAGAGGGAGTGGCAGTGGCAGAACCCGGAAGAGAAATTGTTGCATTTATTGAATCTTTGTTATGTTAAAGGAGCCCTGCTTAATTCGTTATGTCTTGGCCTGGAATTAACACTGGTGCTGTTAAATACTCTACTGAAACAGCTCCAGAAGCATTGCTCATAAAAATAACAAAAACGGCAATAATGGCAAAAATGTCACTTCATATGCATTACATAACTCCATCTAAACAACCTTTTGAGAATTACGAAATTACTGTCATTAAAAAATGTAAAACAAAATAATCAGTTGATGGTCACCTCTAGATTTATTTTAAACATTTCTTAAGCTCTTATCCTGAGCCAGACATTCTGTTAAATGCTTTATATACATAATCCTACTTAATCTCCCAAACAACTCTGAGAGGTGAACGTGCACAGTAGGCTTATTTGCATAAATGAGTGAGTGAGTATCCACCTCGATTTTATGTTGAGGAGCTATGGTTCAGAAATCTTTAGAACATCCCCTGAGAATACACAGTAAGGAAGGATTCAAACTGTGGTCCAACCAAAAAACTTGTCTCCTTTGTCAATGGTTACATTACCTTGCCAGTGGAGAAAAACATGATCTTAGCTTTAGGATGGTTGTCCCAGGCAAAGAGGGACAAAGAACCTTAGGTAGTGTGGCTGACACAGTTAACAGCCCAGAATAAATCCCTCACCTTGACAAAGAGGGGCCTTTCAGTATAGCTTTCTTTCTCAGAGGAATATTTGTGAGAGAGCACCCTAGGTTTCTCTCCTCCACACCAACCTTGAGGGGTTGGTTAGATGTTTCCCAAGCCTCTGATGTATCTGAGGCCTATCAGTGTCCCCCCACCCCACATCTGTACCAGGGGTCAGCAAATTTTTTCTGTAAAGGGCCAGATTGTGAATATTTTAAGCTTTGCGGGCCACATGATTTCTGTTGTAACTATTCAGTTCTGCCATTATAGCATGAAAACAGCGATCTCCAATAGTAAATGAATGAGCATGGCTGTGTTCCAATAAATTTATGGATATTAAAATGTGAATTTCATGTAATTTTTGCAGGTCATTAAATGTCATTCTCATTTCATTGCTTCCAATAATTTGAACATGTAAAACCCATTCTTAGCTCATGAGCCCAAATCAGGTGGCAGTTGGCCTTACCCCTTGGGCCATAGTTTACTGACACCTGAGGCAAAGATGTTGGAGATTAGATCAAACCCTTCATTGTACAGATGGGGAAACTGAGGTCCAGAGACGAGACCTGTGGCCTAAGTTTTTATGGCTGACTAGACGATTAGCTGGGATTAGAATCTGTTTCCCCCATATACTCCCTGTAGGAAGCAATGTAGTGTTGACCAGCCATTTGAATAGAGTAACTGGAGGTAAAAGCACTCCATTAAGTAAACAAGTTAATAAAGCCATTCCATCTATCATATGTCAATTTTAATTTTCACAAAGGAATAGAATGAAAAGGCATTTCAAACAATTGTAATATCTTAAAGAGATGTTTAACACCATCACTACATTAGACATGCTGTTATCTTGCTGTGAAGATTTGGAAAATGTTTTAGGGATCATGACTGGGCTCTGGGCTCTCATTATGACTATTAATTATCATATACACCGAAAACAAAGCAAAAAACTGATTATGTGTGCTTACTGGTTATTTAACCCCTCTGAGGCTTTGTTCTCAAAATGCACGTATAATAGCACCTACAGTATAGAATTGGTGTAAAACTTGAAAGAATTCATTTAAGCACTTAAGAACTGCGTCTGGCATATAGTAAGTGCTTAATGAATGTTAGCAATTATTATCATCATCACATTCACCATCACCATCATCATTATCATTGGGTCACAAGAGGTTAGGTGTTGTTAGAATTACTTCAAAAGCAGGCACTGGGTCAGACAAGGGACTTGAGGGAACAGGAGGCAGACATAGAGGAGTGCAGCTTTCAAAGGATGAAAAGCTTTATCATCAAAGCCAGATTTCCTTTTTCTCTGCTATTTTTCAAGGGATCGCATCTAAGCTGTTCAAGTTCTCATCATCCCGCTTGTTCGGATACTATACCCATCAGGAGGAAGAAGGTGCATCCAGCATTGTTAAGGGAAAGGGACCAGGAAGAAGGTTTATTAAACAAGTCCTGGCACGCTGGAAAGAGTCTGCCTCCATCCCATCTCCTTGAGATCTACAAGAGGTAAGATTAGAACCAAAGAACTTGCCCTTTATACTCTGATTGACACAAGTTGAACATGCTGTTTCCTCAAATTGTCAGATCAATTCTTAGAAGACAGCTCTGTAGCAAGGATAGTTATAGGGAAGTGCCATTTGAAAAGTCTTGATATACTAGAAATGCTTGAAAAAATGGGGATGACCAACCTAAGAAATAATGGACGACTGAAAGGCCAAGTGAAGGATGTATTTGAATCCCAGATGGACTGTCATGGGGAAGAGGTGGAAGATTTGTTCTCTGAGGCTCTGGAACGCAGGCCAGAACCAACTAAGAAAAAGAGGTCACAGGAGGCAGATTTTGGCTAAATGATAAAAACCTAACCAGTGACAGTGCCTAACCATATTTGAAGCCTCTACTAGGTAGCAGGCACTGTGCTAACTACTTTAATTTTATTAACTCACTTAATCCTCATAACAACGTTGTGAAGTAGATTTTATTATCATCCTCATTTTGCAAATTAGAAACTGAGGCTTAAATGAATGGAGTAGCTTCTGCCCAATCTCACATAGCTAGTGGGGGCAGAACTCATAATCACATCTAGTAACAGGGCTCTGTGCTTGTTTTCTAACCACTGTCCATCCTTCTGCCTCCTGACCGCTAGTCCAGTCAATCTGATTCGTTTATCTCCTGTCCTGCACTGAAGCACTTGGAATGGCTGGCATCTTTAGACTAAGAAGGAATTAGCAGGTTTCCAGGACACCAGGACATATGTCCTCCACTTTGTTAATGTGTGTCTTTATTTCTGTCTCTCTGAGACTGCAGTGGTCCTCCCCATCTGTCCTAGGAGACTGTGGTCTCCTGCAGGGCAGGGACCTTGGTCTCCACAGTGTTCACAATACAGTACCTAGAGCAGGCTTATTGCTTAATTCTCGCCGAGGAATGAAGGAAGAGGCAACAAATGTCTTTGCTCACCCTTTTCATGATTTTCCTGTAAGCTTCCATCCTGTCACCTCTCAGCCTCTCAGCTTTTGTCTTGTGGACCAAATAGGTCCTTTCATTGATGTTTTTGAGTAGTATATTCTGAACTGGGTCATAAATAACAAGTGTCAGGGAAACGGTTTTAAGGGCAGCCTCCTAAGTTCTGTCCTGTCTTTGAACCTCATGAGCAGTTCACCCTCAGGCAATGGTCTCAGCCTCTCCAGGCTTTCGTTTACTGATCTGCCAAATAAGGGCATTGGCTGTCTTTCATACTGTGACCTGGGTTCAGGCATTTTAGAGGTTACATGTTGGTTTGGGGGAAGGCAGAAGGTTGGGGTCCTAGATCTTCACTGTCCCTCTTCCACCAAAGCAGAGCTGCTTTTTATCTGTTCTAAATACTGGGGTTCTCCCCAGCATTCCGTTTGAAAATGGAGCTTTAAACTAAAAAGTTCCGAAACTTCTGAGCCAGTTGATGTCTCTCTTAAGGGCTCTTCCAGCTTTCATCCGCAATCCTGTGATCACACAGGTGTGCACCCATGACTATGGATATATGTGACTTCATGGACTAGGCTGAGGACATAGCTGTGTCTCTGCATAAGGGGCTTCACTTTTTCCTGTTTTAGTCACTTTAATCAACTGGACCTTTCATGTGTCCTCACCCTCTATAATCCCTGGTAACACACAAGCTGGTCTGCTACCCACCAAGTCAGTAAGACATTATAGTTGTGCTTATGTCAGCTAAAGCACCATCTGTGCTGGAAAAAAGCACCAGCGGTACTTTATCCAAGTACATTTGAAACCAGGGAGGCAGGTATGCGTGCACTTGGATAATTGCAAACACACGGGCATCCCCCACCCCACAGCTGTCCACTGTTAACAAAGCATCGTACTGTAAAAGTCAGGTCTCATACACAGATGTCTCCCAGGCGAGGGATTTAGGATCAAATGCTGGCACTTGGCGGCAGATAACCAGGGGCCCCCAGGCTGGGCTGTCGCTGCAAGGGGGCAGAAGTGTACTAACTGGGCCTCCTACAGTTTCCCTTCACCTGGCTGCAGTCGGGGTGACACCTGGCCAGGGCCACCTCAGAGCAAGAGCCAAAGGTCAGTTCAAAGTTCAGCCGAGTTTGGGGCAGGTCCTGGCAGACGTGAGACCAACAATAGCTTCCATTTATGTGATCCAAACCTCTCTATCCAGAGAGGGTCTGGCAAAGGGTATATCAAGCCCATTTTTTTTTTTTTTGGATGAAATGCCATCTTAAGCATTTACAGGGCCTGATATATAGTAAGCACCCATTGAATGCTTGGTGAAAATCAAAGGTCAAACATAAGATACATTTGAGGCCTACTGGGAATAGAGCAAACGATTACTCCAAATCCCCGCCCAGCTCTGCTGTTTAACTTCTGAGTGACCTCCAACAGGTCCCGTCCCTTCTCTGGGCCTTGAGTGCCCATGTTGTAAAGTGAGGGGCTGGGTGAGGTGAGCTCCTAGGAACCCTTGGGTTCTCCAACCTGGGGTGAGGGCACACTCTTCCCAGGCCCACTGGCTGCATGGCTGCAGCTTCAGGATCCTTCCCAGACACCCTGCCACCTACAGAGACTTCTCGAACCTACTACTGCTGGATTCTGGCTGTTCAGGTGGCCATTTATGGGGCTTCCATTACTCCCACAGGTTGTGATATTTCTGTGGCATTCATTTAAAAATTTTGTTTACATGTGCCCATATAGCTGGAAGACAGGCCATGTGGTTTCCAAGACAAAAATCAAGCTGTGTGCTTCTTAGTGCTTCTTGTTTGAGCCCAGAAAAATGCTTGGCACGTGGACATGCTTGTTCCATGTTTGATGTTCGTGCAGTTGACTAGTAGAACCCCATCCTGTGAGAAGGCCAAGGAGGTGTCAGGACTGGAGGAGCAAACACCAATGAGTGTAACCATTTCTAAATACATGCCAGTATTCGCTTCGTGTATTGGGTTGTCGGAAAAGTCATGATGCATTTTTGCAACGCAAAACATAAAAAAAAAAATATGTCATGACTTTTTCGACAACCCAATATTTGGAAGGCTGCTTTGTGGAGGGGCAGCAGGCATGTTCTTCCCAGTTCCCAGGAGGGCAGGGGAGCCTGCGGTGATGAGAGGGTGACGCAGGGAAGACTGGGCCCCACGGGAGTCAGATTGTGGAGAACGTCCTAGCCCTTGGAAAAGAGGAAGGACTGACTCAGGAACAAGTTCCTCCTCACTGGCTATTATTCAAGCAGGGCCCAGGGGGATGGGAAGTGGATTAGAAGGCCTCCTAGCCCCAGCTCTATCTAGCCATTTGCATATTCATGACTGTATTCATATTCCCACTGTCTTGGTTTCTTTCTGTATACAAACAAGGATTTTGCCTTTAGTGCATGTGATAGAGGGGTACAAACATTGTTTATTTCTGAGAAGTCATTCATACATTCAGTGACTTTTTAAAGGACACCTGTTACATGCAGCTCACTTTTCCAGGCACTGGGAGTTCATCAGTGAACAAGGCAGACGCGGTCCTTCCTCCAGGGTGCTTATGGACAAACAGGGAGGAAACATTATATGATTGTGAATCAGTTGTGGATGAGGTTTAGTCTGGGAGGGAGTTGAGGGACCTCAAAGATAGTAACTCATCCCCAGATATTAAATGTCTTCTTTCCCCACCAATATAACAATGATGGTGATGGCCATGATTATTATGATGGTAATTATGAACATTTATTGAGTGCTTATTTTGGCCAAATATTACTGTAAGTGCTTTATAATGTATTATCTTGCTTAATTCACATGATACCTTAGGAGGAAGCTGATAATATCACATCATTCCTTTTTTTCACAGGTGAGGCAAGGAAAGCTCAGAGAGGGTAGGTAACTTGACTAATGTCACACAGCTAATAAGTATAAAGCCAGAATTTAAACTCAGGGCTGTTTGACCCCAGAGACACCCTTCCCAACTACTGTACCCCTAAGCAGAGGCTGCAGAAACCCAGCATGACTGTGTAGTGCTGAGATAGTGGGAAGAGAGGTGCAGAAGGAAGTGGGTAAGCTCAGCCTTACAGAAGGTGTAGACAGATTTCTCACCATAAGGGAACAAGGAGACTAAAGAACAGTTTCTTCTCAGGACTGACACAGCAGAAGGGCAGCAGCATGGAGCTGGAGGCTTGAATCAGCCGCCACTTGGACCAAAACTTTCAACTCAAACGTTTCACAGGAGTTAATTTGCAGCCACATGGTGGAAATGGCTGAACGTCCTGCTCCCCACATACCCCAATAAGACCAGGGATGATCTGACCTTACTGTCTCATCCTCAGCTACTTTAAACACCAGAAATTATAATTATAATGAAATACCATTAGTCTGTAATGGAAAAGCTACCCAACAGGAGTTTGAAAGCCTGAGTTTTAATTCCAAGTCTGTTGCTGCAACTGTAGGCAAGATTTGAACCCTAGCCCCCATGCCCTGCACCTCCCCACCACTCGCCTATGCTCAGCAGTCACATACACAGTAATAAGAACTTGGAATTTGGAGTTCTTTGGTCCAGGAGGGGTAGCTCAGCCCATCACTTCATAAATGTGTGACTTTGGAAAACTCTCTAATCTTTCTGAACCTTATTTTCTTCATCTAAAAAGTGGGGATGATATATCATCAACCTCAAAGACTACTGTGAGGGTTTAATAGATCTGCATTTCAGTATTTACCATACTGTTTGGAATGTAGCAATCATTCAATGCATTATAGGAGTTATTGCAGCTATTATGGTTGTTTTGTTATTATCAGGGGTTTAAATAACTGTTTCAGTGGCTCAGGAGGCTTGGCATCAGGTTAGCCTGGTTACCCTATTCTTTTTTTTTTTTTTTTTGAGGGCAGTGTCACTGGCCCTCATATGTGGGACCGAACCGGGGCCACTGGCTTCCCAAGCCAGCGCTTAACCACCGCGCCACTCGGCCGGCTCCTGGTTCCTCTATTCTTATGGCCACATTACTTGGGTTTGTCAGATTCCTGAGAGGTGCCTGCCTCCCTCCTCCACAGCTCAGTCACATCACATCTGTGAACCTCAGTTCTTACACCTGTAAAATAGGGATGATAAATCCTTGTCTGCTTCACAGGGGTATCGTGATGTTCAAAACCCGGATTAATGTGAAAATGTTACATAAGCTGTATGGTGTGAGAATGGGAGGAACTGCTGTTACTGTTGTTAACCTGCCAGGAGGCGCCACATGGTCCACACTGAAAGACAACCAACACCTTCAAATGTTTCTCAAGCTGAGGTCTGCTGGACCGTTAGTAAATTCCCAAAGGTCTGCTCATTCTCTTCAAGAATTTTTAAACGTGCATTTTTATTTCAGTGACGCTCTCATCATCAATATTAGTAATCTGGTTAGTGATTTGGCCCATGATCTGAGTACTCTTGTTAGCAACCCCAGTAATACCAAAGCATTTGACTATTAGCTCTGTGTTTCCCAAACTGGCTCTGCAGATGCATCGTGGGAGCTCACAGTTCCTCTCTTTTGCGAAACACTAGTTTGGTCTAAGGTTTGCTGCTGATGCATCACAAAGACGAGAGGTCTAACTCTGGAGGCCTCTGGCTGGTGGATGTCTGCTTTGACTGCAGTCTCTGAGCAGTGAGTGAACGCAGAGTCAGTGGTGGGGTTTGGAGGACTGACAGCCAGACTGGGTAGCTTGGCCCTCCCTTGGGCTCCAGGGCCCAGAGGCTTCTTGAAGCTCTCCAATTCCTGCATGGTTCAAGTTCATTTTATACACATACCCATGCTATGGGAATATAAATACACATCTATCTTATCACATATAAAATATGCATACATATATAAACATACACACAATATGTGATGTACAGATGGGTAGATTTAGTATATAAAGTAAGAATTCCCCACCTATGTAGAACACTTTCAACAATACTTGGTCTCCCCAATGACACTATGGGCACGCACAGCAGGAACCACTATTATTCCCAGTTGATAGATGAGGAAACCTGCCGGAAGCCGACATCTGACAAGGTCACATTGCCCTGCTCAGCACTGGATATTAGGGGTCCTGCCTTATGGTTGGCATGTAATATCTCCTGCCTCTATGAACCCATGTGCCTTTCCTCCTATAGGAGACAATATATTCACTGCATTTGTGGCAAGTTCCTGTGATACCCCAATGAGCTAACTACGCAGCCAAAGACGGGTAAGATCTCCTAAAAGAGGGGAGACAACCCAAGCCAGGCGGTAGTTCCATGGGGGACCCCTGAACTGAGATATTGGGGACTCAAGCCCCTTGGAAACTGAGGCACAGACCTCTGACAAACTCAGGTCAGAAAACTCAGGCCTATGAGAAGCTGATGCACTTGCCTAAGGGCCCTACTGTGAATAGTCTCCTTGAAGATTAAAAGTCTTCAGGCCATGAGAGTTCCGGGTAAGAAGCAGCTCAAAGACATCCGCTGACCATGGGTTTGTTAATTAGCCTAGTGTGAATTCCTTTGCCCAGTGCCTTGTTGCAGCAACAGATACTGAAGCTTTGACTGAGAAATGGATGCAGCCCTCTGTAGGATAAGAGAGGTGGAGACCCTTTTGGTTGCTAGGTATTGTATTTACATACGAATAGATTTTATGCTTTTACCCTAAACACAGCCGCTCCTAGTCTTTTAGTATAGCTCAAGTATACTGTGAGTTTTATGATTGTGTTTAACTGCTAGGATTTAGGATGATTTCTAGATAGTCAAGATAGCTTTAGTAAACATTCTTTAGGCAATATATGTCAATCCTTAAAATAGTCATGATAAACATTCTTTAGGTGACATACAGAAACTGAGTCTGGGTTTCATGGCAATTATCATAATAAAGACAAGGTAATCCTTTAACGGAAGAGTAAGTCACAATACATCCTGGAGGAAGCAATTACAGGGAAGTAAAGACTTGAGTAAATCCTGGGAACTAGAAACCACCAAACTCATGTGATTGAGACAACGGTCAAGTATCCCTATAAAAAGAACATACTCTGGCAATAAAGTGTGACACTTTTTTCCTTTTCTCTTTAACTCCCCCGGTGTCTCCGCTGTCTCCCTTATTTTCCTCCCTCGCTGACGCCGTCTCCACCTGAGGGAAACCCTGGTCAGCGGAGGCTGGTCCCCCGCAGAAACCGAGGGCTGAAGAGCTGTCCAAGAGCACAGAGCTAGCTAACGGTGTTGTCTGGAGAAAAAAATAGAGTTTTTTATTTTATTGTTTTGGCTCCCTGTTTATAAAGCACTCCTCTCTGATCGCCAGCCTCCTTCTCTCCTCTCTCCTGGCAGCCACAGTGATCTGTTAGAGAATGCTGTTACCTGCTTTGAAGCTAGTGCATTCCGACAGGGACAGACAGAACTGCAAAATAAAAGGGAAGCTCCTTCCTTTTGTTAAATCTTTCAAAAGCTTCCTTGGTTTCTAACTCTATAATTACACCCTAATCACAAACACCCTGACGGAGGGGGTCACTTCCATGTAGCAGCGGGCTAATTCCGTGGCGGAATTTCTAAAAATTATCATCTTCGGAACTGCGTTATTCCTCTGAAGGGGAGAGAAAAACATACACCACATACCCGACTCTGTTTCAAACTGAATTAATTAGTAATTTGAAGCCTAATTATCAGCTAATCTATTGGAACATGCAAGTCTCTTGTATTTGGATGGTATATGCAATTTGCATCCTATTAGCTGGCAGTTGTAAGAATTTGAGAGCTTATTAGGTAGAACAAGAAGAATGTGGATCAGAAGGACACAGAAACCCATGGCACTGACTTGGTGATGCTGTGATCGAGGGGTCACTTGGCAACAGATGGAGGCTGGCAATGTAATTACCTGGGGTCTTTCTGTGGCTCTGAGGCCACTGGTATGTAATTTGTGTCTTACCCTGGAGAGGTGATTATGCATGCCCCCGCCCCCTTGTTCTGTGTATTCTCAGGGTCCCTGCGCAGTCTGAGAAATGTGCTGGAGTAGTGGGAAAGACTGGATGCCGCCCGCTCATGCTGGTGCTAAGCCCAGCTCTACCACTGACTCTGGCCAAGTCACACCACCTCCCTGCTTCTGTTTCCCTACAAGCAAATGAGACTTAGATGGAGGTGACTTCCAAAGTCCCTGCCAGCACTAAGGACCTGGGATTTGAGGGATGTCAAGGGTTTTCTTCATTACAACATAAAAAATTTCATCCTTGCAAATGTTTTTATGGGTAGACTCTTGGTGCCCTTAAAGCCTCTGGACAGCCACCCTCCCTTATCCCATTTAAAGCGCAAATACTCTGAGAAAAATAACATATTCAGTCATTAACAGCCAGGTCTAAATTAACCTATCTCAAGAAGCTCTTTTTATTTCCAGTCCTGAGCTTGAACTATTGGGATAGCTAAGGCGAGGATCAATCGAAGGGGAAAGAAGGTTTCTGCAGGGAGCTAAGGACAGAGATCAGGCCAGGAGGAATCACAGGATTTAAGGTTTACGCAGGATGCTTTGGTCCCATTTTTAGATCCTGTTATTTTGCCGTTTCCAAACTATGTACTACCACTATGTCTTTGTTCTACTAATGACTTCTATTCCAAAAATAAGTTGGAAATATCAATCTTTTGTTCCATTAATAGTTAATGTTACTCATAGAAATAATGAACACAAAATAACATGGCTAAAACTGAATGTGATGTAATTTGTTACAGATAAAAATCTAAGAATCATGTCTTAATGGACACAGACAATTGCAAGGAGAAGCCAGGATAATAAGCAAACTTTGTAGAAAAAAATTGCCAGCAAGAAAATCTGAGCACTGCTCCAACTTTGACATGACAAAATTTGTGATGGATTAAAATATTTTAATCAATATAAAAATTTGCTATTAATTTAATGGGAGACACAGCTGCTTTGGAAAATAATTTTGGAGTTCCTCAAAATGTTAAACATAGAGTTATCACATAATCTAGCAATTTCACTCCTAGACATATATTCAAGAGAAAAACATCTACACAAATGTTCATAGTAGCATTATTCATAATAGTCAAAAAGTGAAAACAGCTCAAATGTCCATCAACAGGTGGATGGATGTGGTCTAAACAAAATGTGGTCTATTCATGTAATGGAATATTATTTGGCAATAAAAGGAATGAATACTGATTTATGTTACAACATAGACAAACCTTGAAAACATTATGCTAAGTAAATACGTGGTCACAAAGGATCACATATAGTGTGATCTCATTTACATGCAATGTCCAGAATAGGCAAATGATAGAAAAAGAAAGTAGATCAGTGGTTGTGTAGGGCTGGGAGAATTTGGAGCACACTGAGAGTGACAGCTAATGGATCTTAGATTTCTTTTTTGGGGTGATGAAAAGTTTTAAAATTAGATCGTGGTGATGGTTTCACAATTCTGTGTACCTATTAAAAACCATTAAGTTGTACACTTTAAAAGGATGAGCTGTAATGTGCATCTCAATAAAATTCCTTAAAAAATGGGACTAAAGGCAAAATAAAATTACATTTAGCTTTGGGAAAAATACTGCTGGAAGAATCACACCTCATGATTCAAAAAAAATAGACAGGCAAAACCTGACCCAGGAGAAACAGGATTGTCAGGAATAATGGCCATAAAAGAAAACTCACGATGGCACAAGTTACTAGGTAAAATTTAACAAAAAAATCATTTGATGAATCAAACCTTCATAACATGAAAAGTAATTGCACCCGCTAAAGAGACCTACAATACATTAAAATATAAACAATTAAAAAAAAATGACATCTCACCTATGCTGTATAAAGAAGAAAATAAAAACTAAATTGAAATAGTATTATTCATGCTAGAAAACTGTTTCTGGTTAAAGATTTGTTAATGCTCATATAATTATGGTTTAAATGTTTTTATTTATAAACCATAAAATTATCACTAGTGTTAAAACAGAGAGTCAAAGACAGTGGGGTTAAAACCTCCTGTATCCATTTAAGGATGTGGTGATTTTGTCCTCATTGCCAAGGAGAGCCAATTAAAACTAGAATTGTGATGCCTGATAAAGCCCTACCCATAAGCACAGTTAGAGATTAAAGGTTCATCAGCAGTGTGCTGTGGCTTGACAGGTGGGGATGTGGAGGCGAAAAGGTATAGTTGGTATTGACAGGACTTAATATTGTAACTCCCAATTGCCCCTTTCACCCATGCAGTTCCCATCAGCCAGGGACAATGGAAGACAGCCAGGGCCCCAAACATGGAAAGACCCATAAGCTGAGAGGCTTCAGTGTGCTCTACTCACCAGATTTGCAAGGATGTAGTGGTAGCCAATGCCATTCTTCTCCAGCTTTATTATCTACAAAACACAAGGGAGGGGATACCTTAATCACATTAGCAATTAAAGTCACAATAGCAATAATGTTAGGAACTAACATTAACTGAGCACTTACAAGGTACCCTGCCCTACCGCAAGAACTTGAACTACAACATCACAACCATCCGATGATGGTGGTGGTGTTGAGATCCTCATTTTGCATATGGAAATTGAGCCATAGTGAGGTTAAATAAGCTCCCTAAGGTTACCCCACTATTAAGTGGCAGATGCTGGATTTGAAAAATCAGTTCTGTTTGATTCCAGGGGTAGGGTGGTGTTATCATGATCCCAAGGACCCAGCTAAAATGCTCACTTCTCTCCTTTCATTAAAGCCTTCCCCATGCATAGAGATTCTTCCCTGGTGGGAATGTTAGGCTGCATTGAATTCCCTGTCACGGTCATGACAATATCTGCTGCTTGGATGAGTGGATGGACGGTCAGATGGGTACATGGATGATTCTACCCCAGCTCTTGACCTATAGCTCCTTCCATGAACCATAGTCAGATGCTGTTCATTATATCCCTGGATTTTGTGCTTTCTTCCCTAAACCAGTTGGATACACAGACATTAATAGGCCACTCAGCCCAGAAGCTGGAAGGGAATGTCAGAATCGCCTGGTGCAACCCCTCAGTGTACAGATGGGAAGTCCAGGCGCAGAGAAGGAAAGTGACTTGCCCCGATTCCTCAGCAATCTGGTAGCAGTGTCAGGACAGGGACCTGACTCTTAGGAGCCTTTCCATATGATTAGCCCAATTATGGTGAATCGTTAAGAGCCAGGGTCCCCACACATCCCTCCATCCCGAATGTGTGAACTTTCCCTAATCATTGCAGGCAGGAAAAAACTATCCAGAGGTTTGTCTGGGCAGCCAGACATACTACCTAAGGAACAGCTAAGACTGTGGGCCTTGGGTCAGCCCTAACTCTGCCTGCATTTAACTTGATCTATTTCTTTTTTTTTTTTTAATCATCAAATTGGGGTTGGTGCAATTTGATTGCACCTCTCCCCCCTGCACTGTTGCAATGAGGGATAAAACATATGAAAAGTTATTAAAATCCACATTCAGACATCTACTTAATTTGATGTACTTATATGTGCATAGTGGCACACACATTTTTTTATGTAGGGAAAAATTAAATGCAAGCACATACATGAATGCCCCCAAATAGTGGTTTAGATTGTGAAATTCCAGACCACGGAGCTCAAATACATTTGGGATGATAGTTTTATCAATACTTTTTCATTACTTTTTCATCTTGTCACATGGTTTGCTGTACTTTCAACAATGAGGCACCTTTATCAAAAACCTATTCAGATTCTAATAAACACAAAAGAGCAAATAAAAGGTACTTCAAAACCCACCACATTCAGGCAATGGATAACTATAATCTCTGTAAGATGAAATTACAGGTTGAAACATAGGAAACAGCTGATAATTGATGACTTGTGACCAATAAAATTTATCAATTTCACATGGTTCAACCTAATGCCTACCTTCCCTCCTCTCCTACCTTCCTTTCACAAACATTTATTAAGTGCTTACTATGTACAAGCACTGTGCTGGGGATATAGTAGAAAATGAAAGACGCATGGTGCTTGCCCTCCTGGAGGTCACAGTTTCCTGGGAGGACACCTGTACTAAACAGCTACAGAGAGACATGCACACAGGGTTACAGGCTGAGAATGTTATTAATAAAGGTAATGTACAGTTTTACGGGGGACCCATTGCTGCCCTGACCCCATTCCTTCAAAGCTCGTTTCCACTGGATGGTCTTGATTCACAATCTTGGTGTTTGGAATGCTGTTTCCATTCTCTCTGATTATTCATAACTTTTATGGCTGAGCTTTAATCCCAGCCACTCTGTAAAACCGTCTATGATTGATTAATGAAATCAACAAATATTTATTGAACATGGTCTGTATGCCAAGCACTGTGCTCTGAACAAGCGAGGCAAGCTCCTCATGCCCTCGTTGAGCTGAGCTGACGTTTTCATAGGCAGACAGACGATAAACACATGAACAGATAAATGAACCAGATTTCAGCAGGTGAGAAGCACCACGAAGACAATAAAACAGGATGATGTGATGGGTGGCCTGGGTCTGGTGTCTTTGATCTCTAACCCATTCTGAACTTAATGGTTGTGTTATATATGTGGTGTCCTATGTGGATAAAGCATTGTATTCTGATAACCCTGTTCCCTGGTCATAAAACTTCTCTGCCTCTCCACTGTTTACAGAATAAACTCCCAATTCTTTGGAATGTTTTCCAAGGATAGTCAAAGTCATGTGCTCATCCTGCTGCCATCGTCTCCCAGCAGACATGCAGCATCCTCCACTCAGCTGCTAAGCTGTCCTGTGAACCTCTATTGTCACATGCCCTCTGGCCTTCCCTAAATGCTCTTCTCTCCAGCTTAAAGGCTCATATGCAGCCAGTGGCTACCTGGAGATACCCCATCCCACATTTGGGAACTTTCTTAGAGCCCTCACTGAGTCCCTATCTTTCCATTCACTCAGGAAACATTTATGGAACGACTATTAGTGCTAAGCACTGTTGAAGGCACTGTGGATACAACAGGGAAGAAAACAAAACAAAAATCCCTGTCTTCATGGAGCTTATATTCTAAGGTCGGGGAGCTGGAAACAGACAGACAGACAGACAGGCAATTGATTTCCTATAAGGGATGTGGAATCACTGCCTCCCTTCTTAGGTTAGGCAACACTTGTATTAGACTGAAAAGATCCCAATTGCTGAGTGTTAGATAGTTTAGGCTGATACCAAGATGTCAGACTGCAAGTCAGGAGATGTAAGTTCTAGAATCATCATTGCCACTAACTAGTTGTCTGAACCCATGGCAAATCATTCACCCAATGTGACCGTCAGTCATCCCGTCTGTAAAATATGAGTGGCAATGGTAAATCAAGGGGTCTGTAAGATCCTTGCAGCTCTGTGGTCTTTCCAGAATAGAAGAATCCAACAATTTAAAAAGTTAATATACTACCATATAAAATACTCATACAAACAAGTAACTTCCTTACAAAATCTGAGTTTGTCCTTTGGCAGAGGAGGTAGTGAGGCTGAAAGTTGCATTTTTAAGAGGTTGGGCCCTGTAGCCAGACCAAGCTGGATTTGATTCCTTGCTTTTCTTATATTCTAACTGCGAGTCCTTGGGCAAGTATAATCCCTTGTTTCTTCATTTGTAAAACAGGCAAATCAATAGAAGCTGTTTCATAGAGTTGGTATGAGAAGGAAGTGGGATTATGAGTGGGAACAGCTTGGCATCCTGTCTGGTATATGGCAAGTACTCAGAAACAGTAGCAATGGCTGTCACCTCTTATGGAACAATGGAGGACAAGTCATCAGTCTAGTACGAATCGCTAATTATTCAGCACTTTCTCCACCTTCATCTCACCTAATCTTTTATTAGCTTTGTAGAACAGGGGTCTTTATTACAGATGAGGACACTTGAGGGAGTGACTCAAGAAGCCAGAGCTAGTTGGCACTACAAATAGCACAAGTTCGCAAATGCTTATACGTATCGCTTTCTGTGGGGCAGGCTCGGCTCTAAATGCTTTACATGTATAACCCCTTTCAAGGCTCATTGGAGCCCCTAAAGGAAGCTATTATTATTATTCTACCCATTTTACACATCAGCAGCCTGAGATGTAGAAAGGTTAAAAACTTGGTCCAAGGTTACAGAGCTCGTAAATGCCAGAGTTAGGGTTTGAATCCCAGCCACTCTGCCTCCTGGTCTCTGCCCTTAACCATGACCCTCACTAAACTACAATAGAAATCACATCCCCTGACTCCAGCCCAGAGAACCGCTTTCTCAATGGGAACCATTTTTGCTGGTTTGTCTTTCTGGGAGAGGAGACCAGATTCACGCTTTGTAAAGTGGAATACAGAGCTACTGCCTTGAAGAATCCCTGACTTTCCAAATCTCTCCTGTTCTGTTGCTGAGGCCTGTGAGTGTGTGTGGAGCCGGGGTTGAGATTCCTTGTGTAGGCTTTGTCATGTTGTCAAATACCTAAAATTACCATCTTTAATTATATAGCACTGTTCAAAAATGATCGCAAAATCTACTTCCTTGTCCGCTCATCTGTATACACACACATAATTTAAAAAAGATAAGTGATCTACACCAAGGCCTGCTACTTCTGTGGTGGGCAAACGCTTTCGTTCTGAGAACTGGAGGAACCGGGGCTTAGAGACCTTTGGCTAAAAACTGCTGAGGTTACAGTGCTTTTCCATAGAACATACAATCAATTGATTTCTCAGACACATGATTGTGTTCAAGGAAATAGTAGAAAGGGAGGGTCCTGCTGCCTCCTTAGACTCTCAACACTGGTCAGTGGGCCAAATGAATGAGATGCCCAGTGCTAGATTAGTGAGTGACAGAACTCAGAGCTCAACCCAGGAACCTGGTTCTATAGGCTGTGTTCCTAATGTGACAACACTTCACAAATTCTAACATACAATGTAATTTGCTTTTTAACCATAAAGGGAAACACTGGAAGTTAAGTTTTTGGTCAACTGGTCTAAGAACCATTGGAAGCCCTATGTCAAGTCTCCTACTGTTTGTGCTATGCCGTAAAATTTCAGGCTTCAATTTTATGAATTCCTGAATGTGAGGAGGAAGCCATCTGTTCTCTTCTAGTCAAGAATTCTCTCTGTAACAGCCAAGGCAGGGGGTCATCAGCTCTCCCTGGAACCATGTCCCCCACCCACCCTGAGCCTTGGCAGTGCTCACTACCTGGCCCAAGATAGCATTGAGGCGTTCCGATTCACAGTCCACCACCACCAGCCGCTCCTTTTTCTTCTCCAGGTCCTGAAAGAGCATCCGATAGCCCTCCTCCGTGGTTGTCAGAATGTTGACCGCTGTCACCTGCCAGTTCTTCTCGGCAGCTGTGTCCAGGACTTTCTGCAGGACTGACAAACCTGGAGGTCAGGTGAGTAGGACAGAGAAAGTGCCAATCAGGATACACAGGACTTAGTAACTGCTTTTTAAATGTGCCAATCTGATATCTAAAGAGCACCTAATGACTGTCAATCAAGCTCATGAACGTTCAGTATAGCTCAGTATCTAAAATTGTGCCTCTCACACAGTAGGTATTCAATCAATCTGTACTGAATTTAACTATTGTCTTCCAATGAGGGATAGAGGAGCCCATTACTAAAGGCTGCTTTTTTTCATCTTTGAGACACAGATGGTGTAGTAGTTTCCCTCTGCCGCTGGAAGTTACCACAAACTCAGTGGCTTAAAATAACACACATTTATCACCTTATGCAACCAGAGGTGAAATACTTGAAATGAGTCTCCCTGAGCTAAAATCAAGGTGTCAGCAAGGATATGTTGCTTTCTGGAGGTTCTAGGGGAGACAATTTTCTTGTCTTTCCAGCCTGTGGAGGATGCTTGCTTTCCTTGGTTTATGTCCCCTTCTATCTTCAAACCAGTAGTGATTGGTCAAGTCTTTATGTTACACTGATGCTGACTAATGCCTCCAACTTCGACCTTTAAGGACCCTCGTGGTTACCCTGGGTCCAGACGAATAATCCAGGATTCTCTCTCTAGTTTACAATCAGTTGATTAACAAACTTAATTCCATCTGTACCCTTCATCCCTCTTACCATTTAATATAGCAGTCATGGACTCCAGGAATTAGGACATAGGCACCTTTGGGAGAGGGGTGAAACCTACCTCAGATGGTATTTCACTCTTGCATTATTAATCAGTCTTTTGGACATATGTCATTTCTGTTTCCTAGTAATGCTGCTTGCTAATGCCTCCAACAGGGTGCCTGGCCTTAAGAATCATCTATAGATTGATTTTGTTATGGCTTCCTATCTTTGTTTCTTTTTCAGTACAAGTTGTTTCAGTATAACACTAAAAGTTTACTATGTTGTCCAGCACTGTTCTGCTAGCTTTCCTATCTCCAATTCACTTAATCCTGTGAGGTAGTTACCATGATTATCCCTGTTTCACTTATGTGGAAATCAAGGTTCAGAGAGGTTTACACCAAGTTCACACAGGTAGCAAATGGCAGAGCTCAGAGCTCAACATACTGAGGTCGGCAAAGCCGTTTTGAGTGTGGGTGCTTCTGCCACCCCCAGAGATGATCCTATGTAACTGAAGTCACATTTTTCTGGCTCAGCCACTTCCAGGATTCAAGTTTCATTATGTCACAAAGCTGTACTGGGATAGCCCTTGTGGAGGTGATCTTCACAATGGCTGCTGTCTGAGAAGGAAAATCATCAAACTAAGGTCAAGAAAGAGAAAAATCTAAGAAAATTGAGTGCATCTGGTCTTTCTTGTGGGCTCCTTCTCACCTAACTCTTGCTGAAAAACCATTTCACAAGCCACACTCTCTTACTCAGATGTCTTTTAAGTCTCTCTACAGTCACTTGCCTATAAAACTTCCCATTTGCTCAGGAAAATCCTCCTCTGCCTCAGTTTCCAGATCTTGCATGATCCATTTGTTTATTTATACCAATAATGACTCAGTTCTTACAGGACTATTTAGTATACAGGGGAAGGCAGGGCAGTACAATACAACCACCACAGGAGTTAAAAAAAAAAAAAAAAAAAAAAAGCAGAGTTCCCATTTAAGGACCAGGGAATAGAGAAAATGACGTTTGAACAGGCTGTAAAAGAGAGGAAGGATTTGCGTATGTAGATTTGAGAAGGGAAATGCATTCCAGGAACAGCATGAGTAAAGATGCAGAGAAGACAAACCTATAGGGAACGTTTGGAAAACGTGATATAAAATTCAAAATTTAGGTGGAGGCAGAATTGGAAAGGCCTGGGAGAGTTGATATAATGATGATGGTGATGATGATGATAGCAACTAACATGGAGAGAGGACTTTGGGCATTTATTATGTTCCAGGCACTGACAAGCACTTTCTAGTCATTATTTCATTCAATCCCCACAACAAGTTTATGAAGTAGAGAACAGTTTTTATCTTCATGATAGAGAAGAGGACATGAAGGCATAGAGAATTTTATCCCGACTACATAAATGGTCAAACTGAGGCAGAGAGAGTTTGCCCGAAGTCAAACAGCCGGAGAGGAGAGAACATGAAATTCAGTCCAGGTCTATCTGACTCCAGAGTTGATGCTCCTAAGAACCACGCTGTGAGCCATAAGCCATGCACCTGAGGTCCCTAGGCTGTGAGTCTGGACTCAGGAGCCATGGAAGCTTGGTGAGCTATAGAGTGACACACTGCCTTAAGATTCCTCTCTCACTCTCTCAAAGGTTGTGTTTCCACACTATGAGTTAGAGATTAGCCACTGAAAAATCAGTGCATAGAAATAAAGCCTTTTTGGATTATTCCCCCATGCTTTTCAAGGAGGCAAGGAGGCATCGTTGCTTCCTGCTGGTAGTTTCCTCTCCATCTTTCGACAGTCTCCCTCCCTTAGTCCCTGGCTTACCCCGGTCAGCATCATAAATGTAGACAAATTTCTGCCACTTGTAATGGTCGATGATACTGATAAGGGCATCCTGCAGCTCGGGGCGCAGCTGAAGGACAAACTGGTTGGATGTGTCAACGGGAAAGCTCGGTGTAATGAAGCAGACATGGAGGGCCCCGCAGAAGGAGGTCAGCATGTTGACGGTTCTCCGTTCATAAAACCCAAAGATGGCATAGACTCCCTTGGAGAACTGGGAACAAACTAGAAGAAGAAAAGAGAAGGATTAATGGATAGAAGGCACTTCAAACAAGCTTTCACATGGCTCCAAAAATTAATCCATCCACTACTCAATCCATCCATCCATCCATCCATCCATCCATCCATCCATCCATCCATCCCACCAATCTACCCAACAGTCCACCCAATTTACCCATTTGTGCATCCCACTCACCCATTCATCTATCCAACCCACTCACCTATCTATCTAATCCAATGTTTATTAGATGATAGTTCCATGCCAGATGTTGTCATGGTTATTAATTATAAATGTATAAAAAATATTTTCATATGTTCTCTCACTTTATCTCTACAACAACCTTGTTGAGTTAGGAAAGTGATGACTGGGTCATCTTTTAAAGGGGAAAAACTAAAGCCCAGGAACCTAACAAATATGTCCAAAGTAGCACAGCTAGGACATATCTGGGCAGATATCTTGACCCCAATCCAGTGATCTTTTTTTTTTTTTTTTTTAGCTCAGCTCCTGCTACCTGTTGGCAGCTCAGCGGCTGCTCAGCTCAGGCTGGGCATCGAACTGCTGTTGCTCAGAGCTCAGCTCGCACTCTTGAGTGAGCTCTTAACCAACTGAGCCACTCGGCTGGCCCCAGTGAGCTTTCTATGGCACTGCCCACCATGTTAAGTCAAAGCATAACAAGATGATACAGGAAGAAAGATGTCTGCCAGCTTGTTACTGATTCATCTTTCAGAAAACAAGGGTTGATTTTTCCCAGCCTACCCTTAGGTTTTGATGTACATTTCTCTTTTTGATGTTCATTTTGTGTTTGTATTTCCTGCTTGATTTTTCAGGCCCCCTAGTGTATCAGCCATGGTAATAGCTGAGCTGTGTGAACATTCTCATGAGGGCCATTTTGTAAGATCCCAGTGCAGTTCTTAACCCTGGTTTGTGGTTGGTCA
This sequence comes from Aselliscus stoliczkanus, assembly GCA_033961575.1. NCBI lineage: Eukaryota > Metazoa > Chordata > Mammalia > Chiroptera > Hipposideridae > Aselliscus > Aselliscus stoliczkanus. The sequence goes on from CM066733.1 coordinate 20,224,708, forward strand.
TATTGCTAGTTAGAATATAATGCTAGAAAGACCAAGGTTATGGGGCCAAACTCCATGTCAGTTGGCTACTAAACTTTATTATTATTATTATTGTAATAGGAGTCAAATTTATTAAAATAAACAATATTTATGATTAATAAGCTTACTAGAAAGTAAGAAAAACTCCAAGGGTGAAGCTAACAACATACATTAAAAGAATGTGGAGCTAAAGCTGGACTTGAAAGCCATGAAGAATAAGCAAACATGGAAGCAGGATTGACCAATAGATGAAATAGACAAACACCAGCACCAATCCTGAGATAGAGAAACTCAGCCTTGGGTCGTTGGGAAAGTTGAGTTGATTCTGAGATGTCTATATGAAGTTAGGCCCTTCCCAGGGAATTAATATTTCAAACTCATTTTAAACCAAAGATATAAAGCTGCTGTTCTAACTTTTTATTTCTTTTTTTTAAGTTAAATTTATTGGGGGTGACATTGGTTAATAATATTATATACTTTTCAGGTGTACAACATTATATTTTGACATCTTTGTATTCTATTGTGTGCTTCCCACCCAAAGCCTAGTTTCTTTCCGTTACCACATGTTTGACCCCTTTTACCCACTCACCCACCCCCGCCCTCTTTCCCCTGTGGTCACTGCCATTCCGTTATTAAGCTTCATTTTAATATGTGGTACAGGATGAGGAGTCACAGTCTTTGCTCCAGTCAGGTGACCAAACCCAACACCATTCTCAATGTCTGAAAATTATCCTCCCAATATGGAGGGTGAGGCAGATGAGTTATCCTCTTCACATTAATAGTATGTTAGAGTAATTTTTATCTTTTCACATATATTAGATTATTTAATTCTCATCACAAACCTATGACTTAAGTCTCATCAGTTTTTTTTTCAATGAAAAATTAATGCTCTTAGATCATCTGCTGTCTTTACCACATTGCCTACTTCCATGACCCCACCTTGCCTTGTGTATGGCTCTCAAATTGTGCTACATAAGCATGGTCCAAATGTGTTCCATGAAACATTAGTCCCAAAAGATGCCCTTTAAAAAAAGAACAAAACTTAGGTCAAATACATTTGGAAAACGATGCATAACCTATCCTCGTCTTGGAGGTTGATACTGTACACTAACTACATTAAAAGGTTGTGACAGTCCTGCTCAACTTTAACCCAGATTTTGTCAAATATATTTGTCCCCAAGGCTGTTTGTGGATGAATACTTTTAACTTGTTATTGAAGAAACTTTGGATCACGCTGTAGTAAAGAATGCAGTTCATCCCTGGTACCCAGTTGCCCATCTGGAGTCTCAGTTCTCAATCAGTCCTTAGAGATATTGGGTTTGATAGTTATCTCTTAAAGACTGCAACTGAACTGCACAAGTTATCTGTTCAACTTTGCCAACAACCAGCACACTGTCTACAGGAGACCTGGCGGGTGGTCCTTAACATCTGCTTGATAATTTTGTTCCTGGGCATTCACTGCTTATCAAGTTGCCACGTCCATGGAGAGACCACTGTTCGAGACCAGGAGCTGATGGTGTGCTTGCCCTTAACCCACTCCACAGCCCTCCTGCAGTCTGAAGGTGGTCCTCATGGATTCCAGCTTTATGGCACTTCCTTTTCAGCAGTGACATCCATTTTCCACCCAGAAGCCAGAGGGATCTTTTCAATGAAACAAAATAAAAAACAAAACACCGTTTCCCTTCATTGCACAAAACCTCTCAAAAGTTATGTTTCCCATTGCACAGAGTAAATAACCCCTAAACACCTGACCATGGCTCAGACCTGAATGATGCAGCCCTCTGAGGTCTCCTACCCTCCATCACAGCTTGTTCCCTTCTCTCGCCATACTGACCTTCATTCTGGGCCTCATTCTGCCCTGGGGTCGCTGCAGGAGCTGTTCCCTCCCTCAGCCTGCAATGCTCTTCCCTCATGTCTTTGAGAGGGTCCTTCCTTTTCAGCAGTTGTATCTCAGCTCAGATCTCACGCCCTAGCAGGCCTTCCTTTACTGCTTCTCCTAAATGACGACTCCACCCTCCCCCCACCTCCCTTAAGCCTCTATCACATCACTGTCCTATTTCTCATATTTTAATTATTATTTGGAATAATTTCCTTTACTTGTTTATACCTGTGGCTGCTTGGGTCAATGTTAATTTCTCTGAAAACAGCGGCGGCTCACTTGTGCCCCAAAGCCAGGACAGCACCTGGGGCATGGTAGGTGCTTAATAAATATTTGTTGAATGAATGAATGAATGAATGAATGATGAATGCTTGATGTGAGGGTCACATGACCCACAGTAGGGAAGGAGGAGGAGTTGGGTCACCCTGGACCTCCTGCTCCTCTAAACTAACTGTTTATCCTTCACCACTCATGCTGTTTTCTCTTTCACCCTAAAAGGACAGGACACTCTATCTGCTCACAGCGGACCACAGGCACCATCATTAAAGGTCTACAATAATTGTCAGAATAAAAATTTCCATAAATATGAATTTCTCTACCAGGAAGCATACGTTGTATATTATTCTCCCCGTGTTAAATATAGATTTGTCAAAAAGCACAATCCATCTCACCGGGTGAAGTGTATATGGCGAGCACATAACCCTGCTAAAATATTATAATATGCTCTCTAAGGTATTTTTAGGATCTCTTCTCCCCTGGCTGCAATGAAATATTACTCTTTGGGATATGGCTCTTATGTTCCAGATCCATTCCCTCATGTCATCTAGTTGAACTCCACCTTTAGATGGGCCTCTGGGGTCCTCACGGCTGGTGTTCCTTGCTAAAAGTTTGGAAGTAGGGGAGGAAAAGTTGAGGCAGAGTGGCAGAAAGAAGAGCAAGAAGACATCATCAAATCCTTAGACACACCAGAAGCCAGGGTTTTCTCCCCTCAAATTATCTCCCTGTGGTTCCCTTTTGCAAATCTCTCTTCCTTAAACTGAGTGCTTTATCCTCCTTCTAAGGCTAAACGGGTCCGTTTACCCACTGCTCCCTGAAAGAGCATGGCTTGGTGGGAGCCTGGCCTGGGTTTACTTGAGTGGATGCTGGCCCCCAGAACCTGGCTTGTCATTCAGCTAAGCCTGAGCAGCGAGAGAGAGAGAGAGAGAGAGAGAGAGAGAGAGAGAGAGAGAGAGAGAGAGAGAGAGAGAGAGAGAGAGAAGGGGAATCAGAAAGAGAAAGAGATGCAGAGACTCCATAGCCCTGTGGAAGAATAATGTCACTGGTTAAAAGTCAAGAAACGTCATTAGTAGTGGTAAGGTAGCTCTTTGAATGTCACAATAAATATTCAATTCAAAGAGATCACACTGTCTTGTAGAAAAAGTAGCAGATTAGATGCCAGACTACCTGGAGCATTCTCTTTGGGGCTTTATCACAACACAATGCTCATGTAGCCTTGAGCAAATCCCATACTCTTCCTGGGCCTCAGTTTCCCCATCTGTAAGAGGATGGTTTAGATTCCATAATATTTAACGTCTCTTCAGGCTCTAACATTCTAGATTCTAGTCTAATTAACTGAAAAATGTTTGCTTATTGACAACACTTTAGTTATTTGCTGGCCAAAGTTTGAGCAACCTCTGGTGTACTTTTTCAAACCCAGAAATCAGATAAAGCCTCTGCGAGTCCTTGGATCCGACTGTAGCAAAATCCTAGCATTCGGAGTCTTGAGTTTTATTTAAGATACAATTTTTAACCTACTGTGTGGGTTAGTTACCTAGTAGGTGAGAGGCGGCCAATCAGAAAGGGGTCTAGGGATGGTGGGATACAGCAAGCCGAAGGGAAGACACAGGAATGTTGAAAAGCAGCATCAGAACTTGGCTGGGTCCTGGTGTCATCACAGATGCTCAAGTGGCATTGAATCAGGGCAGGCTGGACTACATGTGGCACCCTCCATTTAAGATGGCTGTGCTGCATGTAATGCCTCTGAGAATAGTAATTGAAAGCTGACATCTGAGCACTTAAAAAATGCTAAACACTGTGCCAAGCACATTTCCTCGCATTATCTTCTTTCATCCTATGAGGTGGGTTACAAATTGGGAAACTGAAGCCCAGGACCAGTGAGTGCAAGGCGAAGGTAGAATCTGAACTCCGGCAGCCTGACCACAGGGGCTGAGCTCTTGAAGTCTGTGATATGCCACCCCTTTCCTCCCCTCCCATGTTGGAAAGAAACAGTCCCGGCACACAGGTCAGCTTCAGCTTCTAGAAAATCATCTCATGTAGCATACTGCCTTCCTCTAATACCAGATAAAGAGGCGTTACTGCATCAGGGCCTATTGATTATTAACACAAAACAAAACCGGGTGGTGTGTTTGATGCATCCCCTCCATCTCTGGGAATCATTAAGAGCATATACACCACATCTATTTTTCTATTGGCGCATCCATCTGTCCGTCCACCCATCCAGCCACCATTCAGCATCCTTAGGCAGTGAAGATGCAATGGCAAACTAGGCAAGCCCTGACCTCCAGGACTATCACCTTGGTAGTGGGGGAGACTGACAATTAACCAGGCAGTTACACTTCAGTGTAAGAGCTGTGATAGGGATGTGTTCAGGGCTCAGGCAGGGACACCTAATCCTAGCATCTGGGATCCACAAAGAAGGTTTCCAAGAGGCCGTGCCAGCGTTGGTTCTGAAAGATAAGCAGGAATTAGTCAGGAGAGGGGGCATGGCGCTGTCGCACATGCATAAGGACTATTCCATGTAGAAGGAACAGGGACAGCAAATACTGGCAGAGAGAAAAAAGACAGTGCATTCAGGGAACCCTGCCAGCGTGTCATATTTCAAGGGCCCTGCCTCCCAGAGATTCTGTAGCAGAGTATGTCCAAAAATCAGAGCGAGTCAAGAATGAGGCCAGGAATTCCCTCTTGGGGAAGCATTAGGGCAGGGACTGGCAAGGGCAGGAAAACCCACACACTGTGCTGCGTGGGGCCGGCTGTCCAACGCCATCCTCGGTTCCCTCAGACCTCTTTGATAATCACTCCTAGTTAAGGCACCATCCACTTAGTATCAATAAATCTCCCAACCCTGGGCACTGGCCCTGACATCTCTCTCCCAGGGAGGGAACTCCCGGTATTAGCGACTCCTTTTTTATTGTCACTTCACTTAAGGCTTCTCACACAGACATTTCTTCTTGGCTCCTGGCATCAGTCCCTGGAAATGTGGGAGCTTTGTAAAGGGTGGATAGTGAGGTGACAGGACAGCTTCATTATGGAGAGGGAGTTAGAATGTGTGTGTGTGGGGTGGGATGGGAGGACTTTTAGATTCTCATCCCCCTCCCCGAGTAATTCTATCCTTATTGGTGGGAGTGATATTCTTCATCTGACTCTAACCTGTGACATCAAATATGCTTCATTTCTGTCACTTCCAGGACAATAAGAGTGGCCCCTCCATGCCTTGATACTTTCTTGCATCCAGGATCTAATAATTGACATGCAATGTATCACCATAATAGATATAAATTGTCCCCACCCCCTCTAAACAGTGTCACATTATTCAGGATTTTGAAACATGTCCAGAGCTTCCCTGCCATTTATTAGAGAAAACCTTATCATTAATTTGTTAAATTCAACACATATTTATTGAGCACCAGAAACTAACATTGTTAGAAAATTGGGCTACAGTGATGACACAGGACAGACATGTTTTCTGCCTTCGCAGACCTTACACAGGAGTTCAGTAAATTTTACAAGGGAAATAAAGGGTACTTTGAGAGAGTAATATGGGGGTTCACCAGAGAATAAATGATCATAATTATGATCATAGACAGTTTGTACTGAGCACTTTCTGTAGGTCAGGCATGGTGCTAAGCTCTTGTATCAATATCCAGGTGGAGGGACCAGTTTATCCAAAGGCAGTGAGGTGAGAGAGAAGATGAGACCTTAGGACACTTGAGAAAAGCCAGTTGGCTGGGGTAAGAATGTGGCAGAGTTGGAGGTGGGTGGGGACCAGACTGTCAGGGGCCTTGCCAGCACTGGAGAAGTTAGGCCACTGTGCTTTGAACATAGAGGGAAGGAGGCTGAGCAGATCAAACTAACAGATGTCTACTGCATTTCTATTTGCTAATATTTTATAGTATAAGTCAAAGTCCAAGACCATCTGAGAGGCTCCATAGATGTCACATGCCTCTAACCCCTCAGGTGAAGTCAGGAGCTATTATCTAATTTAGTCATTGTTGCCTGTCTGCTGTGGGTTAGACACTGTGGGATAGAGCAGTGAATGAGACACGTGACATCTCTGCTTTCATAAAGCTCCGGTGATTTTTTACAATCTCTAGAGGGCACCGCACAATGACTCCATGATGTTTGTGGTACGTGAGTGAATGAATAAATGTAAATTGTTTCCCTAATATTAATCAATTGGTACTGTTCTTGATAAGTGACCTCATCTTGCTTCCAAGGCTTTTCTTGAATTGGAGGAACTCATTATTTTTCATTTATATCATCAAGTGATTTTTTTTTGTGTATTTATCTTTTCACTTGCAATTGAGGTGTAAGCTTTCTTGATGGTAGATGGCCTCTATCGTTTTTCTTGGCATGTACAATGTGCAGTACTCTCTACAGAGCTGGGTAGGAAATACATGCAAATGTTTGGTGATGTTCCTTGTTTCACAGTCTTCTAAATTAGGTGACCGTCTAGCAGCCATGAGCTTGGGGGATATACACAGTCCGTCCACCCCCTGCTGCGTTTCTGCCCACTGAACTCTGTCACTCCCTGTTATCTTAGACCAACAGAGAATGAAAGCTGTGCTCTCAGGCTGGCGTCCAAAACCGAGCCAACCTTCAAGCATTCCACCCACAACACTCAGTCTCCCAAGCCAGTGGTCCCCAGGCAAAAAGGTATAAATCTCATTACATATCTCAACCCCTAGGATGCTGAATAGATTAAAACAAGGATATTTTCACCCTTCATAGCAAGCTGCTTGTCACTGGGTACTCACGCAGTATTACTGGAAGATCTTTCAGAGATGTTTCCTATAAATAAATATATATATGCTCTCCTCCTGACCTGTCACTTACCCCAGGAACAATCATAGGATCATAGGTTGTTAAAAAGATACCTGGTCTTGAGGGCCTACTGGCCTAGGAAAAATACTTCTAATAGACAGCTAATTGACCAACTCCACTTTAACATTTGTTTAATTTACACATGCTTGGAATATAGCAAAAACCTGGGGTATCACTAGCCATGGGTGGAGCCTCCTGCTTCACATGATGTTGGCATACTGGAGCCTCTCCACTGCCTATATATTCTGGGTGGCTGGCGCTACTGGGGAAAAGTACTATTCTTATTTATTATTAGGGTTATGTCACCTATTGAGTGTTTGTTATGTGCCAAATCCTGTTCTAGGCACTTCACATGCATTTTATCATTTGCTTCTGACAGCAACCAAATAATTTGTTTCCTATTTCATGCGAGAGGAAGCTGAAGTTCAGGGAGATTAATTAATCTTCCATAAGTCATTCATGTGGTAAGTGACAGAGCTGGGGTATAAGTCCAGGTCTGTGTCACTCCATGGCCTGTGCTCTGTCTCCTGAAAGTCTATTAACACAAACCGTGGCTTTCATTCTCTGGATGATAATGCTAGCCAACACTGGGCACTTACTGTGCCAGGTTCAATGCTAAGTGCTTTACATGAATTACTCATTTACTACTAGTTTAATAGTATGGATTAGGTATGTTGTTATTATCCCTATTTTATAGAGAGAAAACTGAAGCTAATTGACTTGACCAAGGTCACACAGCTATTAAGTAGAAGATTCAGAATCCAAATACAGACATCCCAATTTCAGAGCCATTGCGAGGTATCTGAAGGTGTCTCCATGTGAGGTGTCTGCAAACTTTTTCTGCAAAGAGCCAAATAGTAGATATCTTGGGTTTCATGGGTCATATGGTTTTTGTTGCAACTCGTCAATATTGCTTTTCTAGCACAAAAGCAGCCAAAGACAATACGTAAACAAATGAACGTGAAACTTGATTTATAGTATAAAACCTTATTTATAGAAACAGGCATCGGGGCTGGATTTGGCCTGTGAGCTGTAGTTTGCAACTCCTACTCTATGCTATTCTGCTCTTGAGTAGCAAGTAGGGTGAGATGCTGACATTTTGGGAAAGGGAATGACTCATAGTGTATTACATGGTTTTTAAATCTCTCACATCCATTTTTTCTAGTGACTACCCACTAAGGTAGGTAGGGCAGGAATGATGATCCTTAAACCCACATACAAATGAGGAACCAAGGGTTGTGCAGCTGGGAAGGGTGGAGACAGGTGTGAGCCCCTGCAGTCCTTTTCCACATCTTGTGGTTCTTTTGTAGTGACTCTGCTTATTCACGCCGTGGGGAGGGCAGGGGAAAGGAACCCTAAGAGGACCACCATCAGCTGGTGATGTCCCAATTGGAAGGCCGCCACTTGCTAGCTTCTGTGCAAAAGCCAGTTGGACCTTGAATTTCACACAAGACTCCAACTGAAGGGTTGACACAAGGACAGCAATATAGCAAGTAGGTGGGGCTGTTTTGAGCTCCAAGCCTCCTTTCCCATACGCTGGCCCAGCTTTAGGCTACAGGGGACTGGAACACAGCCTTCCAGCTAAAGGCTCTCTGATGAGATGGCAAGGGAGGCCTCAGCCCTGAGAGGGCAGTTCTTTCAGAGTTTTATTTAAAAAGCAGGTATGTACCAGGGATGCACAGCGCGGAGGCTGGACCCTCTAAGGCCAAGGCTCAGTGACATGTGGAGGCTTAGTCAGGAATGCTGGACAAGGGGCTCCGTCTGTGGCTGAGGTGAGGGGCTCTGTTTGGACAAGGTCAGGACTTAGATTTGAGGCTGAGGTCAGGGTTTATTCTTAGGTTGGCTTCCAGGGCTGAGGTGAAGGCTGCAGTCCAGGGTTGGGGTGAGTGCTCACTCAGCTTCATTTGGAGATAGGAGTGGGGTTCACTGAAGAGCTCAGGTAGGGACTCCATCTCCCTGGCTCTGCCCTCTGTGCAGCCTTTGGGAACTAGCATACTGACCAGCCAGGGCAGAAAAAATAAAAGCAAGGACAGTAGCCAAAAACAAGGGGGTTGTGGGAGAGATCAGCCTCATAGCCTCTGGCCCAACCTCCACCCCACACTCCCTCTCCACCCATCATAAAGCAACTTCTGCTGGCTCGTGAATGCACCATTACTGCAAGGAACACCAAGTAAATCATTCATGAAATGGAGTAAGACTCCCTTTGGCTATCTTAATTCTGTTCCCTGGGTGAGTGGGAGAAAAAAAAAAAAGTTTCTTATTTGCTATTCTTTTCCTATGAAAATCATACATATAAATGGGTTTTTCTAAGCCAAGTGGGGCAAGCCTAGAGTGCAATGTACACCCATCAACTTGATTGGCACCTGTCAATCAAGGAAAGAAGAGGTTTAACGAGATCTGCGGATGACAGCCTGAGGGTGCCCTAAATCAGTGAAATTCATTTTCCAGCTAGGATATATCCGCTGAGGAGGTGAGAGGACAAAAACAAAGAATGAAATAAGACTATGGAAACCAATAGGTTCCAGATCTCAAAACCAAATGAGACCACCAGAAACCAAATCCTACCTCCTCTAGTATCTGCATTCACTCCTGATCTCTGCTGTCAGCTGATTTCCAGAACTGTACACTAACCAAGTGCAGAGGTGAATACAGAAGAAAAGCCAAATCGCTTCTTCTTCCTGATGTGCTAACCCATGGTCTCAGTAAAGCATGCTGTAAATACCACGTTTAAAACAAGTGCACAACTAACAGCCTTGCTATGAATGTGTGCTTGCGATGCCTCTCCAACAGGGATGTGAAGGGCATCAAGAGGCCACCAGCAAGGGCCCTTTGAAATAGAAGGCTGTAAGCTCTGCCCCTGCCTGGTCTTCACACTGGTTCTTTCTTTTTTCAGGGGACTCCAAATGTTCTTGCCTTGGGGCTTTTCCACATTGATCTCCCTAGAAAGAGCTTCCAATCTTCCTTCTGTCAATGGCTGAGCCTCATTGTCCAGGCCTCAGCTTTCGTGGCCTCTCTTCAGAGAGGCTCTCTCTGAAGGATACATTCTGCCCTTTCATTCTTAATTGCAGTACCTTGCTTATATCCATTAGAGCTTATCTCTGTTGTTAATTATCCTATTTAATTCTGTGCTTATTCGTGTAAATTCGTTTCCCCCATAAGGCTTGGATCATGATAATTTCATCTACCAGTACAGTCCCAGCATCCAGCACATTCATCCAGGGAACGAATGGATGAATGAATGAATGAATGAACGAAAGAGTGGCCAAACAAGCTACTGGTTCTCTACCTGAGCTTAGGCAAGTTATTTCCCCTCTTTTGAGTTCATATCCTCACTTGTAAAAGAAGTGAGATTCAATTAGCTCCAATGCTCTTCTACCTCTATAAGCACACATTTTCTTATCATTTTGCAGGTGGGAGAGTTAGGACATGAAAGCATGCTGTCCAGCCCAGGGGCTGGCACTTTGGTCTCCTAGACAATTTCCACCATCTGGGACTCTTGAGCAGCAGCCCAGCTGCCTTCTCCATAGAGATGCCCCCCCCCCCCACTGCCTGGTATTTTGTTCTCTTTGTACCAAAATTTGATTCACTTTCCGAGGTCTCTCAAAACATGGGATGAAACAGCTCCTGCTAGGAAATGCTATAGGCTCCTTGAATTTGAGAAGAAATTCGGAGAACAAAAGCATTTCTCACAATCCTGGAGTGTTCCCTTTCTATGGCCCCGCTAAAATGAAGAGTTCCAGGAGTGTGTGTGTGGCGGGGAAAGGCTGGACTTCAAACTAGTTCTTGGGAAACAATAAGTGAGGAAGGAGGGAGTAGAAGGCACAGGCACAGATGCGTAGAATGTGAAACCGGGAAGGTCATGTGAGGAAAGCATGAATAGGAAGATCATGGACCAGTGTTGGTATAATGCACCCACAGAGCTGTGTGTGGGAGGGCCCACTGGCTCCGATTCACCTCGCCAGCCTCATTGCCTAACAGTCCAGCAAACACTAGAGGCCCCAGTCACACTGCTGTGTGTAGCGAACCATTTCCTTCCAGGTCTCCATGTCTCTGCATGCATTCCTCAGAAATGCCCGTCCACACCTGGAAAACTTCTACACATCCTTCAAGACCCCAATCTGATGTTGACTTGAGTGGGCAGCTTCCCAACCCTTCCAAAAAAAAATTAATTACTTCCTCCTCTGAGTTTCTAACGTATTTTCTCTCTTATACTTATCTTGATGTTCTTAATTTAACATTTTCATGTCTGTCTTCTTCATCAGATTGTGAGCTTCTTTAGGCCAGGGCTAGGTCTACTACGTCGTTTTTTAAGTCTCAGAGCCTAGCCCTGGTCTTGATATAGTAGATGATCTATAACTCTTGAATAAGTTTTGGTTTGCTCCTCTGTGAAGTGAGGTCAGTAATACCTGCCTTACCTGCTATGTGGTTACTGAAGTCCTAACTTCACTATAATAATGTGTAGTATCTGTGTAAGCCATCATTTGACTCAAATTGTACAACCCAGATATGAGGTGGGCTGGACAGGATATTATTATTCCCTTTATCCAGATGAGCTTTCAAGAGTTCAAAGGCTTGCTCTGAGTAGCACAGCCAATATATACCAAACTAGAAAAAGGAAACCAACTTGTTTGACTTGATTAGGTTTTTTTACCATCAGATCACAAATGCCTTCTAAAAATTAGCTGTTAAATTTGGTCTTGCTGATTGATTGACTAAAAAACCATGACTATAAGTCCTTCTAAAGATGTCACAAATGTGTCTCCTGCTCCCACTTTCTGTGCCCACTACCATCCTGCCCGAGGATTCCATTACTGCTTATAATAATACATTCTTATTGTACTTCAGCACTTTCCTGTATCCCGGCCTCCACCTTGCCCAATTTCCCTTTTCACTTCTCATCCCTTCTTCACATAGCAGTCATAATATTCTTTTGAAAATGGAAATTGGATCCTGTCATCACACCATCCCCTGAGCTCCTCAGATACTTGCATGCTTTGAGCAAAGTCTAAAATCCTTTGCATGACCCCTATGGGTCTCCTGACCTGAACAATTTCATTCACCTTTCCCTTTCCATCGGCCACTGCCTCAGCTTCTCTAACATACCAGGACCTCCCCCATGCTGTCCCTCCATCGGGGACTCCTCTCCCACTTTTGCTTGGTGGCTTCTTCCCAACCTTCAAGACCACCCTAAGTGGGTCACCCACTGTTGTCTGTCTGGGCATTCAGTTTGTTTCCTGTCCAGCACTTAACTCAAGTTGTAATTGTAGTAGAAGCCCTTTTATCTGATGTAGCAGGGACTGCAATTAGATTATTTGAAAAAGATGACTTAATGGAAAGTCACAAAAAATGACTCATAGCAGGTATTTTCTTTTAGTTTAAAACACCTAAGTACACATGTATTTATCAATGTTTGATGTACTGGGAACTTAAAGACACTTATAAGATAAATGTAAGCGCAGAATATTTTAGTGTATTTTTTCCCCAACCTTTAAGAGTTGTCTCACCTACACCTAATATTACAATGTTTTTAGTGATTCATCTTTGAGTCTTTCAAAAGTATTTAACTTAATCTCCAAAGAAATAAAACAACTTTTTTTTGCATTTGTATTCCACCAGTTTACATATAATTTTAGTTGCACTGCCCAAGTATAATAAAAACACAGGAGTATAAATAGGTTTCGAAACAGAGAATTGTTTTCTAGCACATCTCCAACAAAGCTGATATGAGCAGAAATAAATGGGCTGATCCGAGAAGAAGCGACTGACCAGGAGTTTTCAGCTTTTCAGGGGTGTTGGGGTGTTTCCAGAGAGAAGGAAGAAGGCAGGTCTGGGCCTGCATTGGAAGAATCTAAAGCGATGGTTGAATGCCAAGTTGGTTATGAGTGTCTTCACTGTATCTGATTGATTGTGGGCTTGTTGATTATTTGTCCCTCTTTTGAGTTTTGAGTTTGTGAGGGAAGACCCTCTTTTTCTCTTTCTCAGCATGTCTACCCAGTGCATAGTACAGTTCTTGGCACTGAGAGGTGCAATCAGTGCCAAGTAAATGAATAAATAAGTGAGTGGACTATTGCCTTCCTTCAGCGAATACTTTTGTCTGTAAGAAGATAGGCATGGACTATGCAAGCATGGTCATTTCCAGATCCAAAATCAGTTACTATTAACTGCATATGTCTGTATCTCAAGGTTCTGACTTTTTCCATAGGTTCTGCACATACTTAGAACATTACATTATTGCCCTCGCTCATGCCCACATACAGAACAGCCATTATCATGGCCAGGACAAGACCTATCCTCCCTCGTGGGCCCTTTATTGGTATAGGATGACCCCTCCCCCAAGACAGGTAAGGAGGTGATAAGGCCAATCATGGGCCGTGGTGCTAGAGCTGTAGAATCTCTGTGAGGTTGTTTCTTTGGGGTGCTGTGCAGGCCTGGGGCTGCTCTGAGCATACGTAGGAGGAGCTCTACTCTGACGGCCTGAAGTGGGAACATGCCTTAGTCAAGACTGGGGGAGGGGGGTTGTCACTTTGTGAGGGGTGAAAAATGTAACTATGGCATTGTTTTGTACACCTGAAACTGATAAAAAAAAAAAAAAAAAAAAAAGAAAGACTTTGGGCAAAACTCTGCCCACTCCCTTACTGCTATGGGTTAGTCTTTCCTGGTCCCCATAGTGCTGAGATCCAGAGAACTGAGATTAGGTGAGAGCCTCGGGGAAAGAAGCTTTCCTGGGTCCTCATTGTCACTGGAGCCCACAGTGTGGGTTGGTGTGATAGCCACATAGTCATAAACATGAGGCTGTTGTTTTTTTCCTTCAATTTATTTATTTGCCTGTCTCCCTCTCATATCTAAGGAAAGAGAAGGGCTGGTTGAGGATTTGGGGATCCCTGTTGCCAGCATAACAATGGCAACAAATGACAATGATGATGAGGAGGATGAGGATGATGATGATGATGATGATGGTGGTGGTGATGATGATGATGGTGATGATGATGATGGTGATGATGGTGATGGTGATGATGATGATGGTGATGGTGATGATGATGATGGTGATGGTGGTGATGATTTCTAATGTTACTAATAGCTTCTTGCCTATATTGAGCCCTTTGATGGTAGGAACTAGATGACACATTTTACACTCATTAACTCCTTTAATCTCTGTAACAGCTCTAGAGGATACACACTATTATTGTTGTTGTTATTTTATGAAAGAAGGACTGAAGCCCAGGTAGGTGGAAATCACTGAACTGATCATGGCGGAGCAAGAATTCAAACCTATGTATGTCTGATTCCACAATGTGAGGCCTTACCACCATACTAACTTATCTTACAATGTAGTTAACACCATGACATTCACTGAATAATTAACATATTGATTCAGCATATAGAATGGAGAAAAGAAGAACCAAGACCCCTGACTTTAAGAGGGACATTCTAATGTGATGAGGTAGACTCACGAGCCATTAATAAAAACTGTACAGGAGAAAATGAAATAAATCCTACAGTAAAATACAGTATGTACTGTGCATTCAGATAAAAAGGCAAATCTCGATTCCTTCTCAAGAGGGAGAACAGGGCAGACTTCCAAGGTAAGGGTTTTAAAGGACAAACACAATTTCACAAGTCCAAGGCAAAAACGCCTAATACAATGTACACACACACACACACACACACACACTCACATACATGCACATGCACACGAACAGGCACACCCCGCTACTCTGTCCTCCTATTATCCAAGCCAGACATCACTTCCATCCATACCCTAGTGATCTTTCCCATGGAGCCCAGGTACACCTTCAGAATCCTTCTCAATCTAGTCATACCACCAAAGGCCAGAGCTGTCATGGGAGAGTGAAAGTATTTATGTGCTTGGTCTCAGGGGAGCAGGAGAAGAAAGACCTGTGAGTCCCCACCCGTGGAGTTCAGTGCACAAGCCCACCCCTGCCCTTCTGCTAAAACTTGACAAGCCTCTTCCTGTCTCTGGGCCTTGTGGTCCTCATGGAGAAAACAAAAGACTTGGCTGCAGTTCCCTGCAGTTCCCACATTCTCTGATGCTTCTCGGCAGCAGAATGATGAATAGGAGACAGAGCAAAGCCGAGCTGTGGACCAGACAGAATTCTACCTGAGACGCTGACTAATGGCTCTTGTGCATTTGCCACTGGAGCTGAAAACACTTCATGGAGCGCACCCTCCAATGGAGACCTTTACTGCATGAAAAGAAAGTAGAAAACAAAACAGTGCTTTGGTCTATTGTATGGATGAGAAAACCAAAACAATATAAAAGAAAAAAGGCAAAACTATGATTGAAGAATAGGCAAAGGTGGGACTGGCTGAGTGGCACGTTGGTTAAGAGTTGGCTTGGGATGCCAGCTCTGAGCAGCGGAGCCCTGGTTTGGATCCCACATAGAGGGTCAGTGATGCTGCGCCCTCTGCAGCTAGGATAGTGAACAACAGCTCGACCTGGAGCTGGGCTTCCATGAGACGCCAGCCTCGGCGTAGGCTTCCGTGGGGCTGGCTGGTAGCTGGCATGAGGGGCTGGTGGCGTGAGCTGTCATGAGCCACCGTGAGCAGCTGTCCAATGGCCAGCGAGCGACTGCCTCACCCAGGAAGAGCGCAATGATTATACCAACATGGGCCAATGAAGCGACGTCCTCCACAACTACATTGAAGAACCAAAGGACGGCAACTTCTCTGTCTCCCTTCCCTGATTCCCCAATAAAATCTTTTAAAAAAAAGAATAGGCAAAGGTGTTGGCTCTGCAAGGATCTGGGGAAAGGAAAATGCAAATGGGGTGGAAGCAAATGCAAATGAATATCCAGGTGCACTAAGTTAATTTGTTATGTTGTCTACTATCCAGCAGTGGCTGGTTAACCTCTTATGTTACCGAGAGTAGTTCAATAATATTCACTGCAGTAGAAATAATACAGATAGTGAAAGCTCTCACTTATTGAGCGTTTATGAAACAGTTCCATTGCTAAACACATGCATTAACTTTTTTATTCCCCACAGCAATCCCATGAAGAAGATACTAGGATCTCCATCTGCAAATGAAGATGCCAAGGTTCCAGGTCACACAGACATGGCAGATCTAGGAATCAAAACCAGGTCAGTCTGAACTTCAGCTTCATGACATTGTGGCCACCCTGCCTTCAGAAAATCTAACAAAGACAAGCTGACGTCCTCTGTACACTGACTCTCCTGTGATGAGGAGAATTTCATCACGGCCCCTCTCCACTCATTCCAATCCTTTGAGATCCCACTCAAATACTGCCGCTACTGTGAGAGCCTTAGTCAGAACCCCTCCAAACCTCCCCCGGCTCCCAGAGCTCTTAACTTTTACTTCCATTAGCACACTTACACATGCTGCCTTGTGTTGGAGTTAATTGTGTCTGATCCTCCCTCCACTCTCCACCCAAAGCAAGTTGTTTAGACTTTCATTATGGCACTTAGTGTCCTGCATTAATGCTAGTCATGCCTGGAGTTATCTCCTATCTCACACACTGAGCCCTTAAGGACAGGGGCTGTGTCTTTGGGATCTTTCTGTGAGCCTGGCATTTAATACTGCTGTGGGAGCAGATGCTTTCTAAGGAAGGCTGGTGTATGCAGCTGGTCTCTCTGTGCCGTGTGACCTGTCAGCTCTGACACTCCCCTGGTGTACTTTACCTTCAGCCCTTTCATGGTCAAGGTCATTGAGCAATGCCAGGCAGGGGTCAGGGACTCCTGTGTGGAGTATCTCTCAGGTAACGGAGGAGGTGGGGCAACTGCCCTTTTCTCACGCTGCCCTTGTCCCTGTGGTCCTCTCTCCTCAAATGGAGGCCTGTCTACTTTCATGTCATCAGAGTTCATTTTAGGTAAAGGATTGCTTGTCCTGTTCCCTTACTCTGGAGTTAGTGACTTCTTTCTTCCTGGGCACAAAAGGCTCTGATCCCTATGGGAAAAAAAGTACTTAGAGATCATTTTTTTAAGGGAGAGAAGCTTCAATGACCACCTAGGAAATTTAGTTTCACGTGCCTACGTTCACCCCTGGCTGGACATCTGGGTGGTTAAGAGTACAAGGTTTGATGGTGGAC
The DNA here is from genome assembly GCA_033961575.1 of Aselliscus stoliczkanus. Classification (NCBI taxonomy): domain Eukaryota; kingdom Metazoa; phylum Chordata; class Mammalia; order Chiroptera; family Hipposideridae; genus Aselliscus; species Aselliscus stoliczkanus. The sequence continues at coordinate 20,241,772 of CM066733.1, forward strand.
CAACTGGGACAAGTCCCCACTCTGTCCCTTGGGCAAGTTAATTAATAACCCTGAAACCTTTGTTTCCTCAGCTGTAAATAATAGTACCCATCCAGTGGGCCTGATCCATAATCAAATGCATTTAAAATGTGTTCTCAGCACAGTTCCTGGCTATTGTGTCTGTTGCAGCAGTTGCTACTGTTATGTTGTTTTTGTGTTTTATAAACCTATCATCTGGCCACTAAGAAAGATAAGAGCAACATGCAGCCGAAAACTTTACCTGTTCAGTAGTAGGAAATGCAAAATCGCATGTAACTTTTAGCTGGGAGCCTAGCTGTAGTGAAGTTTCTGCTTAAAAATAACTCGCACGTTTCAGGCTTTCAGAATTGAAGGTGCTTCAGAGAGCATCTTTATCAATTGTGCCATTTTATAGAAAACTGAAGCTCAGAGGGGCGAAATGACATATCCAGGGTCAATTAGCCAAAAATCAGACAAGCTAGGGCTCAACCTCAGGTATTCTGACCCCAGTACAGTGTATCTCCTACTGAGTATCCCTTGAGATACTGCCCTTGTTTTGGCTTTAACCAATGTGTCAAACCACTGCGTTTAACCACTGCTTCAACTTTCCTACTAGTCCCTATGGTAACCTGGGCACCTGGAGATGCTGCTTTGCCTGGTATTGAGCTGACTGTAACACATCTGGCTACATAGACGCCACTGAATGAGTCTATTTCTCTATGCAGACAAGTTCCACTCCACTCTAACTGTCCCTTAGCCTCCTACATGGGCCAGTTCTGCGGAAACTAATGTGCCAATGTCTATATTAGCACTGAGGGTTACGGGGCTAGTCCTTTTCTTCACATGCTGCCATTCAACTCAAATGCTAATGAGACTTGCTCTGGCATTCGGGGTGAGCTTCAGCAGTACAAGCCCCCCTCCGCCCCCAAATGGGCTCGCTTTATTATTCTCCAGACGGAGAGAGCAGAGTCAAGGCCTAGGATATCTGGGAGAGATGAGATGAAGTGAGACTTTGGGTGGGAACTGTTGGGAAGAGACCCTAATCCAGTCCTCAGGTTCCACTTATTTGTGGAGCACAAAGGGCCATCACTCTGCCCTAAATATGTGCCTAACTGTGCCTTGTGCTTTACCACTTCTCGACTGTCATTCATGCTGCTCCTGCTTTCCTCTATTATTTAAAATTACATAGGACTTTGTATCATTGAAAAATATTTTTTTACCTGCCATTTTGCTGAATCATCATAAAACCCAATGAGGCGAGTACTTATCACTGCTATTTCACAGGTAAGAAACTGGCAGGTCATAGACGTGAAAGGACTTGCCCAAGGTCACAAAACTCATCCGAGTGGTCAGGTCTTCTTCACTCTCCACTCTCCAGGTTCAGTGACTTTCCACATGTCAGGGTCAGTAGGGCCTCCAGACTGGTACTGGACCTGGGCACCAGACTGCCTAGGTTTGAATCCTGGCACTTACCACTGACTTGTGGTATGAGTTACTCAGACAGTCTCTGTCTCAGTTTCTTCCTACACAGAATGGGAATAATCACAGTCTCAATCTCAAGAGACTGAGGGGAGTAAATGAGCTATTCTATGTAAAGCGCTCGGAACAATGACTGGCAGAAAATCTGTGCTCCGTAAATGTTGCTATAGAAACTATAGTGCTTCCTGTTTGAATTCTGTCTGACAAGGCTCATCTGAAATGTCATGAAGTGTTATTCTGACTTTTCATAAATAGATGCACTTTCTGCCTCTTTTAGACCCTGTAATCATTTATACTTTTCTCACAGCACACAGTATGTTCTGCTGAGCACTGGGAGTAACTGCAAACTTGTTTCTCTCATCTCACTCTCCCCTTACCTGTAAGTGAGAGAGAGAGGGAGGGAAGGAAGGAAGGAGGGGTAGAGAGAGAGAGAGAGAGAGAGAGAGAGAGAGAGAGAGAGCGCGTTCTGATATAAGCATATCCCCTGCAGTGCCCAGTACAGTACTTGATGTCCAAGAGGACGGCAGCTGGCGAATGCTGGTTATACCAAACTCCAGTGAACACAGAATCCCAGTTCCCACTAAGTCTTGGAATGTTAGGGCTGGAAAGGTTCCTTAGATATCAGCCATCCTGCACTGATGGTGGATAACTGGGCTGCTGAGAGAGGGACAGATACTTGTCTAAAAATCATACAACATGTTAGTAGCAGAAGGAGTAGAAACCAGCTCTCCACACTACCAGCAGCCCTGGGCTCAGCCCAAAGCATTGGGCCGTGTCTCTCTCCATGGAATGAAGGAGAAAACAGTCCATGGACCTGAAATAAAGAGAGAAGAATGGGACAAATGACAGCACACGGCTAAGCTTCAGCACCAATATCACTCATAGAATAGAGATGTATTAGGGACATGTATCCAGCAGCCTACCAGGGCTGAAGGGCATGAATAAATTGCACAGCCAATAGGCAGTTTTTCTGAACTGACTTGGTATTTTTTTTGCTGCACGAATGCATCAGGAGCCCTGCAAAGAAGCTTCTGCTTCCTGAATGTATGAAATGCAAAGTTTTAAATGGGTTTCTTCCTCTTTCCATTTAACATGTAATCTAAACTGGATTCCTCAAACCCTGGGTTGTGGAACACTTTCTTCATGTTGGTATTTGTACATAGAAGATACTGAGATGCACAAGGCCCCTGTACATAGACAGATGCTGTTTCTTACAGTTCTCCATGTGATTATCTAACCCGGTGGGTGAGAGAAGGTAACCCCGCGAGCCTGTGCTTACACAGCCTCTTCTCCACAGATACTGTTATGCTTTTTCCCCTTGTTAAGGCTTCAGATAATGTTTACACTGTAAAGTGAATCAAAGGCAATTCCCTGTTGGTCAGCATGACTTGACCAGAAAAATATTTTGATTCCTGGTACTGTCAAATCCTGTCTTCCAAAGTAAGATAGATAGGTAAGTCTTAAGGCGATAAGCTCCCCCATCATCTCTGATGTAAATGCCTTGAGGGAGGAAGGCCAGAGAGAAGCTAATTTCTCATGGTGGAGGCTGGGGCTTTGGAGGAGCTGAATAAGCAGGCAGAGCTCTGGGGTGGGGCACTGTGGAGGAGGCCCATGTCTTCACATCCTGATTATTCGGATGGTGACACCCAAAGCTGCTCTTACCCACAAAAAGAGCCAATGAAAAAGGGCACACTTTGCTTGCCAAGTCCTGGTTAATGAGAGATGATCACTCATAAAACAGCCTTCCTGGGAAGAAATGCCCAGATGGCAAACCGCTCTGACCTTGGGCTTTGGGTGGAGGTCATCTTCTTTTAATCTGTATATCAGTACATCAGCCATTTTTTTAATTGTTAATATTGAGGATAAAAGGGCTTATAACAGTTAAATGTGAAGGTGGGACAGGAGAAGTGAAAAAGAGTTTGCAAAAGAAACTCACTCAGAAGTCATTTCCAAATGCTGACTTGATGGTACCCAGGTACCCATCTGTTTTGTTTTGATCATAAGGACCAGTTCAGTGGTTGTTATTATTGTTGCTATTATTTCATTCCATACATTAGTTTAATATACAATACTATGTAAACAATATTGATTAGCCTTCAAAGAGCTCATCCACCATCTTGCCGACACCATAAACCATGAGTGAAGCAAATTTGACACTAACCTTTTATTATCTTTTCCTTAAAGAGCCCCCTTCTCAGTCTCTCTTATTTATATCTATTTCCAACCTGGTCCACAGAGGAGCCATCAGGTATATTAAATGCATACTTTTTTGGGGGCCATTTCTAAATTTAAGTTTTCCCTGGGTATGATGAGGCTCTCATGACACATATGGATCCCATTACTTGCAAACAATGCCATGTCTGTCCTATCAAGACCTTCCATGTTGATGGAAGGAATGGAGATAAAAACGAAAACCGAACTGGCCTATAAATGTTGAAGCTCATGGATTCATAAGATTGATTGTTCTTTATTGTTGTTTGTTCTTCACTGTGACACTTAACCAGTGTCTTCACTTTTTTAGAGGGAACATAATTCCTTACCCAATTGAATGCCCCAGCAGCTCATAACACCCTGAGCTGTCACTTACTACCACCTAGTAACATATAATGAGCCTCTGCTGATGCTGGTGAGCTCTAAGTTCCTTGAAGTCAGGTGCAATCTTAACATGAATAAGAAACAGCTCTGCAGATCTCTGCCTCTTGGTGCTAAGTCCTAGAGGCAATGCTCACTAGTGCACAGTCAGCAAATGCATGACACACATGCTCTTCCATGCTGCACCCAAGGCAGACATCACTAATTGATCCTGGCATTCTTTCCAGTTGTGCCCGTTAAGTCCTCAGAACCCTCATCCTCAGCATTCCTGGAAGCCACTGTCAATTTATCAGAATTGACAGACTTGATAAAAACTATTTTCCGGCCTCGCCTTAATCATTCAAAACAAGAGCTTTGGAATTGGACCGACCTGAATTCAAATCCCAACACCACCACTTACTTGATATGCGACCTGGAGTACAGTTGTCCAAGTGCCCTGCATCTCAGTTCTCCCCACTCTAAAATGACCAACCCACTCACCCTTCTGAAGTCTAAATTTAGGCATTTCTTCCTCGGAGAACCTCTATTTACATGAGACTGTAGGTGCATCGCTGAGACCTCTGAAAAGACCCTGAATTTGCTCTTCATCGTCCTCACTGGAGCAGTAATAGGCTCACTTCTAATTTCGCCCATTAGTGTGTGAGCTCCTTGAGGGCAATTGTATTTTCAGAGCCCAGCCAAGGGCTTGGTGCAGTAAATAGCTAAAAATAAGTGGCACCATTAACACATAAAAATCACTTAAAACAATGCTAAGCATATAATAAATGCTCAAGAAACATGAGGCATTTTCATATATACTGCTGTGTTCCATAATTTCGAGGCTCAGAGAAGAAAGCTTATTGCAGAGCTAACTTGTACAAATGTATAGTTTCATTTTGGATAGCTGTTATCCTCTGGTTGCCAAGGATGCTGAAGCTATTTGTACTTTCTGAATTTTGAGCGAGTTGAGTTCCTTGAAACAGAGCTGTATTCTTCTCACAAAACCCAGCTTGGGCCATCTACCCACAAGGTGTATTTAAGTAAGTTTTGGGCTGCACCTATGATGTTTCCTTACACTCATGTCCCCCAGTCCAAGCTTTGCTGACACCAGCCCTTTACTGACCCATACTAGGCACTCTGTCAGGTTATTGGAGCCCCACTATTCCCTTTTGAGTACTAGTATTAAATAATGCTAGTTCAAAGTATTAGCCCAGGAGGTCTGTTCTGAAATAATCTCTTATTTATGGCAGTGTTTCTCAACTTCAGCATGCTATGCCCCAGAGTTCCCTGGGAGGCTTCTTAAGTGCAAACTGCTGGGCCCACCTCCAGGATTCCTGATTCAGTGGTGTGGGGCTGGAGAATTTGCATTTCTAACAGATTCTCATGCTGCTGGTCCTGGACCATACTTTGAGAACCACTGACTAATGGAATACAGGAGATAAAAGAGGAACACTCTTGCCTCAGGAAAGAATGGTACATTCTATTTATCATCCCAGGCTGGTGATGATCTCCATCTGAATCCTGCAAGCTGTATTTGCAACTAATTCTCATCCAAGTCAAGGAAATTTACACATAAGTATCAGTTGCAGGACCTTGATGCAGGATGAAGAAGCAGGGTTTCTAAATTTTGCTGATGGAACTTGCAATTTTCTCTCTTTCTCAGTTGACAACTAGTGAAATGACTTGCTACTTTAAAATCTCACAGTTAATACCATACTTTTGCAGGACACTTGATGTTTTCCAATAGTGCTTTCATCTATATTATCACATTTCATTCTTATAATAACCACTTTAGGGAAGGCAGGCAGGAATTAGCATCTCTCTTTGAACGACAAGGCTGAGTAAACCAGGACCCAGAATCCTCAATTCATTGCCAGGTCTCTTTCCAGGAGGGCACATAGTCTCTTAGGCAAGCGTTAGTTCTGCCTTTGAGCTCCCTTCATGTACTAAACCTTAATTTATTTCAGATGGTTGCAGATGCTTTGGGCTAGAAGATATCATAGACCTATTAATCAGAAGTTTTAGGCATTTGGTGATATACATTCCATTGAGAACCTCAGGAAAGCTTTGGACTCTTTTCTCAAACAATACAGATGTGTAAATATATAACACAATTTACAAAAGGTTTCAGGCTGTACACAGACCTTTTAAAACCCAGGGCCACCATGCTTCATGACTGAGAAGGTCACCGTCCCCAGTAAATTGATTGTGGCCCTGTAAAGACCATCCACAAACCATAGAAGAGCAGAGGCCACGATTCACTGTTCTGGGTATTTTTTTTGTGATTTTTAAAAGATGAGCAACTTAAATTTAGGAACTTAAGTGATCTGTTTCAGGTACCACAGCTGAATAAGGGCAGAACTGGAGTGGGTGCTAGGACTTTCAGAAGGAACATGTTATTGTGGAAGAGAGCAGGCCTTGGAGTCAGGGAACCTTTCAATCTCCGGAAATATGTCAAGTGCTAACACAAATTATGGCACCCAGTAAGGATGGGTTACCTTGCTCTTGGCCTCTTTTCTTAACTGAAGTTCATGTGTAACAATTAAATAGGTTTATTTTCTCTCAGTACAGGTAGATAGCTCCTCAGGTTTACCAGAGGCTGTATACACGTGGGTTCTCTAGATCGTATTAATCTATAGGTGGTGCCAGTATTTCTGACTGTGCTCAGGAGACCTGATGTTCCTTTAAGGGCTTGTACCATTGTCCCACACAGAATCTCAGGGATGTTTGTCCTCTTTCTGAGCATCTGTGCAAAACCAGAAAAGGTTTCGTTACAGGGGAAGAAAACCCAGACCACAGCAGGGCCTAGTCTTCCCACATTTTTCAATGCTTATTTCAGCTTTTGTGCGATTTGATCTTCACACTGCAAAGGAACTACATTATACTTCCTAATCTGCAGAGGGTATGATTTTTTACCCAAATTATTCATTCTGCATTTGGATTTAATTCACATTTAAAGATAAGCAGAATTTATAGGGCACTTCCCTGCATACATTTCACTGTGTATTAAACACTGAAACAAACAAACAGGATCTTTGTTTTAGTTTATTGTTGAATCCTAGAATGCCAGAAGTAGAACGAACCACAAGGGCTTTCTCTCATGGGGGATGTTGTCTTTAAGGCCAAGCAGTGAGGGTGGCAGCCAGAGAGCCTACACTTGAGCTTACATTTCCTGACTCCAAATTTGGTGTTATCACTATGTGTTCCTGACCTGTCTCCGATTTTAAGAGGCGACAAAGGCTAAGCACTTGTGGTAGCATTTTCCCACTCTTAATTTGTTCCTTCTATCTTTTTTTTTTTTTCCCCCACTCAACGCAATTTGTGGGCAGTAGGATAAAGATATACATTCCTTTTTCCATTTTAAATAAGTGACTGGTACTGGCTCTGGTTTCCATTATGCTTACCCTCACCCCCACCTTCCACATTATATGAGATGCCATCCATCTTCTTCCTAGTGCCATGTGCTGTCACACTGCCTGATCACCCTTCTTGTCTCTGATCAGATGTAGCACCCAGCTTCTAGAACTTCTTAAAGTTCCCTTTAGAGGAGGTCTTTCCTGTAGGAACAGTGCCCTAAATTAGCCATTTGAAAATGAGTAAGGTCTTCAAACTCCTCGGCTCTACATGACTGGCTTGGTGGAATAAAACAACCAAAGTGTTCAAATGACTTGAGTACAAGGTTGAGTTTGCAGGCTTCTGATCTATCTCAGGGCTCAACTCTCATTTTGTCTAATGACCCACAGGCACCACGGCCCCATCCCCGTGGAATCCCGGGGAAAGTATGCACCTTGAGTGAGACACTTCCTTTCATCAAATAAGTTATCAGGAAAGAGGGAAAACAGTTTAAACCAAACTGAATTTCTGACCATAATTTTATCAAGCTATTTAGACCTGCTCCTGGACAAAGTGAGGTCATGGCTTTATGTTATCCAAGTCTGCACAGGGAGACAGCTGTACGAACTTTATGAGCTCATTATTCTGAAATGCCTCCAATATTAGCATTGTCAGGAAATGACATCATTGAGAAAGTAGTAAACACATGTCTTTTGTAAGTGGCTAAATAATTTTAAATCTTTTGAAAAGAAAAACCTATTAATAGGTTCTATATATGTCCTTGCTTTTATAAAGAGCTTAATATATAAACTTTACTTTGACCAATGTGATGGTGTCACAGATAGTAAACACTTTCAGAGCTAAGCACTGTATTTTATATTTTTCTCTATTCTTCTTGATTTCTTGGAATGGAAGCTGGCACATAGTAGGCATATGATATCTGGTTGCTGATTAATAATCATGAGCATTGGTGTAAATGAGGACTCCTTTAAGAACTCCTGAGGTGGTCGGGTGTTTTGTTTTGCTTTGTTTGTTTTGGTCCCCAGACAGCTTCATACTTGTTGAGTCTGTTGTCTCTACTGATCCCTACCTCCTTGTCAGCTGTCATTCCTCCCTTTGTCAGTAGCCATTGCTCAGTCCTCCAATGTACTCTCACCTGCCATTAGTCCTGTCTGACACCTGTTAACAAGTTCAGTGACCAAGTCTGTTAAATCACTCAACTCACATTTATACAGCTTTTCAGTCAGCATGCCTGCAGGGTGCAAGAGGGATGTGATGCTTTCATCTGGCTCAGAAAACTTCTGGCTCTGCATTTTTATACTCGAGGTTTCCCAAAATTTTAAGATTGTCTCAAGTCCCCAAACTGGTTAAATGGGATGTGTATAGGATAAAATGCAAACTACCTTTAGGGGTTGTAATATTCTTCACTAGAAAGTTTAAACCCTAGATTCCACCTACCAAACCCTCCATCCTAGCCTCAGAGGTTTCTAGTCCACTTCCACCCTTGCCAAAGTGACAAAATTAAGCCAACTATTAAACCAAACAGTTCATCTCTGGGGAGAAAACCAATACACAAGAAACCAAATAATCCTGTGTTATTTTCTCATCATTTTGGTTAGTCATATAAATCCTGGCTCTTTTGATAATCCTAATAGTATGTGGGCATTCTAAGTTGAAGAAGCAGTTTGAGGAAAATCAGAGAGGCTAAAAGCAGTGTGCAGGTGAGTTTTTTTTTGTGGGGTGGGGGAGTGGTAATGGGTAGTATGGGATCACAGAGCATATCAGAAGGACTTAAGGCAAAAAGATAGAAAGGAGGGAAACTCAAATAATAGGTGTAAAAAGATGGCTAAGCAATTTTAATCAGCCATGGAAACCCAGTGTAGGTATAAGATGAGAGGAATGGCCAACCCTTAAGTACACTTTATTTAGCTACTTTTATAAGGTCTTATGGACTGAAACTGGGTGGCACAGTGATGATCAAGGGCAAGGAAACCAATGAACGGGTCACGTATGCAGCACTCACACTCTCCCTAACCCCAGTCCCAAGGACCAGATCACATCTTTTCATGTTTCTACTTGGACAACCTTAGGAAAAGACTAGATGGCTAGACACAGAGTCCAAACTGGTGTCATACTTCCAAATGAACAAGATGACTAATGACACACTACTCTTTCTCCAAAAGAATAAGAGTCAGCAGCCCACAGTCCTAGGGGATAAAATGGCTGATTCCTCTTGAGAATAAAAGGGCAACTATTGTACAGAGCCTCGCCTGTATGTTTAATGGAAAAGACACATCTAGGCTGGACTCAGACACACAATGGACTCTTCATTTTGACATTTAGCTTTCAAAAATAGGAATGGAGCATAATTTCACCAGCTCTCTTAATTTTTTGAGCATTTGATTCCTTAGCTCAGAGGAATCTTTCAGCCCTGAATATCTATAGTCTTTCTTGTCAATGCCATGTATCATCTTTATACCCATGGGCAAGAATTATTTTCATATCTGTGCTTTTACTCAGAAGTGTCCTTCTGCCTGAAATGGCTCACTCTTCCAACTTTCTCTGATAATAATACTAGAAGACAAGTAGCGGCAGCAGCAGCGGCCATGACAAACACTTGTGTGCTTATAAAGAACAAGCACTGTGCTGATTTTCTAATGTATTACCTCACTTCAGCTTCCCAATAATCCAATTTTTATCATATCAAAAGTATAGATGAAGAAGCTAAAGTTCAGAGAGAAGAAACTACTTACCTGGGTTAACACAGTCAGTCCAAACATCCAGACAGGAACTTTAATAGCCACATGGCCACCCAACTCAACTTTTTTTTTAATCAGATTTCTACATGATATTTATATTTTTGCTATAGTACTTCTCCACATATGGTTTGCATCCTGGAGGCTGGGGAGGAAGGGACAGAGGGTTGTCTGAGGACTGGAAGCCCTCAGCCATGCCTAGTGGTACCTGGTGTGGCTTCACCAAGTCCCCCTTCAGAGGAAGTGAGAAATGTTCCATCCCCAATTCTGTCAGGAAGCAGTCCAGGATCCATGTGCTTTTTTTTTTTTTCTCTCTTTTGAGGGGCTGGGGAAGAGGGGAAAGAATTGGAATCTTCGAAAGATTCAATGCCAACTTCAGACTTGCATTTTAGCTTCTAAGAGAGATTCCAAGAAGTCTTTTGCTTGCCCTATAGTAAGTCAAGCCTACTAGGTCAAGGCCAAGAACTTGCCCACTGAGGTCAAAGCCAAGAACTGCATTTTCAGTAGAAAGGAAGAATTCTTCACCAAGTTTAATACTCTCCTTGGCAATGGAAGGGCCACCTCTTCTGTCCATTGCTGTCAGATACCTAACATCAGTGTCTAAGTTTTCTTGTTTGGACTTCTTTATACCCTCAGGTACAAATTCCAGGTATGTCTTTTGGGTCATTCGTGTAGCATGTTCTTTTCTGGGGGTGTTCCTTGTTCAGGAGCTTCCTTGTCAAGTTCCAGGGATTTGACACCATCATCTATGACTTTGTTCATGAACTCTTTTGTGACCATTAGAGTATCTTCAGGACTGGTAGCAAACTGATGAATGAATTGAAACATCTGGAAACATTCCTCTAACGCTCTTTTCTTTACCTTGTCAATTAGTCATCCCATCAAGGATTTTAAGACCTGGCTTGTTGGCCATTAATATCATAGTATTAGAACTAATGGATCCATTCAAGTAGGTATGAAGGTCCATTTCAGGCAATTCTGAGTAAAAGGTTGTCTTCCATGGCTGCTGTTCTGCCTCCCTCATGATTTAGTAGAATAAAAAGGTCTTTCTCCAAGCACTTCCATTCTTGATAGGAACACAATGTATTTTGGTCAGTAAGTGCCGTGGTCTTGAACTTCCTTCAGATTGCTTTCTTTCCACACATTCTGATCAGATCATCCGCAGATGTCTGTGGCTCTGGGCTCAGCTTCACTATGGTGCTGCTCACCACCATGAAAGAGAGCCTGAGAGCTTCGGGCGGGCAGGCGCGGTACAGGGCACCAATGCCAGCAGGGCTCCCAGCAGGAGTTCCCTGGATGCCTGCTGGTATGTACCTGACACCCTTGTCACGTTGCTAGTTCTGGGACTGTGAATGGTGTGCCACTCACGCACCGTGGCTGCTATGTCCACACTGTGCGGCCTCCACAGCTCATCTTTTTAGAAGTTCTTTGCCCAGAAGCTCCAAGTAATGCTCAATAATGCACTCCTTCCTTTAAATTCCGCTGAATATTAGTTGTGTCCATATAGTAACGATTTCCACCTAAAGTTCATTTGTTCCATAAATATATATTAAAGGACATACTATATGCCAGGCACTGTGCTAGGATGAAATATCCTGGAGGGACTAGTGGGTGGGAAACACAAGTGATTAGAATGTGGGGTAAGAAGTATTATGATTAGGAGTCAGGAAGGGCTCCAAAAAGAGCATAAAGGAGGGCATAACTGGATTACATAGGGTTTGAGAAGCCTTCCAGGAGGAAGTGTCCCTGAATCTGGGACTTAAATAACAGATAGGATCATGGCAGGTAAAGCATAAGAAGATCTCAGACCCAGCCAAGCAGCATAGCGTATGCTGACCTGCAGAGGGTGAGGAGCTTTACTTGCACTGCCCCCTCTGTCCCTGCTCCTACAAACTGTTACAGTCTCAGCATTCCTCTCACCCATAGACGGTGACCTAGTAATAATGGGATGAATAGTATACGTGGCATAGTTGGTGCCAGAGTCAAACAAACCTGAGTTCAAATCCTGGCTCCACCACTTCCTGGCTTTGTGCCTTTGAAAAAGAAATTAGCATCTCTCAACCTCAGTTTCTGTATCTCGAAATGGAGATTAGCAGTAGTGGCATCTTTTTAAGGCTGTTGCAAGTATGGAAGTGACCTAATAATAGATAAAGGGACATAGCACGGCACCTGGGCAAAGCAAATCCCCAGTGATGGTGGCTTTTATTGGTAGTGGTGGTTGTTACCAGGACTCCCTAAATTGTGGCCTTTCCATGAAAAGCAACCTGACTCATGTTTCTTTGTGTTCCTCACTTGAACTACACAGGCTTATTAACAGGTATTCAGTAAATAACTACTGATGGATTTGTTGATGTTGGTTTTCCATTAAATTCATTAAACAAATGTTTATTGAGCACTTACCACATGCCCGGCACTGTTCTACGTGCTTTGAATACAACAGTGAACAAGGCATGCTCCTGGAGCTTTCATTCTAGGACTCTGACCAGCCATTTCATAGAATGGACGGCTACTTATACTGTAGAGTCAGATTTGGAAAATATCCTCCAAAGCATGAGAATTGCCTCAATTGTTAGTGATGGTTACTATACATCCAGTTGATGTTTCTGGACAACCGGATTCCTTATCTTAAGATTTCTTTAGCCAATTTAGTGTCCTCCTCCCGCGCCCCCACTGCTGGGTGCTGCCTGCGTCTAACATGATTTCATGATTTCCACGCCACTCCACAATCTAGACCACAGGGTCCTGCCCACAGCCCTTAGCAGCAGCAGACCAATTTGTTAATCGGCTTCTCTTTCTTTCTCCTGCATTCTGTGGGTACCTGAGGGGCTCTCTGTTTGTATAGAAAGAGGACTGGATTATCAATCAAGCCATTTAGGTTTAAACTCAGTTTTGCTATTAATCAATTTGGATATACTTTTCATTCATCCTTTCAATGACTATTTACGGATTGCTTAACAGAGGCACAGCACGATCTGCTTGATGGTTCTGGCATTTGAGTCAGGACGCCCGGGCTGGAAACTAGCTGTGCTGCTTTCCAGCTGTATAATTGTGTGAGTAACCTGACCACTGTTTCCTTACCTGAAAATTGGGGACAATAATCGTACCTACCTCATAGGTTCCTTATAAGTATTCAATGAGTTAATACATATAAAAATTTTTGAACGGTATGCCTGAAGCTAGCACATTCTCAATAACTATTAGCCACTATTACTTTATTGTTAATATTTGTTGTTATTTTCAAACTCTGGGCACTATACATGACCCTGAAGAAATAATGGGGGGGAAAGAAAAGGTCACAGTGTTTGTCCTTAGACACCGTGCTTTCTAGTAGGTGAAGAGATATTAAATCACTAATCACTCAAATAAATGCTTAATTACAAATTGTGATGAGTGCCATGAAGAAAATGAGCAGGGTAGGGCGATGATCTATGGAGTGCCATTTCAGCTGAGACCTAAAGAATAAATAGGTTGAGTGATGAAGACGGCCTGTGTGCCTATGTGTGAAGGACTGTCCAGGAAGAGAGAAAAGCATGTGTAAATGTCCGGAGGCAGGGACTGAAGGGCTTGTGTGCTTACAGTGTGGGGACTGAGATGGAGAGGCAGCTGACCGCAGTGGGCAGGGCCCAAGCCATGCAGCGCTGGGTGGGGCGGATGCAGCTTGGAAGCTCTCCTAAGGGCAAAGTAAAGCCATCGAGGGCACATGGTTTCCTTTCTAGCACAGAGATTTTCCAAAAGGAAAGGAGAGGAGTGTATAAAAACTTCTCTCAAGCCCCTTTACCAGTGAAGAGTATGAGATTCTATGATGGATAACCAAAAAAAGTCACTGTTTCTGGGAAAAGTAAAAAGAAAATAAGGAAGTAGAGGGAAAGAGAGGAAGAAGGAGGGAGAAAGGGAGGCAAGAAAGAAGGAAAGAAGCAGCTGGCTGAAACTTCAGTGGAGACGTGAAGTCTCGAAATGAAATGTAGAACATTCAATGCAGATACAGACTTGGTACCTATTAATTACATCTATGTGTGTAGGTGTGTTTGACATATGCATGTTTTTGTAGTTCACTGGTTTGGCAGGCTTCCAAACTGGGGGAGACTTTCCAAGGAAGACAGATAAGACTAATGGGCTGGAAACGTTGGAGAGGGGAAAATATAACATGTCAGTCACTTTGGTTAAATGCGTGATTACTGGATGTGAAGATGCATCTGGAATAGCTCCTGCCGGAAAGCTGGCGTTCAGGAATTGACATGCTTTCTGAGACGTGCTGTTCAGCGGCTCCTTTCGGGAGCTGCTCGGTGGAAATCAAACAGGATGGCATTAGGAAAGGAGTGGCTGAGAAAGTACGCTCTGAAACAGAAATTTTTATTGGGAGAGGAAAAGAAAAAGGAATGCAGTCCAGAAAGAACTGACTCCAAAAATGCTAATTTGTCCCAGCCTCCTGGAGCCCAGAGGAACTTGGGCTCTTCTTTCTGTGATATTCAGATGCGGAGGTGAAAAGAGGCACATAAGCCAGGCAGTGAAAATCAAATATAAATAAGTGTTCTTTGGGTTCAGAGTTCTCCTTTCCAGCCCAGTAGGGCTGAAATTTAAGGATGTATGAAGGGAAAATGCACACTGCTCCAACTCCCCAAAGACTTTGTAATGCTAACACAGTCTCTGACTCCCAGAACTTGCTGTTGATACAGGCGTTTTGAGCGGGTATCCTTTGAATCGTGTAGCAAATGCTGGGAAAAATACTGATCTGAGTTGCCTTGGTGCAATGGGAAATAAAAGAAGCCACTTATGTTTTATGAACAGTTATTTTCTGGTACGGAAATATCCATTAGCAATATGTCTCACACTTTTAATGACTTCCGGGTTTGCCCTTGGGTCAATTACCATATGTTTCCTTTGAGTTAATAATAGCAGCTCCCATTTAGTGGACATTTACCATATGTTTTAGGTACTTAGTGCACGTTGTCTTATTGACTCTTCACAGTGCATAACAGGAGAGATTCTAACACTCCCATTTTACACATGAGGAAACAGAGGCTCAGAGAGGTTAAGGAAAGCACAGCAGCCAAATGTTTCTGGAATGAATATGCAGATTTGATGACTAAGCCATGTTCCCCCTGCACGCATATTTTCTTATGTGTAAAATAGGAATGGTTAATAATATCCTCCTCAAATCCTCCTGTTCCCAAAACTCCCTCAGGAAGACTGCAAATTCAGCAAATTCACTAGGATTTTTGTTTTGTGTGCTTTTTTCACCATGAGACACTCTCTCTTCTTACCCATTCTTGGCAGTCCAGTGCATTTAAAGATTTTCTCTTATCAGAACTTGTTCTGTAATCCTGCAGGTCCACAGTAGGTACAAATGGCAGATAACAGGAATCAACATTTAACAGTCATTCCTTACTTTTCTGCATCCAGTAGTCAAGGGCTCACACTACCCCATTTCAGATCATCCCAACATCATTGAAAGGCAGACAAGCTCAGTATTCTCTCCAGTTTGCAGATAAGAAACTGCGGCACAGGCTGGGAGAGTGACTTGGCCAAGGTCATACAATGAGTTAAAAGCAGTCATGACTACAAGCTTGTATCTCCTAGTTCTCAATCTGGCTTGGTACCTTTTTCTGGAAAAGTACACTGTTTTCCTCAGTCACAAGCTCAGGGGCCCAGCATAAATGAACAAATGGGCAGGTGAATAAACACTTTCCTCCATCAGTGTTCACTCAGCTTTAGCCAAACTTTGTCAAGTGAAAAGCAGGCCTAGATATTTCCATTTTTTTAAAGAGAAGCTGAGAAACTGGATTTTCATATGCAAACCCAATTGAAAAACTACCCCTAAATGTTATTTTAAATCTCTATGAGAGCCAGCTCTCACACATCTGTAAGCTGGAGGTGCCACTGGACAACCAGTTTTCCAGCTCTGCCTCATATTGAAGAAGTTATGCTTTGATTATGGTTGCAGGGATATCACTATGAAAGCCCATTGCTTGGGATAGCCAAACATCAGAGAACACAGAACATTTCGAGTCCCGAACAATCTGGGTCTGACAGAGATATTTCAAATGCCCAGGAGCTGAGAAGATTGTGCCTGTAGTGTGATGGTAATCCGGCTCTCCAGAAAAAAAACAAAAACAAAAAAATAAGTAGTATTTGCTAATTTTCATGGTGTGAATATTCCCACCATAGCCAATAGCTACTGATAGTTTAACAACGAATTTGCAAAATGCAGAATATTTGACAATTGGTTCCAGATATTTAACAACTGGTACACCACAGTCCAGTGGCTTTAAATGGGTTGCATAATCATATCACCAGGAGCGTTTTTAAAAATTCAGCTTCCCAGGCTCCACTCCAGATCTACTAAATGAGAACCTCTGTGGGTGGAACCTAGAAATTTGTGTTTTTAAAAAGCTTTCTGAAATGAGCAGCAAGATTTGGAAATCCCCAATATAATTTTCACATCCAACTAAAAAAGAAATGGTCTTATGAAGACAGACTGTTTAGAACTTGGAGTGTAGAACAGAGATAAGAAACCCAGGGCTCTGAGAGACACAAGATAAACATGTTAGATATTAAATAATTATACTGATAAACCAAATTTAATTATAAGTAGTTTTTATTTGAGTTCCTCTATGTGCCGGTCACTGTTCTAGGTACTTTACATGAGCTGCTTTTTAAAATCCTCATAACAGGCCAGCTGAGTGGCGCAGTGGTTAAGTGCTGGCTTGGGCAGCCAGCGGCCCCGGTTCGGGTCCCACATATGAGGGCCAGTGACACTGCCCGCAAAAAAAAAAAAAATCTTCATAACAACCTTTATAGGTGAATATCACTGTTATTCCCAATAGATGGGGAAATGGCAACACAGAAAAATTAAATACTTGCCCAAGGTCAATATGCTAGTATCATCTCTAGGAGAATTGGGATTGGAATCAGGTGGCCTGGCGCTGCAGACTAGACTCTCAACCATAATTAGGAAAAGAATCTTCTCCCTGGAGGTAGATATTATTTTGCATAGAACAGCTGTACTCAGAAATTTTTCATTAAATTAGACTGAGCAAAGGATGGTTGTTCAATTTTTTTTAAAAAGACCACATACTTCTGGGTGTCTGGACATCTCTGTAGACTTCTCTTCCATTGCAATGACCCTCTAACAAGGCCTATAGATTTCCTGATCACTGACAGGGAGAGTCACATTTTGTAACTCATTTTTTTCTGTGGCTTTGTTTTCACCTTACTTCGCTCCCTGGAGGGCATTAATACTCTTTACACGGCAGCTGCTCTGGAAGTGGACTCCACAGCCCGTGGGAGACATTTACCATCTGTTTCTATGTCATCTTGCCTTCTGTCTTCCATTCAACACTGTCCTGCTCTCACATGACGACTGGGACCACAAACCAGCTCTCAGTGCAGATGTCTGCCATGTAGGACCGTCTGGTAGCCTGTCCTCACAAGGCAGTGCTGGGTCCTTAGGCATCGCAGGTACATGGAGAGTCAAATGATAACAACCCTATATAGCCTCTAGGAGCTCTTCCCCAGAAAAATGATACAAACAAACAAATATTATAAAACTAACCTTCAGGTACCAAGTATATAAATCCAGATTTAGAGGACATAACCAGGGAGGTCAAGTAGCACCTTGGTGGAATGTTTATCTTCTACTTTGTTTTAGAAAGGATTTAAGGCAAGAGTCTCAATCCCAAAGGCCAGCAGTGGCTGGACTAATGTAAGTGAGAAGTGACCCAGCTAGACAGTGTGGTGGTAGGGAGAATGCATAGCTCAACTAAGGAGGGGAAACCACTGCCCACCTCCAGCCTATTGTGGATACATCTGTCAATTTTTCAAGAGAAGGCACGGGCTTCCACTTGTGTTAATGAGAGAATATTTAATTTGGACTAATGCTCCCAGTGAGAACTAGAAAAGCTGGATAAAATACTTAAAATTTCTGCTTGAAGATGTAGAAAAGCTAACAAGAGAGTGAAGAATTACAGAGCCAGGAACTAGGGCTGGAGGAAAGCCAGGCAAGCCTTGTGCATAGAGCTACTTTTGCCCTGGAGACATTTACCAATTCTAGCAGAAGCAGCTAAACTAAGAGGGAAGCAGCTAAACTAAGAGGAGGCATGAAAAAGAAGTTGGAGATTAGAGTTTAGCTTTAAGTCATCTCAGGCTCTGGAACTAGTCTGATATTAATAGATTGCTAGTACAACAAGGCAAACATAAATCTATTAGAGGAAAAAGGTAACATTACCCCAAGCCTCAAATTACTTCTACAAAAAATTCTGCAAATACAATGTCCAGCACACAATAAAAAATAACCAGTTATACTAGAAGATAAAACAACATAAATAAAAATGAACAGAAAGGAAGATAACATAGGGACAGACTCATAGGGGTTCAAGATATTAGAGTAAGCAGGCACATATTTTAAAATCAAATAAGCTTACTGTCTTCTGGGAAGTAAAATACAAGATTGACAATTTCAGGTGACTATTGAAAACCATGTAACATAATCAAGAGGAAATTTCAGACTTGAGAAGTATAAAGACCAACATCAGGAACTTAATAGTCATAATGGCAGATGGGATGCAGCTTAAAAGAGAATTAATAAACTTCAAAATAGATGAAATAAAGCACAGGAAGAGGGAGGGATGGAAAATACAGAAAACGATATGGGAGATATTGTGGATACAGTGCAAACTGCTAACATACACGTAAATGAAGGTCATAAGGAGAAAAGTAAAATGATACAGAAATGACATCTGAAGAGTCAATGGCAAGACGCTTTCCAAATCTGATAAAAGACATCAAGACACAAACTCAAGAAGTCCAATGTACCCAAAGCATGTTAAATAAAAGAAATCCCACTTAGACACAACATAGTAAAATTGCTAGAACTAAAGACAAAGAGAAGCTCTTAAACTTATCCAGAATGAGAGAGGGGTGGGAGACAGAATGCTGCTAAAGATTAGCTATAAGATGGACAGCAGACTCTTCACAAGGAACAAATGAATTATATCTGTAAAGTGCTGAAAGCAAGTAAGTACAAATGTAGACTCGATATAAAAACCAAACAAACGAACAACAACAACAAAAAAACAAGAGAGCATGTGAAATAAAGACATTTTCATACGAATAAAAGGAAATGTATTTGTCAACAATAGACTCACACTTATGGAAACACTAAAGGATACTTATTCATGGAGAAGAAAAATTATTCCAGATGGAAACTCAGACATGCAGAATGGAATACAAAGGAATAAAATTATCAATAAATGGGTAAATATATATAAATATGGTGGAATAAAACAGCAGCAACAACAATAATGTTATAGTGTTGACATTAAAAATACAAAAATTATGCAACAATAATGGCATGTACCTGGACAGGAAAATACATAAGTTAAAATGTTCTAAGGCTTTTGCACTGTCTGGGGAGAGGTGTAAATTCCAATCTATAATAACATCTGATAAGTCAAGAATGAATGTAATTCCTGGTGTAAACACTAAAAACATAGTTAAGGTTGTATAATTTACAAATTAAATCAGACAGGAAAAAGGTGGAACAAGCAAAAATTTAGTAAATCAGAAAAGTCAAGAAACAAATAATGCAGGAATATATCTGGCTTTAAAATGCATATATTAGAAAATAAGAGAAGATGTAAAAAAAAAATGAGCTAGGCATCCATTTCAAGAAGTTAAATGAGGGCCAGTGACACTGCCCTAAAAAAAAAAAAAAAAAAAAGAAAGTTAAAAAAAAAAACACATTGAAAACTTACAGAGAAGACTATAAAAATTAATGAAATAAGAAATGTACAGCAGAAAAAAATCAACCAAGTCAAAACCAGCCCCTAAGGGATCTTACAGAAAGGATGAGAATAAACAAGCACAAAACTCACCAATGTCAATAATATAAAAGGTGACATCACTACAAATGCTACAGGCATGAAACAGATAATTAGAGGACATTATGAACAAATTCATGACAAGATATTTGAAAATATAGAGGAAATGGACAAATTCTTACCATAATATGAATTATCAAAATTGCCACAAGGAGAAGAACAAAATTGACTAGTGCTGTAACTATTAAAGATGTTTAAAACTTTACACAAAAAAACTCCTGGCCCAGATTTACTCTTTTCTGAATTCTAAAAAACCATTAAAGAACAAAAAAGACCCACCTTACACAGACTCTTCCAGAGAATAGGAAGAGGGAGCACTCTCTTACTCTTATTCTGAAGTCAGCATACCCCTGATACCAAATTGAACCATTATTTCTTATGAAGATAAGAAAAAAAATTACAGGCACTTTATTCCACAATCGGGGTGAAAAAAAAAAGTCTTAAAATATTAGTAAACAGGATACAGGAGATAATATCATAACCAAGTTGGCAAAGAAAAAATAATGCTTTCATTATTCAGGGGTGACATGATTATATTCATAGAAAACCCAAACACACTATAGAAAAATATTAGAATTACTAAGTGCAGATAACACTGGATGTAGAATCAGTGAATGAAATCATTTCTGTTTCAATATACCAGCAGTAAACAACCATAGTATAATTTTTTTAAATAGTTATTAATAGCAGGAAAAACCATTAAGTACCTAGAAATTAAATCTAACAAAAGATGTGCAGGATTTTTGTACTGAAACTAAAAACATTACTGAAAGAAGCATAAGAAGACCTAAATAATTGAAGCAATATATTATGTTCCTGGATTGAAGGACTTAGTATTTAAAGATATCAATTCTCCCAAAGTGATATGTTAAGTTAATGCTATCCCAATTAACATCCCTGTAGTATATATATATATATATATATATATATATATATATATATATATAATTTGACATGCTAATTCTAACATTTATATGGAAGTGTAAAAGTCTAATAGCAGGTCCAAAACAATTTGAAGGAGAATAAGGTACAAAGACTTGCTGTCCAGATATGAAGACTTCGGTTAACCGGAGACACAAACAAATCAGTGGAACCGAAAATAAAGACCAGAAGCAGAACCACGAATACTTGGTTACTCAATTTATGGCAAAGACTCCACTGAAGTCCAGTGGACAAAGGATGATCTCTTCAGTAAATGATGCCATCAGTTAAATACCTATCTGGAAAAATTGATTCTAGATTCCTAAATTACAGCACACACAAAAATCAATTCCAGATGAATTGTTAATCTGAATGGGAAAACATAAAGCCACCAGAAGGTAATATAGAAAAATATCTTTATACCTCAGATATTTATACCTAAATATCTTTAAGCAGGATAAAAAACTACCCATAAAGGAAAAGGCGGATAAATTGGACTGCATTAAAACGAACAATTTCTATTCTGTAAATCAGGAGATACCATTAAGAAAGTGAAAATGCAAACTACAGAAAGGAAGAAGATATTTGCAACATACACATTTGACCAAGGGCTCACATCTAGAACACCTATAAACAAGAAGAAAAGGACAACCCAGTAGGATAACAAGCAAACAGCAAGAACTATTATTACTTTAAACAGCATATCAACATTTCAATAAACATGAAATGAAGGAAAACCTCACGAACAATTAGGAGAAATACCAATAAAAATCACAGTGAGTTATCACTACACCCCCACCAGAAGGGCTAAAATTGAAATGATTGACAACCCCAAGTGTTTGAGAGAATTTGGAGCAGTGAGAATAGTCACATACTGGTGGTGGGAGTGTAAATTGGTACAGACACTTTGGAAACTATTTGGCAGTATCTATTAAAACTGAACATTCTCATAGCATTCCTATATTTACATCCAATAGAAATACGTGCAAGTGTATAACAAGAGACCTATACAAGAATATTTATAGACTCAATATTCAGTAGTTTAAATCATCCACATATCTATCAATAGTGGAATTATGAGTGGATAAATTGTGACATATTCATACACTAGAACCCTATACAGAATTGAAGATGAATAAACTCTACCCATATCCAATAATATGGATGAATCCTGTAATGTAATATTGAGCAAAGGAAAACAGATATACACACAAAGTCATATGGGATGTTTCCCTTTATATATATTTTTTAAAGTAGGCAAAATTAAACTAACATTTAGGAATGCTTGCTTAGGTGGTTGATTTAAAAGAAAAACAAAACAAAACAAAACATTGTAACAGATTCCCATTGGTGGCCTAGTGTATGGTGCTGAAAAGGGGTAAGAGGAAGCTGGGGAGGGGGATGGGCTAGCAGCGTTGTATTTCTTAAACTGAGTGGTGGTTCCTTGGGACTTAACCTTGGGACAAACCACTGAGCTACATAGCTTTGCTTTGAGCATGTATGTTAGACTGTACAATGTAAGAAAGTTAAAATGGGAGAGAAGCCAGAAACCTGGATTTTCAAATGTTAGCAATGGATTTTGGAAAATTTACATGACCAAGGGAAGTACTGGCCAAATAGTGAGTGCTCAAGAAATTCAGAAAACTGAAACATGTTAGCCTTGGAAAGGACCACTAGAGCGTCTGGGCTCATTCCTCCATCTTAGAATAATGGGAATTGCGGGCAGTGGATAAGAAGCACGGGCGTAAAGTGGGAAGAGTTTCACTCTGCACACGTGGCCACTAGGTAAAAATGATGGCCGCACCTTGGGCAAGTCACTTCATCTTTCTGGGGTTTGTTGTCCGTCAGTGGGTAGTGTTAGAATAGACATTGTTTTTTTTGTTTTGTTTTTGTTTTGTTTTTTAGCTGAGCCATCCTGCCACCTGTTGGCAGTTTAGCGGCAGCTCAGCTCGGGCTGGGCATTGAACTGCTGTTGCTCGGAGCTCAGCTCATACTCTTGAGCGAGCTCTTAACCAACTGAGCCACTTGGCCGGCCCTAGACTTTTTTTCAAAAGGAATTTAAACTGGGTGATCTCTTCTTCCAGATAAACCTTAACTGCAGTGACAATAAAAGACAGACAATAATGGAGGGCATGGTTAAAGCAGTGAGTAGGAGAGGACAAGTTTGTCCCATGGTTCCTTCTTTTCCCTCAGAGCAGCCGTAGAGGCAGCTCCTGGACCAATACCTGGCACATGATAGGTTCTCAATGATTATTTGAAGAATACATTGTGAGTCCTATGTCACTATAGAGTACAATTTAAAACAAACTGGAGTAGGGCTCTCTAAGGTCCCTTCCAACTAAGAACTCCAGTCATCTAAAGGACATGCTTGAGATCCTTAGTGGGCACAGTAGGGGCAGAGCTGGGTCGCTCTCCCATCTGGCATTCGAGGGTCCTAGGTGTCACCCTCTGCCCCTTGGCCATGGGGCCATTTACTTATGAGCTCTTCAGTTCAGACCCCAGTTCTCTGGACTTGTGTGGAGAGGCAGTTTCTGCTTTTCCTTGCATATTTTTTAAAGCTCTGATTTGATTTTCATCTTTGCCTTAGACATGTACCCAGATGACAGGAAAC
The DNA here is from genome assembly GCA_033961575.1 of Aselliscus stoliczkanus. Classification (NCBI taxonomy): domain Eukaryota; kingdom Metazoa; phylum Chordata; class Mammalia; order Chiroptera; family Hipposideridae; genus Aselliscus; species Aselliscus stoliczkanus. The sequence goes on from CM066733.1 coordinate 20,265,318, forward strand.
ACACATGAGAATAAATGAAACTTAATCCCAAACACTTCGTGTCCCAGTGTAAGGTCAATAACCAAAGATGCCTTCATCGTTAGCCATAGACTTTTGAAATAGCAGGGCTGTAGGATATATAAAAGTTATTTTAAGTATGGTATCATTCTGAAGAGTGGGGCTCTAGTGCACTTTTCTGAAAATAAGAAGTAAAAAAAAGTAATTGTGGACAGGCTTGGTTCAAATCTTAACTCTACCACTTGCCAGCTATAGGGTGTTTAGCAAGATCCCAAACTCTTTGGGCTTTAGGTTTCCTGTTTGGAAAATGGGGATGGATATCATCCCTTACCTCATGGAGACTCAGAGGGAACGAATGTAAAGTGTTAAATGCAGAGCTTGGCACCCAGGACATGCCCAGTGTGAGCTGTTACCATCATCCTGAGCACTCAGCTGGTGAATGAATTCTCATGACAATATCCCTGCCCAACGGTCCTCCGCGTGAAAACTGCCAGCATTGGAGAACTCACTACATCAAGGGGAATCCGCTTCATCCTCAAGCATCTAATCAACTCAGACTTCCGTTCTCCTCATGAGACGAGGATGCCCTGAAGGCCAAGATGAGAAAGCTCCAGGTGGGATCCGAGGGTGGGATGCCACACTGACACTCAGAGCTATAGTTAAACTCGAAATAATCAGAAGGCTTCACCTTCCAGGGCTATCGGGTTGACAACCTCTGTGCAAACTTCACCTAAACCCAAATTCCTAGGCTGCCAGACATAGGGAAACTGCAATGAATTTTTAGCAGCAAGGTTCCAAGGCGGCAGCTATCGATCTGCTTCCTTCCTGGTTTCCCTCTAGCCCCTAGCCTGGCAGGGAACCAGACAGGTACTTCTTTCCTTTGGCCCCTTCAGGATGTGCATTTTTCTGTCAGAGATTTGAAACTACAATTTATATAAATGCAGGCCCCTCGGGTAAATGGTCTGAAGTTCCCTCTGCCTCCTTTGACCTCCCCTGATGAAAAACCTGGCGAGTATGTGACGTTTCTTTCCTAAAGGAATTCTGGATGAAAGAACATCTCTCTTCCTCCCCTGTGTGAAAACCTACCCTTACAATCTCTATATTTCATTATCAAACAGGAGGAGAGAGCTCATGCTATCGACCACCTGTGACCGCCCTATGTGGCATTCTAGGCGCTCAGAACCTTTTTTCTACTCTCTCTGCAGACTCTTTAGTCAAGCTAATAGCCCTCCTCATTTCCCTTGTGACTCCACATGCCTCAGGGCCTTTGCCTATGCTATTTCTCAGGCATAGCATCTCCCTTTTATTCCCTTTCACTTACTACAAAGTCCCACTTTCTCTGGACCTTTAATTGTCTATGACCTTGACCTTTCCTGACCACCCAGAATTGATCCCTATTTGATCCAATCAGTTTGGTTTTCTGAATTGGCAGTAACTTGCTGGCAGGCTTGCACCATTCGCTTGATTTCATGAGAATGATCCATCTGCAAGATTATGGTCTTTTTGGATAAATAGTATTGTGATTTACACTTCTTTCATGCTTTCACAAGTGCCTAACCTAGTAGGGACTTAGTAAATTTTCTTTCTGGACAAAATAAACCACTTGAAGTGATAGAAAGTGTTATGCTAGGATTAGCAATGGACTTCATGTCAGCCAAAAAGGAAAAAAATTACATAAAATCAATAGCCCCACTCTGATGAACCTTGATTAAACCTATGTTATTTAATGCTAATCACCATCGTTTGACCTTCACTTAATTCTGTGAACATGTCATAGGACAGATAATCAGCTTTGTAGGCTATTAAGCAGACCACATCATAAACTCAGAAGTGTAAGAAATATTTACTGAAGGAAGGGAGGGGAGAAGCACTGCTGAGAAGGAAAGGCAGATCCAAGCACAGTTCAGGGAGGCTGGTAAATACAGCAGATGATCAAACTGAGTTCTCCGTGAAACTGTCCCAGCATTTCAGCTCCTCCTTCAGCTCTGTAGCTTGGCATTCAAGGCTCTCCATATTCTAAGCATAAACGACTCTTCCGGCCTTACCTGTCATATTTTTTAGAATTTGCCCCTAGGTTCCTATAAATGGACTGTTTGGTTTTCTCAAAATATATTTTTAGTTCCCTGCTATTTTCTGGCTTATATGTTTATCCTTTCCTCTAAGATATATTCAACTCAACCCACAATTTAAGCTCCAGCTACCTCCTCTCTGATACCATCTGAATCAAATGAGAGGTATCAGCCCCAATAGCCTGTTATCTCCTATTCCCTGAATTCTTCTTCCTCCAAGTAGTTTGACTTCACCTCTTTGACAGGACTTTGTATATTTAATCTCATGTACATAATCTGTGATTGGTTATTTACATGCCAATCTCAATAGCTTTTTCTAGACTATGTTTAATGGCAGGAGTTTTTGGGGGGTTTTTTTGGCTTGGTTTTTTAAATCTATCTTGATATTTCCTGAGGCACTTAGAAATAGCAAAATCTGCTCACTAGTAGGTACTAATAGTGCCACCATTTTAAGAACACTTCGGGTGCCAGGCCCCAGCGTGATCCACAGCAATACTTGTGATGGCCTTCTACAGCAAGAAAGCTTTCTATTGTTTTTTTGTTTTGGTTTTTTTAGGTGAGGACAATGAGGCTTAGAGGCCACATCCCTGTGAAATGAAGGAGCCAGAATACACACTCTGGCGGTCTGATTACAGAGTCTGAGTTCTTGAAAAAGATTTGGTGGCTCCCCCCCCCCCCACCCCCACAAGCAGCAACCCTAGAGTGAAAGACAGACTCTCAAAAGTAGCAAAAAAGGGGTACAAGACAGGATCTGTGGCACAGACCTCCAGAGATCCTGCCTCTTGCAAGTCTCAAAAGCCAATTTGTATTCAGGTAGTCCCCAAACGTACTAAGTGGTAAAACACACAAAGGGAGAGAGGGAATGTGAGTTCTAAGGACCAAGTTTCTATTGACCAAAGCGTCGCTTCAAAACAGGGCTTAAGGCTGTGCTGAGTTGAAGTTTTCAAAACCATCCCTCTCCTGCAGAGCGAACCCTTCAAAGGACCTTAAAGGAGCCCTCCTGCTGGTGTTGGCTTGCTCTCTCTGCTCCCTTCCTAGCAGACAGTGTGCGGAATGCCAGGGAGGCCAAGGGGCTGGGGGGCCCAGAATGTTCCCTGTGTCAGGTGAGCAGACTTGTCTCTGCCGCCAGCCTGGCCAGCCCCGGCCACTGGCCTGAATGACAGCTGCATAGCACCAGCACTGGCTTCCCTAGATAAGACCAGGCTTAGACGCCACATGGGTGTTTTCATTGAATAGTTCGTTAAAGTGGCAAAGCACAGTGATGCAGAATGCCGTTTTCCTGGGAAAGTAGGATAAGGAAGCTGTGGGATATACTTGTCAAAGGAAAGTGAATTTTAAAATGCTTTTCATTTGACAATTTTTAGGTATGTTCAAATAGAATAGTTGCAAATCTGTGGTATCTGTGTACTTAAAAGGCTACCACCTTGGCCGGCAGAGTGGCGCGGTGGTTAAGCACTGGCCTGGGAAGCCAGCGGCCCCGGTTCGGTCCCACATATGAGGGCCAGTGACACTGCCATTAAAAAAAAAAAAAAAAGAAAGGCTACTGCCTCTCCCCTTTTCTCTGCCTCAATTATTCCCAGCCTTTTCTGGGATGCTATGATGATGCACCCAAATTAATCGTAGAGGCCACTAGATCTCACTCTCACACCGTGAAAATGACACAATTTGGCAGTTGTAAAATGTTGACCTGTTTTTTTTTTTCTTTTCTTTATGTGTTTATTTTCCTGATAAGATTACAGGTCCTTGAGGCGGCCTTATGCATCTATGGCCTCCCATGGAATATGACACTGTCCATTTGGAAATGATTTAATGTATATTTAAAATTAATCAATAAGTTAGCCAAACAAGTATTTAGTGTTTAAATTCTGTTTCTAGCACTTTGTGTCTAGCGCTTTGTTAGGTTGTAAGGAGCTCAAGAAGTATGACACAGAACATAATTATATTATCTAAATCATATCTTACTTTTAAATAGAGGTTTGCAATTAAAAAAGCATTTCTCAACTTGAGCAAGAAAATCAATGAAGGAGCACTGGATTATAACTCAAAGTATAAAATAAATATCCCTAAATCCATACTGATACAAATAAATGATTGAGTAGGTAAATAAGTGGGGGAGAACAGACAAATCTCTCGGGCAGAATTGCAAATAATTTATGTAGCTACTCTGCCTTTAAAGAGAGGGAGCCTAGCTCTTCACTCCTTAAAAGTAGACGGGGCATAGTGAATTCTTTCCAGAGACTTAGCCAAACAAGCATTAGAGAAAAATTGGGTGTGGGGTGTATGGGAACTCTCTGAACTATCTTCAAGACCTTTCTATAAATCCAAAATTACAATTAAAATGTTTGTTTTTTTAAAAATGCAGTTTTGCAGCTGTATGCTTGTTTAATGCATGTCATGTTGAATATACATGCTTGTCTTTGCTATCTCCACCAAGCACACAAAAATCACAGCAAAGAAATAAAGTAGGTATGAACCTATACAACAAAAAGAAACTGAGAAAGCTCAAGAGTTGGCAACAGAAGTAAAACATTTGGAGAATGGAAAGTGGAAGGATGAAGGGTCACTGACTTAGCAAGGTGAAGAAAGCCAAAATGTAACTACTGTAGAGGGAGTGGGTGGGGTCAATAAAAGAATAGCCAATCAGACCACTGATCACCAGAAAGGTTTAGAAATGTAAAGTACTGGATACTTGGAGGACTGAGGTATGAGATTGGGGTCAAAACTGGCCCAAAGCCCCAGAACCAACTCCTCTCCCAGCTCATAGAGCTAGGTGATCCCTCTTTTTCAGCCCAGCAGAAGGCTGGAGGCTTACAATGAAAATAAAGTGCAGGGACTCCAGATGGGGATTGGCAGATGTAGCTGAGGGGGTAGGGGGAGGCCCACCAACTGGCCATCTTTCTCCTCGCATGCTGAATGTCCCATCAGCTTTTAGCATTTATAGGAACAGAGAGTCAAGGGCCTTTAAATATGTGTGTCCGTGTGTGTTGGGGAGGGGGGGTAGAAATTAAAATTAACAAACAGAAAAAAACAAATAATAAGCAATTCAGGGACCAAAAGAACACATTAAGAAACTATACTTTTATTTGATAGATAAGAAGCATGAATAGGATGCTATAATAAAGAAATAATAATAAAAAAAGAAAAAATAATTGAAAGTTAACACTATAGATAAATAATTATTTAATACAAATCCTGAAATACAAAGTTGAAGATATCACCCTGAAAATCTTGGGTTGTCAGAAAAGTCATGACTTGTTTTTCTATGTTTTTTGTTGCAAAAATGCATCATGACTTTTCCAACAACCCAATAGATTATGTCAAATAAGTAGAATCTTGGAAATCCACATACAACTACTAGGAACTCAAAGTGAAAGAGAAAAGCCTCATGAATGTCCCATGAATGAAAAGAAGTTCCATACCATCACCCATCATATAAACTGTTAGAGCTTGAGTGACACAAAGAAGATGAGAACAGACTCTGGAGGGACAGAAGGGAAGCAAATCACATACAAAGGAGGCTCACTCAGAGTGGCATGGCACTTTCATCACCCACAGCAGAAAAGAGAAGATAACAGGACACTATCTGAAAAGTTTTGAATGAAAATTATTTCTAAACTTGCAACTCATCCCCAATCAATGAAGCCTGAGGTAGAGTAAAAACCATTTCAGATATGCAAGATCTAAGAATTTCTCTCCCATGTGCTCTTTCTTAGGAAGCTACCCAAATGAGTGTAAAGTCAGAATGAGGAAGAATGAGAAACAGAGACCAGGAAAGCCAACACTAGGGAGAAAGCTGACATCTTTCCCCTGCAGATCCCAAAAGCACCAGGCCAGGCAGAAGCAGCAAGGCCGGGGGCTCCACGAGGGAGGGAGGTTTAGGGGAAAACAATGCGAGGGCAAGATCCCATACGTGTGATTGTACGGAGAGGAGGTCTACGGTTTGCTCAGAAAGTTTGGTCTGAATCAATGATAAAAGACATAGAACAAAATAAAGAAAGCAAACAAAGCAGGAAAGCAAAAAAGTGTCAAGAGTACACTATTTGGCTTAGTTGTAAAGGTATTGATTTAGTCATAACAAGCGTAAACACTGAATATTAATTTTACAAGAAATATAACGATGGGCCGGCTGAGTGGCGCATTGGTTAAGCGCTGGTTTGGGGATGCCAGCGGCCCCGGTTCGGATCCCACATGAGGGCCAGTGACACTGCCCTCTACAGCTAACAACAGCTCCACCTGGAGCTGGGCTGTGCGAGCCCCGGTGATGGTGTGGGCTGCAGCCCCTGCTGCAGTGGGCTGCCATAGGCTGCAGTGAGTGGCCCGCAGCCAGCGTGAGCGGCTGGCAGCCAAGCGTGAGCTGCCAATAGCCGCGATGAGCGACATCCAGAGGCCAGCGACCGATCTGCCTCATCCGGGAGGAGCGCAATGACGATACCAACAGTGAAGCAACATCCTCCGCAACTAAAACTGAAGAACAAGTCTGTTCCCCTTCCCCGATTCCCCAACGCTGTTCCCCTCCACCAATTCCCCAATAAAATCTTTAAAAAAAAAAAAAGAAATATAACGAGAAAATGGGAAGCGTGTAAGGATACATGGGTATGAACTCAATCCTCATCTGCCATAGTGGGGAATTCAACAAATAATACTTCAAATTGGAAAATCAGGAAAAGGCAGTATTAGAGATATGAAGGTAAAATAGGAGAAGAAATAGCTAAGTTTCAAGTAATTCCCTCTGAGAGCTGGAATTGGATAGAAAGGGATGAGAGAAGGGAATGCTAATTTTTGTTTTATTACTTGGAATGCCATTTGGTTTTATAAGTTGTATATATGCATTATTTAGGGCGAAAAAGAAATTTAAAAACGTTCCAACTAATGACTGGAAGAGTGGATAATCACCTTTGTCCCTTTTACAAAAGAGGAAACCTGAGGATGTGAGAGGTAAAGTGACATAGAATCACAGAGACAGTGGTACAGCCAAAACTAGACTTGGGTCTCCTGACTCGCAAACCAGTGCTCTGTCTACTCTGGATGGAGAAAGGGGAAGTAGTGGGATGATTTACGCTGTCAGGCCCCTGGGCAGGGCTTCGGGGGACTCTAGAGTCATCTGCTACTTTCAAGGACACTCTCTGACCTTGACCACCTTCTGTAAGTTCTTAAAAACAATAGGCCATGGCTTGGACCGGTCTTGGGGAACAGCCTCTTGCTATGAAAGAGCCAATTCATAAAATCATCTGTCATCAGCCTTTTATGTCTCACAGCTACACTCCTCCCAGCCCCTTCGGAAGGCCAGGAGCTTTGATAATGTAACTGCCTTTCCTCTGAAAAAGAAAAACTAAGGTAGGGTAAAAGAATAAAGCCCAAAATGTTTGTTTGTGCCTTTTTAAACTAGCTTGCTTTCCTTTCCCTCGCAGTAAAGGGGATTGCCCAACTTCTTTTTTTGCTCAGTGCAGTAAAGCAGGCTTTCCTAATGTGCTTTCTGTCCTGTGAGATGCATCCTGGCTTAGGCTGTTGCTTTCATGTTGTAATCACAAAAGATGGTGCTGCTTTCTTAGTTTATACAATGCTAGATCGTCTGGCCTACTTTCTGCCCTGTGTGGGATTCTTTTTGCAGGTTCCTGCCTTTGTGCAGTCCTGGGCTCTTTAGACGCCTTCCTTACTTCCTCAGATAATAGTATGCTCCTCAGACTCATCCCATTCGCTCCTAGATCATCATTCCTTTCTTTCTTCATTCATTCCAGTGCATCTTATTGAATACTGGTGCTGTGAGTGTGTGCATGCACTAGACTGGAAACTGGACTGTAAGAATTCAGCAATGAATAAAACAGGTACCACCTATGTTTTCCTGGAGCTCAAAGTCAATTAGAAAAAGCACACACAAGATAACTAATTATTGCATTTATGTGTCACCTAAGGCTGCTCAGGGGAATTTCGGGATACCATGAGAACCTATAAATGAGGATACAACCTAATTGGGATTGTGGGCGATGGTCAGGATCGTTGCGTGATATTCAGTGGGATGCCTCAAATACCTGCCACAGTGCTGAGTGATGAATTGGTGCTCTGCAAACATTGGCCATTTCTTTGATGGCTATCCTTGCAATGGTATTGAAATGTGAAAATGGTCTACAAGTTAAATTCATTATTATCATGCTTGAGGGAAAGACAATGAAAAAGTCAGGAAAAGTTTCTGATATAACATTAGGCTTAAACTGTACCGGGGAAAATTATGAGAACAATCCTGTGTAGACAAGAAAGATCTATCTGACTTCTCTACTTACCCCTTTGCCCTCTTCAAATTCATTCAGAAAAGCAATTTCCAACTTTGTATCTCTGCTCAAAGTTCCTGAAGAACTAGGACTGGGTCAGAGTGTAACCAAATCTTTTGACACTGCGTACAACAGCCATAAAATAGCAACCCGCGTTGGCAGTGCTTGCAGTGAACACAATACCCCATTCAAAGGTACAAAGCTTAGACCTTTTCACACTCCCCCAAATATTCTTCTCAACTTTGAAAGGGTAAGAAAAAAAATAACAAAAACAAAAAAGGATGTCCTTCTAACAAGTACTGTACACATCTTAAATGGGAACAAACATTTGTACACACAGGAAGCTGAAAATAAAATTTAGAAACTAGCAAATAGAGGTTTACTGCTATACAATAACTCGGTATTGATAACAGAATAGATAGATAATGGTTCTTGATATAGGTAACAGTTCAGAAATAAGGATGCTCATTTTGACAGAAGAAACATTTTCTACAAAATATGGATGTATGTATTTTCTAGAAAATGTGGTGAATTCCTTTAAAAATTACCATTTTCACAGAGATTTTTTCTTGGAAACTTGAAAGTACAATAGCCCCATAGGGAAGGGCTCTTCAAACCACTGATACACAAACATAAACACACACCACACTCACACACTCAAACACGCTCACTCACACACGCACATACTCACATAGCTTAATCCTTTGTTGGAGTTCATTACTGACATGCTAGGAATTGGTGGGTCTTTCTCAATCTTGACTTTTCCGATCCTTTCCACCTTGAAAAGCTCCTTAGAACCTCAGTATTCTTACCTGGAAGGCTGTGATTTCCATATTTGCACTTCTCCAAATTTTGATCCCTTCTTTTATGTTTGATGGACTTGGTATAATAATAAAGCTTGACCATATGTAACTTTTTCTGGAAGACTTTTACTGTCACTTACTAATATAATTTTCCCAAACTCATGGAATTTATGGACCCTTTATACAGAAACCATTCTTCAGAACTCAAAATGTTGACAAATTATTTTTATGCGAATGATCCTTAAAAATGTGTAAACATTAAAACATGGATAAACTGTCTACTTATAGCTCTCTTAAAACTATATAAAACACAAGAGAATTTACAAATGAGCTACAAACCACAATTATATGACCAATATGTTTTGAATGACCAGTATTAATTATATGACCAAAATGATTTGAATCACCAATCATCCATACATCAGACCACTCAGTTCCCTGAGAAACAGCTGCTGGGTGGCTGACTGCAGCCTGGGAAGCTGCTAATATACTTTTCTATAATTCTATTTATGTCCAATGTTGTAGATTCAGCAAAGCAAATATGGGAACTAGTTTATTTGTTTTTTAAAGTAAAAATTCTTCCAAATATCTTTAATTAAAATGCAAGGTACCCATCAGAGGCTTTAAAAAGTACAAATTAATTCACATTTGTAGGTGTGCATGAACTCTGTTGGGCACCTCCACTACAGCAGTTTGGAATTGATGCATCTTACAAAAATAGATGTTTTTTCCTCTTTTCTTCCTGGAGGGATTATACGTAATACTTTAAATTTCTATGCCATCTTTTCCCTCTGGCAGTATATAGTACTTCATAAACTTCATATTAATGATGTTAACATGCTCTTGAGACTAATCTGATGTAGACAGCATGTTCCTCAGCTTCTAAATAAATAAACAAGCTCAAAGACAGGGATCGAATTTTATTTCTAAGAAACTTTGATTAGCTTCTCTTGTTTTCCCCTCACTTAAACACTATAAAAATTGGCACTCTTTTCTTTCGTTTCTTCATTCTTTTATTTATTCATCTACCCAGGGGATGTGTATTAAGAATAATGTTCCATGCACTGTACTAGGTGTTGGATGGTGGTAGGGCAATACCAGGCAGGCATGGTGCCTGACTTTGAAGAGCTAATATTTAGAGAGGATGAAGACCAAACATGCACACAAAAGCTGAAAGATGATTTAAAAAAAAAATAATTCAAAATAAAGAAAAATATCTGAATGTCTGTTCTAGGAATTTTGATAAAGAATCTACCCTAGAGGGCTGGTGGTCAAGGAAGGTTGGGGCCAGAGATGGTAGAGATTCAGGGGACATACTGGTCTGCCGCTCAGGGTTATGCATTTGGATAGACGTGGAAGAAGCTGTTATAGGCAAGACAAATAGCACCTAAATTGGCTGGGTGACATTCGATGAGAATGGGAGAAGTAAATAGACTGTACAGTTTTCCAGGTTAGTATTACATCAGTACTTTGTAAATGCCATGGATTATACCCAAGGCTTTACATAGTTATTGCACTTAATCCTTGGACTTTGACCCAATTTTGAAAGTACAAAAATGCAGGCTCAGCAAGATTAAGTAATCTGGTCTGGGTCTCAAAGGGAGAACATGGAAGAAACAAGATTCACAGTGGCTGTTTGACTCCAAAGGCACTGCTCTCACACATTGCTTTGTGACTTCCCAGCAGTGGAAGATGCCAGCGAAAAGGTTAGTTGGTGCTGGATTACAGAAGTGCCTGATGCCGATGGATTTGAGCTTTTCATTGTAGGGAGGGAAAACAACTAATGATTTTTGGAATAGGGAAGTAATAGGAAAAAAACAACAGCAGCCGTGGTTTAGAAAGAGAATTTTGGCAACGCGTGTAGAGGATGAGCTAGAAGGGGAGATAGAGGGAGCATAGAAATCGATTCCTTCAGATATCTAGACATAGAGGTTAACATTGCTTCCCAGTGTTCCAACACAGCTTTTTCGTATTTCTCCAGCCGTATCTCATACCACGCTCCATTTTTGTTCTCTGTCCCCATCCAAACCCGCCTGCCCTCACTGTGCTGGTAGGAGTTATGCTGCCTTCCAGCAAAGAATATTTGTCCATGTTGTTTCAATTGGCAGAAATAATGTTTTCTCTATTTGATACCTTAACTCTTTCTACCCATCCTTCAGATTTTGGTTTAAATGTAACTTCACTTGAGAAGTCTTTCCTGACATCTCTAACATATGTCAAATGCCCTGTGGAGGCCCTCCCAGTACCGTGACCCCTCTCCTTTGTAGCATCTGTCATAGGTACAATTATCCATTTATTCATGTGATTATTTAATGAACAGTTAATTGCCTCCACTAGAATCTATTCTCCTTGAGGTCAGGAGTCATGTCTGCTTTTGCTTCTCATGACATTCCCAGAGCCTGCTGCAGGGCCTTATCACACGACAGGCACTGGAGATTTATTATAAGTGAGTGAATGAGTGAATAAATGAAGGCATATCCTGGACTAGGATGATGGCAGTAGAAGTGAAAGAAAGGTAAGATGCAGAGTTGACAAAAGGACCCAATGGCTGGTTTGGGTTTAGAGAACAGGGAACCTGAGCCAGAGAATGCCAAGTTTTAGGCAGCTGTCAATGGTTCTCTGGCTTCTCAAGCTTGGCTACTAGAAAAATCAACCAGAGGAGCCGGCCGAGTGGCGCGGTGGTTAAGCGCTGGCCTTGGAAGCCAGCGGCCCCGGTTCGGATCCCACATGTGAGGGCCAGTGACACTGCCCTCAAAAAAAAAAAAAAAAAAAAAAGAAAAATCAACCAGCCTGCAGCAGCACACGTTGCACTTACTACCATCTCAGGTCAGTAGCCTCCTGAAATTTTGATGTAAGAGGCAAAGAATCAGCTGCAGATTAGCCCCGAGCAAAATGAGCCCTTATTCAGAAAGTGTGTTAGGAGAGCAGAGTGAGGAGAAGTTAAGTCCCTGAGTGGAGGAGGTGTTCCTTAAGTGGATTGTCAGGTTTCCTGTGTCTTGAAACATCCAGTCGGCCCTCAAGCCATCCCAATAACGATTCTGTGATTTTCTTTACATTTGAGGGAAGCCTAGCTCCTCTTCCTGATCCAAGGAGATTTCAGAATGTCAATGGCCCCAGGTGGAAAGCAACTCAGCATGGTAGAAAGAGCACTCTGATGATATCCTCCAAGGCCCTGATCAAATATTACCTTTGTCACATGACCTTGCCTGACCACCATGGTACTGTCACTCTTCCAGAGGAGCACTGGGTCTGCCCTGACTCCCCCAGGTTCTTCAGTGTATGTCCCTCTGTCATGGTCACATTATTCCTTTTTGTTCAAGTGTCTTTTTCTTCTCTAGCCTATGAGCTCTTTGAGAGTAGGGATTTCATCAAATTCACGTAGCTTGAGATTTGGAGCAGGGGAGCTGGAGACAAATGGTCTGGGTTCAAACCTTGGATCTCCCAGGGACTGACAGTAAGCCTGGGCAAGTTAGTGAATCGCTTTCTGCATTTTCGTTTCCTTTTTTGACAAATGATAACAATATAGTACCTAATTACCTACTGAACTGAGTAATTGTGAGGGCTCTCATTCATTCATAATCCATTGAGTGGTTATTTATTTAGTAGGTATCATATTCCCAGCCCTCTTCGAGGTGCTAGGAAAACAATCATAAACAAAATAGAAAAAGTTCTTCCTCTTTTGGAACTTACATTGCATGGGAGGATAACAGCATTACAAGCAAACAAATAAATACTGTAATTTCAGACAGAATTGCTGCAGAGCTGGCTTATACTGGCTCACAAGAGTGGACCCTGTGTATCTCTTCCCAGCTTTGCATTTGGCCACATCATTGATGGCTTGAATCACTGAATCAGCGACAGTGGCGATATTTACACTCTGGAAATTAGCAAATGCTACCAATCAGCCACCTCTTACCTCTGCCTCACTATATGCAGATGGTAAGCATTTATCGGCACAACTCTGAATAGGAGGCACTATGACATGACGATTAAAAGATGGGGACGAAGCGGGTGGGAGCAGAGTAACTTGGTAAGGCATCTCTGAAAAAGTGAAGTTGATGCTGAGGCCTGATATATGAGTATCCAGAAGTGATGAAGGAAAGAGTAATCTAGGCAGAGTGGGCAGCTGATTTAAAAGACCTAAAGAGGCAATAAGCCTGGTATAGATTCCAGGAACAATAACAATAAAAGCCATGAGGGTGGAGCCTAAGGAATGAGGGTGAGAATAGAATGAAGTAAGAGCAAGAGGTAGGTCAGAGCAAGGTCGCATAGAGCCTTGTAGGCAAAGAACTGCATTTATTCCAAGAGCAGCCAGAAGCCTGTCAGAGGGTTTTCAGCAGGAGGGACTACTTAAAGGACTTAGCATGTGTCTAGCATCTAGGAAGGGCTCAATAAATGGTTAACACTATTCCTCTTAATACATCTCGGTGTCCTTGGCAGCTCACACATTGTCTGACACTTAGGAGGTATCCAGTGTAGGTTTGTTGAGTCATAAAAAAGCCCCTTTCCCTCTCTGAGCCTCAGTAATCTCATCAGAAAAAAGAATAATTTGTAAAAGATAGCCTCCCAGGTCCATTTTGTTCCCTAAGCTGTCTGCTGTACTACCGTAGACTGCAGACTGGCTTTACTAAGCCAATCTGGCAGATGTTACCACAGTATTCTCAAACAAACATGCAATAGCACTTTGGAATCATTTCATTCCAGAGCATGCCATCCATGCCCTGTACAGGAGTATAAAACACAACAGGCTTTATATTCCTATTCTTATGTTAATGGGGAAGATGGGGTGGGGGAGAGAGGAGAGAGAGGAAAAAATGTACTCACTAACGAGGCATAAATATTGATGTCTTCCTCAGGTCCCCCTAGAGCTCTATCATTTTGGCAACTGACTGATTAATAATAGATTAAACACTTTAGATTTGCTTACTCTAGGATCCGCAACTTTAAATACATCTGCTGTGAGGGAACTGGTTCAGATGGAGATCCACAGATCATGCAGGTTTTCAGAAAAAAAAAAAACAAAACAGTGGGAGGGGCATGACAAATTGGGCATGACAACCGATATTTCTACTGAGCAGTATCTCCAACGCTGTGCACAAAGCTTAGGATGTCTCTCCAGATGTTTTTCTCCCAAGAACCCATCCACATGACAACCTGAGTGAGAGGCTGTGTTAGTACACACCATATGCTAGTGTTCTAAGTAGGCACTAGGCGAGGAAGGAGGTCAGCCCTCAGCTCATCCAAATGCCTGACCATTACACAGGAACTCGGGCCACCATAGGCCCAACCGGGAGGAAATGGGACGCCTATATGTAACTGCTGAGCTAGACCAGCTTGCTCTAAAACCTTATCCGATGGGATAGAGACCGGTGACAGGACCAAAAGATCCACTGGTGTCTACTAGTTACCACAAGAGAAGTAAATGGCCCCTGGGGACATACATGGGTAACTGGAAATGCCAAGTTAAATGCTGGTCTTTGTAGACCAATGAGAACAAGACCAGGTCTGGGCCCCAAAAGGCAGTGGAGCATATTGGAATGGATACTGGGGGAATCATGCTATCTGGTTTCGTAGTCTGACACTATCGTTGAGTCTCTGTGAGACCCTGGACTTGTCCTCCCCTTGACCTCAGTGAAGGGATAGGTCAAAGCAGCATTTCTTAATGAGAATCACTGGTGGAGCTTTTAAAATAACACATATCCCTATAACTCTTTGTCATGGTTTGAATTGTGTCCCCCCCACATGTTCATGTTCCAACCCCCCGGCACCTCAGAATGTGACTTGATTTGGAAACAGGGTCATCGCAGATGTAATTAGTGAGGATGAGGTCAGACCGGAGCAAGGTGGACCCGTAGTTCATTATGACTGGTGTTCTTAGAAGACGCAGACACACAAAGGGAAAACCCATGTGATGATGGAGACAGGGAATGAAGGGCAGCAGCTGTAAGCCCATGGAGGGCAAGGATTAATGGCAACTACCAGAAGCTAGGGAGAGATAAGGAAGGATTCTTTCTCATTTATAGGTTTTAGAAGGGGCACAGCCTACCGACACTTTGATTTCAGACTGCTAACCTCTAAAACTGTGAGACGACAAAATTTTGTGGTTTTAAGCCACCCTGTTTGTGATACTTAGTTATAGCAGCCCTAGGAAATGAATATACTTTGTCTCTAAACTTACCAAATAAAAGCATCAGGGTAGGGGTCTGGAAGCACATAATTATCAAAAACTCCCTGGTAAAATCTGGTGCAAATATCATGGTTTATAAACACTGAATTAAGCGTCTTTCCAACTCTGGAATTCTTTGCTTCATGTGGAAATCTGACTCCAGCTTTTGGCACTGGAGATACATCCAGGAAACAATGAACTTGGGAAAGAGATCCTTTGGTGATAAGAAGGGGAGCCTTTCCTGTATTCTGTGGCCAAATGATGGCATCATGCTGATGGGGGAAAGAGAGCGAGCCTCTAGGTGGCGCTGAGTCCCACAGTCAATCTTCTCTCTAGGCTCACATCACACTCCTCACACCTAAACTACATACAAGGAAAAGTTGGTGGGAGCTGCCGATATGTCCAGCAGCCTTTGAGGAACTAATAAAAGCTATAAACCTTCCCACCAAACATACACCTACACTTTTGCAGAGACCCAGACACCCTGATCCCCATTTGCTGACTTCCCAGGGATCCTTAAAAATCCCCGGATGTCATAACCTGACAAAGCCCCAGTGTGGCCCCAAGGTGCTAACCTAAAACTTTCAGAGAGAAAAGAAGAAGGTGGCAGTGGCTTGCTCTTCTCTGGTCCTGCCCTCTCCATCTGTAAAAGGAGGGGTTTCATTCACTCTTGTAACAAATATTCACTGGGCATCTACTCTGGGCTAAGGCGCCTTTGTTCTTACCTGCCAGGGATTTGGGAGAAAATGAGGAAGGGAGGAGCTCTACTCTCACAGCAGTATGTTCTAGTGAGACCACAGGAAGCTGAGTAAATATGTGCCAGGAAGACAATCCGACAGGGCAATGTGGTGGGACAGACAGTGGGATAGGGGTGGAAGCCAAACAGGAAGGTCAGGGAAGTGCTGGTGGAAGAGACTTGTGAGCCATGCTGAGACCCAGTGATACGAAGGAGCCAGCCAGGAAAAACAAGGGGGAAGAGTGGTACAGGCAGGAAGAACTTCAGGAGTACAGTCCCTAAAGCAGGAGAAAGCTTGGCATGCTTGGGGTGCAGAAAGAAGGCCGGTGTGGCTGGGGCACAGAAAGCCCAGGAGTTGTGTGGGAGGGGAGGTCAGAGAGGTCAGATCTAGCTCACCATCCAGGTCGTGGAAGGCATCTAGATTTTATCCTAAGCATGAGGAGAAACCAGGAGAGGAGTTTTAAAAGCAGAATGAGGTGATCTGATGTACATTTTACAAGGGAGGAGTGCCGTTCTAAGGTTTTCCACTGTGGACTTTCTAGAAGGAAATATCCGATGTCCTTCTGCCATTGCTGTTAACGTGGACAGAACGTCAATGTAACTAAGCATAATACTGTACTATAGGGACATGTGATGATATCTCACAGATGTGCAGAGGGGAAGAAGAAAGGGAGACTGGGGAGCTGTCTGCATGGCAAACTTGAACTGAGCTGCTTTCCAAGCCCCTGGGTTCCCTGTAAAATGCATTAGCTACTTTTGTTATTTATAAAGGGTTATCTGTTGAAACATCTTCTGGCAAAACCTGTCATAAGATATCTCTCCAAACTCACATTCAATCTTGGCTGCTGCCTTATTAGAATGTTGACACATGCAACATCAAAGTCAGAGACATCCCACTGAGCAGCAGGGCCCAGGTACCAGTAAGCTGCTCTGCACACAGATAGCAGCAGGAACCCCGGCAGCAGGGAGCAGTTCTGGTCCCCTCCATTCTCCTCTCAGAGTCCAAATTTCAGCTTCTAATGAGATGTCACAAGCCTGAACTAGCTCCTCTGTGGCTGACCCTCCCTCCCCCTAGAAACTGGCACCAGAGTGTATAATATTAATGAGATGAGCATCATGCATCTGAGTGGAAGATTACAAAATACAGAGTGTATTCTCATCCATTATCCTATCGGAACTTCATGTCCATTCCAGGAGGTGGGCTGGGTGGATATTTTTAGCCGTTTTACCAACAGAGTAGCCTGGCCCCAGGGCAGGCACTTGACCAAGGTCAAAAGGCTCATACCTGGGCATCAAATTCCCGACCCCGTACTCAGATATATCATCTCACTGAACTTGGCTGTCTCTGAGCTAGATCATTTTTTTTTAGGCTAAATTTGGACAAGATCATGTGTAGAGCTGCCAATTTGTATAGGAGGTCAGTGAAACTAGTGTAGCATTCTCAAGATGGGTTCTATGGACCAGTAAGTACATCTGGGTTGAGGACTGACTGGGCTCAGGCCAGTATGTACCCTCCTCTGTTCCAGTTCCCACATCTGAAAAATGTGGAAACTAATACAGCAGGTCCTTGAATAGCATCGTTTCATTCAAAGTCATTTCATTATAATGTTGATAAGATGCTGTAGGAACTTCTGTTTATATCAATTAGCCCATGGTAAAATTGGTTTCATTATTCATTACATGGTATTTTGCTGTAGTTCCAAGAACTTATTGACAATGTCAAATGAGGACTTACTGTAGTTTCTACTTTGTTCACTTGTTACAAGAGTGAGATAAACAACCACTTTTCTTACTAAATTGACACTTTCAGTGTGATGATGATGACAACAGCAAGCACTAGCATTTAATTCACACTTACTATGAGCCTACTCTTTACATATGTTTCTCATATCTGGTTTCATAATGCCTACAGCATGATGGGCCCTCAGCTTGGTTTCCCATTAACCTTTTTAACATTGGAGATAATGTTACAGGGCAGATAAAAGAAAATTCTGTGACTTTTTTACTGACTGGAGGTGAAGGTAAGAGTATAGGAAAAGGATTTGGCTTTAGGAAAATCTTAGAGGGTTTGTCTTCTTTTTTTCCCCCCCCATATAGGGTGTTTATATATGGAACTAAGAAAACGTAACATATTCCATGGGTCCAACTATAAGAGCCTTTTATATTACAAATAATTCAACAATATAATCAAAATGGCCAAATATAATCCCATCCAGCCCACTCATGGTAGAATCAAAGAATGCTAAAGTTGGAAGGAACTTGAAGGCTCACCTTGTTCAAATCCCTGAAGGGAGAGCAGGAGAGATCAGGCAAATGCATGCCAGGCCCAAGGTCAGACCCAGGATCACAGAGACCTCCTTTCCATCCAAAAGAGAAAACTCGCAATTAGCTGAAGAGCCCTGTACCTCGTACCATTCCCCGTTTGGTAAGACATCTGACTGAGGGCTGCCTCCATTTCTTATGTATCTTCTCCTTCCACTGCAACCCCCAGCTATGTATGGGGTTGAAAGGCAGAATGAACGACAAGGACTTTAGTAGGTGCTTGAGCAGGTGGTGCACTGCTCAAGGCCCTCAGTTTCCCTGTTGTGCAAAATGGAGCAGAGGGCTAGACTACATAGATCAAATGCTTTTTACAGTTTCAAGATGTTCCAAGTTCTATTTCTTTAATCTGGAATTCAGGATCCCAGTTTTCTTTCCCAAGGACCCCAGGGAAGCCAAGGGTTCTTGATACAGTGTGCTGGCACAAGATTCAGGAGCTCCTTGACCTGGTTTTACCTCTTCTGTCATTCACAGTATGACCTTGAGGTAAACCACTTAAGCACTTCATGGCTATTTCCTCAATTAGAACACTCCCACTCGACCTCTGTGCATAAATGAATGTGAGCTAAATTAAAACAATAGATGGGAAAAAATGCTTTGAGAACAGCAGCAAAGAGTTATATATATGTACGTGTGTATATATATATCTATATGCAGTGCTAATCATTTGTTATTCTTATTATCATCATTGTCAGTATCATTCGTCACAACTCCTAGGTAATGGGAGCTATGACTAATGAGGACAAGCTTTCATGTGATGTAGGAAGAGAGGTGAGAAAGTGCCCAGTTCTAGGCAAAGCCTGGCATACCTGACTCTTGGTCCTGCCCATCATATTCTCTCTGGATATTTTTATTTCCAAGGGTTAAATAGCACACTTGAGTCTGGTTAATTCCTGGGCCAAAAATGAGTCTAAGTTGGTGCCATGGAATAAAGAAACCAAACTCAAACTAATAAATGAATCAAATTAAAAAGGACTTTTTATCGAGATGGGGTTTTCAAAGCATTTTGTGACTGGCTATCTTATCTGTTCCTGTGAAAGCAACAGGGCTTTGGGGAAATGATGATTATTGAGATTGATAATGTCTTACATGTGCATGTTCATATCATTATTGAACAATTCAATTCCATATTTATCAAGCACGACTTGGAGCAACATAGGATGATAACATTATCTGAAGCGCAAACGACCTTTGAAAGGATGCGGAATGGGGAGTTCAGCATCATTTTCAGGAGAGGGAAGAGCGGCCTAGAGAAGATGAGTGACTCAGCCAAAGTCAAATTCCTAAAACAGAGATTAGATCACGTGCTACTTCTACCTATAACCTTCCAGTGGCCTCTCTTAAACTTAAAAAAAAAAAAAAAAAAAAATCCAAGCTTTTTCCATGGCCTGTCGGGCTCTGCCTGATCTGGCCCCTTCTCTGCCTTCCCAGTGTAATCTTCTACCACCCTCTGCCTTGCTGGAAATCCTGTAGCTGCCTGACTGCCCCTTAGTTCCTCAAACTCTGTCACAAGTGTTTTCCTACCTTATGACAATTGCACAAATTGTTCCTCTGCCTAGAATGTTCTTCCCCATTTTTCTTTGTAGAACTATTACCTTCTTAGCCTTGAAAATTGGGCTTACATGTCACCACCTCATAGGATGTCTTTACTGAGCACACTAGTTAAATAATACCCTCATGTTATCTTCTCTTAGCATGTTGCTTTTTTCTTCAGAGCATTTATGTCTTACAATTATTACATGTATTTAGTCACTTCTTTCTTTCTTTTTTTAGCTGAGCCATCCTGCCATCTGTTGGAAGCTCAGCAGCAGCTCACAGCAGCTCAGCTCGGGCCAGGAATCGAACCGGTGATTCTGTTGGTCAGAGCTCGCACTCTTGAGCGAGCTTTTAACCAGCTGAACCACTCAGCCAGCCCCCTAGTACCTTCTTTATTGTGGCTTTGTGTGAGTGTGTGTGTGTGTGTGTGTGTGTGTGTGTGTGTGTGTGTGTGTATTACCTGTCAGAACTAAGGTTCATGAAGTCAGATGCCTTCTTCCTCTTATTACTACTGTATTCCCAATGACTGGCAGATCCCACAACAGAGTAGGAATTCAACATATACTGAATGACTGAAGTTTATAAACTTTGGGCCCAGGACTCAAACTCAGGTTTTCTGACTTCTTCATTTTCTGGTCCTTCCCTTTATTTTACATACTCTCCCTGCAACCCAAGCATTCATACTTTTAACTGCATGCCTCGGGATGGGAATGGGCATGGATTCTATTTTTCTCAAACGAGGGAGAAACTCCAAACACACTTTCTCACAGAGTATGAAAGGGACAGTCTTTTGTACAAATAACCTGGGTGCTTGAGGACCTTGTTTCAGGAAAAATGTACTAGATTTCCTATATCTACAAAATTATAGCAGACAGATTTAATGCCCATCCCCATGAGACAGGCTCCAGGGGAGCCCAGAGGTAAATGACTATAAGACATGCCTGCCTTCTGTGCCCTCGGATCTCTGCTGAAGCTGAGATTAATGTTGAGGGAAAATGATAAAATAGGGCAGCGACTCAGAAGAGCCATCAACTCATTCCTTCCTGCCTTCTTTTCTCCCTCCCTTCTTCCCTACTCTTTTCCTCCTTCCCTCCTTCCTTTCTTTCCTTCCATCCATCCAGTATTTCCTGAGAGCTTCCTGTGTATCAGACAACCTGGCCAACTGTGAGTGACCTCACAGGTAACCTAAATTACTGCGTGGGTTTGCTGTGAGGGCTGAAGGTGGCAACATAAATGAAACCCTTTACAAACTGTAAAGTCCAAAACACAAAGAAGGGATTATGATTATTAGTACAGTTTAGCAAGTGGAGGGCAAGAGGAGAAGGGAACGTGATATAGTTAAAGACTAAGCTTGCTCATTTGGGGGATTATCTGGATAGAATCCTTACTTTTTAAAAAATAATATGTTTTAACAAAAAATTTAATAAAAAGGATAAATTTAATAAAAAAGGAAGAATAGAAGATTTGTGATGTGACTTGTTTCACTAAATAATCCCTACTGCTCTCCAGAAAAACAATTCAGGAAATTAAAATAGAAAACACTGTTGAATGGAGGTGTCAATGATTGGAATATTATTTAAAACAGAAGTAAAGAGCCCAAAGCATTAGAATAATCAGAAACAGCCTCTGGACATTTACTCAGGCAATTGCCCCTACTTTCTCACTCTCAGCCTTTCGCATCTCCTCTCTCTGTATAGAAATCCGGTCTATTGTTTAAGGCTCAGCTGCTTCCTAATTTCTCCTAGGAAGCATTTCTTAATCTTCCTAGGATATTTGTATTTCTTTTTCTCTCTAAATTCTCACACTGGATATAAAGTAAATCCTAGAGAGTGATAGTTAATTCCATGCCTTTTGGTTTTCCTTTTTCAATATTATATATTTTTTGCTCGTTTAGTTCAAGCTAACTTTGTTCAGCAGATACTGTTATTATCATCACTGTCTTAAAGATGGGAAAACTGAGGCTCACAGAATTTAAATGGAGTATCAAGGCTAGCAGGTGGTGGAAGTAGGATTAGAAACTAGGTTGCAGACTCCTAGTCTAGTTCTCATGACAGCACAGCTCCCTGGATGAGAATCAGTATGTAGGCTTGATTTATATTGGGCATCACAGCTGGGTCTCTGGATGGACATGATTCTCTCCCAAGTGCTAGTGGTGTGTATAACGACCTGCTGTGCACAAGATCCCACAAAGGCTTCCAAATCCAACACTCCTTTGTCTAATCATCATTTGAGGTTGGCTGGTGGCACTCATGCCCAAGGAGAATCCTAAATCCATTTTGGACACTGTCCTGCAAAGAACCAGAAGACAGTGTCCCTGCACCTCTCTTGGGGAATGTCATGGAGTCATTAGGCCCAAGTTAGGGGAAGAGCCACAGAAAACATCATGATACTGAGTTCTAGTTTTGGTTCTAGTTCTAGTTCCAGTCCCAGCTCTAGTTCCGGTTCTAGTTCCAGTTCCAGTTCCAGTCCTAGCTCGGCCAATACTCCTGGGTGACTCTGGGAAAGCGCTGGATCCTTTTTAGGCCTCAATTTCTTACTTGGAGCTCCACAGATTTTGGAAGCTAGGTGAGGTCTCTTCTGTGTTGATGTTCTATGACCTTTCTCAGCCTTTAGGGTTTCTCAGCTTCTCAATCGGTAAATTCCCAAAGTAAGAAGTGCTGGATTGTGGGTCTACCGAATTCCCCACCTTTTGTAAGCCCTAAAAATCATAGACAACATTACTAAACAGACCGTGTGCACGTTGTTATTTATTTCCTTACATAAGATTACTGGATTTGACTTCTGTTAAGGACAGGAAATCAGGCCATAAAGAGCTAAGCGAGAAGGAGAAGGTTCAAGATGGTGGATTAGGTAAACACTATGCCTGCTGCCTCCCAGGATCACAAGGAAATTACAAGTAAATGATAGAACAGTCATCCTCAAGAACCATCTGAAGTCTAGCTGAACAGAACCCCTATAACTAAGGATCTAAAGAAGATGCCACATCAAGACTGAAACAAACAAACAAATAAACAAACAGAAAAGAGTTAAGCCAGTAGGCAACCAGTATTTAAGACCTGGCTTAGATTTTTATGGTCCTTTTGCCTGTCTCTGGGGTAGGGGATAGCTCACCAGGTAATTCAGGTATATTCTTCTTTTTAAAAACAGTTCTCTCTCTCTCTCTCTCTCTCTCTCTCTCTCTCTCTCTCTCTCTCTCTCTCTTTCTCCCTCTCCCTTTCTCTCTCTCTCCTCCCTCCCCCTCTCTCCCCCCTCTTCTCTCATCGTGACTTCCAAGGAAGCTCTATGTGCAGCACCACTGAGCTGAGGAAGATAATGCCCAAGAGACCATCCCAGGATTAAATAGAGTCTCCTTATGATTTAGAAGCCTGAGATTGCCAGCTCTAAATCACCATGAATTCTCAATTTAATTTGAATCAGTGGGTTTTATGAGTCTGTTCCCCTTTCAGTTTATCAGTCAGGCATGCACAAGCTCTCTCTCTCTGTTTATTATTGTTTCAGTGTTGTACAGGTAGAAATATCAGAGTCTGGCAAGCCTGAAGGGAGCCCCAGGGATTGTCCAGGCCAAGCCCGAGGTTGCCCAATAGAAAAACTGAGGCCAAGTAGAGGGAGAGGTTTGTTTAAGGTGGCCTAGCTAGAAGAATTAGAACCCAAGTTTTTCTCTCACTCCTTTCTTATATTTCTACTACATTACCTCTCCTTTACTTTGCCTCAGACAAAGGCTTCTGTTTACTTGAATTGTTTACCCTTTTTTCCACCATTAGATAATTAATCATGCACTTCAGAGGTTCCTATCACAACAGCATGTTGAAACTGCAATTAATCACAGATGAGGTCATCAGACTCTTGCCTTGAATTATTTCACTGATTAGTTTTAAGGAGAAATAGGGAATCTCTTTCCCTTCTTCCCTCCCTTCTGTTTTTCACACACACCCAAGATATAGAAATTAAGATTGCTTTGTACTAAAATTAAAAAGAAGCCTACACTTAGCCTATTCTCCTGGAAAAAGATATTGGTTGTTGAAAGAAAAAATCCTTACCTACTTCTCTGGACACACAAATTCAGTTCTGGCCACTAAACATTTTTTTTTTTTATACCATAGCAGTGTATTTATTGTTTTTATTATTACTAAGGATAACAACAGAAACAACCACAACTAGAATTACGTAAGCCACAGTTTACCAAGGCTTCAAAATAAACAGTCTTGCCCTACCTGAAAACGTGAAGCAGGTATGACAATAATGCCCTTCTTGCTAATAGCGGAGCTCAAAGAGATTAAACAACTTTTCCAAAATTATCAAGCTGCCAAAATAACAACTGTGAAACTCAAATTGGAGTCTCCTGTTCCGAAACTCCAGTTTTTTTTTTTGTTTGTTTTGTTTTTGAGGGCTTGTGTCACTGGCCCTCATATGTGGGACCGAACTGGGGCTGCTGTCTTCCCAAGCCAGTGCTTAACCACCGCGCCACTTGGCCGGCCCCCAAACTCCAGTTTTTAATCTCCATGTCACCTCTCTGCACATCATGTTTTGGGGAACGTTTTTATTTTAAGGCAGGTTGGTGTTTGGTGAGAACTCTGACCCTAGAAGGAAAGGATCTGGGTGTTAAGTCCCTTCCCAGTTAGATGACCTCTTCTTTCTCTAATCAGTGAGCTTGCCCTTGGAAGCTACTATGACAGACTCATGGCAGGTTGGATTGGGACAGAACTTTAGTCTTCCTGGTTTCTGGCCTAGGGCTCCTGAGCAAGTGACATGCATCATTTCAGTAATAATAATTCCTGTGTTATATTGTCGCGTGCATTACCTATCCGTCTGCACCCTTACACCTGGGAGTCCCTTGAGCGCACAAACTGTCTTATTCACTTTTACACATCTGGTAGCTGCAACAGAGCCTGACACTTAGAAGGTCTTCAAAGTATGTATACTAAATGAAGAAAGACTGAAAATGAAGTCCAAAGCTCCCAGTTGACATGAGTGATACTTTGCCTAAAATCTCACAGGGAGCTGATAGCAGAACTGGATCTACATCCCCATCTCTAGATGCTTTCCTGTGCATTTCCATGTATGAAGAAGAAGATGGTGATGATCTCATTAAAACTAATAAAGATAGCAGCTAACACATAGCAGATGCTGACTAAACACTAGGAACTGCGCTAAGTGTTTTCCTATTGGATCCAACAATTTTGCAGGAGAGTTATATTTTTATCCCCATTTTCCAAATGGGAAAACTGATCTATCTGTCTGTCTGTCTATCTATCTATCTATCTATCTATCTATCTATCTATCTATCTACCATTAGAAATATAAGTAAATAGCATTAGTTTGAAATTAGGTTTCTTCTCACTTTGCAAATATCCTCCAGGCAGACCCTCACCCATAACATAAAAAATAAACTAAAAGTCAGGACTGGGACAGAGGCCAGAAAGGCCTCTTCCTGTATCAATAAGACACACGCATTCCTGGCATCCTCAACAATAGATGTCCTGGCCAAGGAAGCCCGGAGGAGGAGATGTGCTCATTAGCTGCTAACTTCAGACCTCTTAGGGCTGCTTTATTTGGGCTGTCACTCAAAGTGGCCTTATTTTATCCAGTTCTCTTATGAGCGTCTCCTGCTGATGTTTATTTGTTTATCCGAAAGGCCAGGCTCTCTGGGGTGGGCTCATTAAGAAGACATTCCTTTCATGAGGGCTCAAGAGAATGGCAGGGACACAATATCTGCCACATGCTTCCCTCTTGCCATGCCAACATGACAATAGAAGGCTCTCAGCCTAGAGCCAACCAAAACCGAACTCAGCACAAAATGTTCTCTGCTGGATCCCAGCTGTGGAGAAGAATAAACAACTTCAAAGCCCTGCGCACCCTCTCACCTCCGCCATGTGACTGTCCCCTAACCTTTGCCTCCAACAAGAACCCCTCTTTCCTTGAATCCAATCAGTGCCACAAAACCATGCCATCACAGTAATACAGCCATAGACATTTCCAGTGAGTAGGGGCCTAAGAAGAAGCATGGTGACACTCGGGGGGGTGCCAGCCGCTCCTTGATTTTCCAGCCATGGCAGACAGCTTTAATCATCAGTGGCACTCTTCCCAGCTCAGCTTGGAGAGTGCCTCAGGATCCTTCCCCCAAAAAAAGCACTCCTGGCAGAAGAGAAAACTTATCTAAAAGGTGAAAGAACATGTCCAATCAGGATCAAAGGCATAGGAAGTGCTAGAAAAGAATCCCCTCTGCTTTCCAATTCCATGCTCTTTCTGCCACTATATCTTTCTTGATGGTGAACTCTTTGGGGGTCATTTCAATGGAATAAGCCCTAGCATCACTAGAAAATTTTTGGCTTCCTGAGGGTAGAGCCTATGTCATCTGTTAATCTTCTGGGTACTTGCCGTGCTAAGCAGTATACATGTTGCTTAGTTGACAAGAGAAGTGAGTAGAGCTCTCCACAGCTAACAACAGCTCCACCTGGAGCTGGGCTCTGAGCCCTGGCGACGGTGTAGGCTGCAGCCCCTGCTGCAGTGGGCTGCCATAGGCTACAGTGAGTGGCCAGCAGCCAGCGTGAACTGCCAATAGCCGCAGTGAGCGACCATCCAGAGGCCGGTGACCGATCTGCCTCATCCGGGAAGAGCGCAATGATGATACCAACATGGGCCAGTGAAGCAACGTCATCCACAATTAGACTGAAGAACAAGAAGACAGCAACTTATCTGTTCCCCTCTCCCAATTCCCCAATAAAAAATCTTAAAAAAATAAAAAAAAGAAGTGAGTGGACTCCTGACCCCAATGTATGAAGAAGACACTTAACAATTTCAACAAGAACTTAGAGGAACCACCTTGGGTTCAACAATCACATATTATGCCACCATTCTCTGGATGAACTACGTTAGAGAACCACTAAGTCCCTTATTGGGCCTTATTGGGCCCCATCCAAGGACAATCAGTTATGAGAAGTCCCAAAGGCTCTTATGTGAGTTAGTTTCTCACCTATAATGTTAACCTGTCTAATTTTTCTATCAAAGTAGCCTAAAAGCAGAGGAGAATGATGACAGGGATGGCCTCCTGGGATCTGAGACATAACCCCAATCAATCCACAGGAAGCCAGGTGAAATATGTTGAAATATGTTTTATCTTGAACATGCATGTGGGTTTGGGTTATGTTCCAAAATAGCAATATTTATTTTAATTAAAAAAATGTTTTTTCCCAAATGTTTAAGTTAATTTGATGCTCTCAGGAGAAGTAAGTACCATGTTTATCTTAAGGCTTCATACACTCCTTAGCCCAGAGGTCAGCAAAATGGCCCAATGAACAAATCCAGCCCACTGCCTGTTTTTGTATAGCCTGTGAGTGAGCTAAGAATGGTTTTAATAATATAAAGTGGTTGAAAAGAAATAAAAAGAATATTTAGTGGCACATGCAAATTATATGAAACTCATATTTTAAGTGTCTATAAATGACCTTTCATTGGACCATGTTTATTTATATATTGTCTATGGCTACTTCCATAATAAAACAGTTGTGACAGAAACAAAGCCTAAAATACTCTCTGGCCCTTTACAGAAGAAAAATTCCCACCTCTGCCTAGCTCTGTCTTGGCCACCCCATGACCATATGTCACCATCATGGGAGAATGCACAATGTAAATGATTGTTCTCAACTCAGGGACACTTTTGTCCTCCAGGGCACATTTTCACAATGTCTAGAGACATTTCTGATTGTCACAAATGGGGAGAGGGGTTTGATACTGTCATCTTACTATGAGTAGAAGCCAGGGATGCTGCTCAGTATCCTTCCATGGTCAGCACAGCACCCACAACAAAGCCTTATCCAATCCAAAGTGCTGAGGCTGAGAAACCTCCCTAGTGTTAAAGGCTGGTTCCCCACTGCATCCATCATCCCTTCCCTCCTCTCAATATAGTACAAACGGACTCTTCATATTAGTAAATCAGAAGGAATTATTCATTCAGGCCTGAGATGAGAACACTCCATACATATTTATAAAGGATGAGGAGAACTTCTCATTTTATTTGACTGTAGTAATTATTAATGAATATGTAATAATAATAATAATAATAATAATAATAATGTTTTTATGAAACGTTTATGTGTCAGATATTGGGTCAAGTATTTTATACTCATCCTCTCATTTAGTTAAATTTCAGCCTTGTGAAGTAGGCAACATTATGACCCCCATGGTACAGATGGGGAAAGTAAGGCTCAGAAAAGTTCAGTTGTCAAGGTCACAAAGCTATCAAGTGGTAGAGCAGTAATGTGCACCTAAGCAGTCTGACACCAGAAGTTGAGTTGTTGGCCATCATACCATGAACTTCCTAGCATACCCATGGACTCTTCATTTCCCTGCTTTGATGTGAGCAAAATAATTTAATTTGTCCTACATCCCCAGCATGAGCCACAAGAAAACAATTACCTCCCCTAAAGCCTAGCAGCCTTCAAGGCCCTGTCCTCAGCACAGGATGTCCTTTGCTATGAAACTGCTTTATAAATGTAAATGCATTGAACCATTTAGAAGCTGGTGGGCCACCAAAACTCTGGTAACATGCATGGTCCATGTTCTAGCGAGGCTTCTTATAGGAAATACACAAGCCTGTTGACTCCCTGAAATGCTAGAGCCAATTAATATCTAAACAGGTTTCTTATTTCTCTGCCAGATGTATTCAGAACTGAACAATCATTGACAAAGTGATAAATCTGAAAATAAAGTAGATAGGTGTTTGAAGCAATGAATCTCAAAGACAGAGGGTATTGCTCCTAATTTTGGCAAACATGGCTGAGAACAGAAATGGCAGATATATAGTTCTTTACATGGATCAATGTGGATTGTCTGATAGGCTATGCTGGTAGTTGGGTAAGAGTGTGGACTCCAGAAAGCTATTTGGGTTCAAATCTCAACTTTGCCTACTTTTAATAACCAGTAAGGCTGCATTGAGCCTATTCACTGAATAATTAGCCCTGGGTTCAAAACCCTGAGCTTAGCCCAGCTCTGGGACAAACTCAGCATTTGGGATTTTGGGTAAGTTAAATCACTTTTCTTTTTTATTTTAAATTAGTTTCAGGCGTACAAAACAATGTAATAGATATTTCACTTCTCACAAAGTGATAACCTCCTCCCCCAATCTATTGCTTCCTGACATCGTACATATTTATTATAATTCCATTGACTCTATTCCCTATGCTGTACTCCACATCCTGTGATTATATATATATATATATTAAATTATAGTTGGCATACAGTATTATTCAGCTTCAGCTTCCGGTGTACAGTTCAGTGGTCAGGCATCTACACCATCCATGAATTTGTCTCCCTAATAAGACAAGTGCCCATCTGACACCCTACAGAATCTTTACAACATTATTGATTATGTTCCCCAAACCCTCTTTCTGGATCACTTTTCGGGGCCTCTGTTTTTCCCAGTTGATGATACTTTCCCTCTGTATCTCTTTAGGTCTGTGAAGTTCAAAGGAGCGCATATATATGCAGAAAAGGTGGTTAGTGGTAATGTCTACTCACAGGAATCTTTACAGTCCAAGGCCCATGAGTAGGAAAACTAAATGATATGCAAAAAGCCGATAACATACTGAACCACATGATCAGCGGACACTATTGCCAACAGCCTCAAGAAGGAAGCACTAAGCAAACACAAAAATGTAACAAAATACAGAATAACGGTCAATGTTATCAGCACTTTATATCCGGGCTGTTCCAGCGTGGGGCAGCCCAGCTGGGGCTCTGTCCTGACAGCTGCTCAGAAGCAGCTGGCCTCCAGTGCCACAGCGGGGAGGTGGGAAGGGTTACCTGTTCTTCCAACACCCAGAGCTTGGTGCCACAGAACACAGCGGCTCTTGAAATAAAGATTCACAGTTTTTATTTGGCCTGCAATTTTGGACTGAATCCAATGCCAACTGCCTGGCTGCTCTGCCCTGCCTGCCCATGGCTGGTTTTATAAACACTGCTGTTTACATAATCGCTGAACTGTAGCATAGATCCTTAGAGGAAGTGGTAGGAGTGACACGCTTGCAAATCTGGGCATTACTCCATAACTTCAGCAGGTTTGGAAGCAAAATGTTTTCTAATTACCTTCTATGTGCTTAGTGCTCTGTTAGATGCTGGAGATGAGAGAAGGGATAAAGACATGTCCCCTCTCCTCCATGAGCTTACAGTCGAGTTGTGAGATGCATGCTTTTCCTTGAAATTATACCGCAGTGAAACACAGGTAGGGGCAACAAGTGCCGTAGGACCTCAGAAACGGGAGGCAGCAGTGACCTGGGGAGATTTGACATTCATGATGAAAGGGAGATTTTAGCATAGCCTTGAAGGCAGTGGCAAAGGAGGGAAAGGGGATTCCAGAGGGTGAGCAAAGGCATGGACATGAAAACATACGTTCAGCAGGTTCTCTGGGAAAAAATATTTAGAGGCATGAATGTAAAGATCTTCAAAGCCAGAGTTGGGATACAAATTTTACCTTGAAGGCAAAAAAAAGCCAGTAAAGTTTTGGGAGTCAGAGAGCTTTAGGCAAATGGAAGGGCATGACAGGGTGGAAGGATAAGTTTGATAGAGCTGCAACAGTCCAGGTACAGAGTAGTAGCCAGTGGTGGTGCCCCTAAGAATGGAAAAGAAAGATTTGTGTCATGATGAAGGAAAACCCCATAGGACATCATGAGCGAAGACTCACTGGAAGCCAAGGAAAGAAAGGAATCAAAGAATTTGCCTAAATTGGGTATATGTTCTAGGTTTTATGAAAGATGACACTTTCTAGCAATAAAATTGGATATTTAGCTGAAGCAATTTCTAAGCAAAGTGTTGAAGGTGAGGCTTGGCTCCTTCTGAGTGCTTATCGTAAAATGTGAGAGGAGAAAAATGACTTAGGAGAGGGAATTTTTAGTAAAAAAAATAAACTAGACCATAAAGATTTGGAAAGTTCTCAGCCAATCAATCCATATTGCCAAAAATGAGAATTTAAGGGTGTGGCCAAGGATCAGTGTGATTAGGAGATTAGTATGTGTCAACCATCTCCATAGAAACCAGGTGTGCTCCCCAGGATAATGGAAGAATGACACTGAAGGGGATTCAGAAATCATCAGGGCTGCCACTCCCATCCGGGCCCAGAGGGCAAGCACGCCTTGGGGCAGGCAGAGTGCTTTCAAAAGGTGGGACCTCCTGTCCAGCTCAGAGGGCCAGGAGGCTCCCCACCCATACTGCTCCCTCCTACCCCCAATATATCAGACTTGGGGCACCTGCAGAGAGCTATGACATGGCTGCCTCCACCGAGATTTCAAAGCACAGGGCTCCCTGGCATAGTTAAGGGCTCAGGAGCCCACCATGGAAGAGCTGTAGGCATGGAACCCCAACCCGGAAGAGCCACAGGCAGGGGACCCCGGCAGACATCTGCTGCAGGGCCATCTCAACAAGCCTTGAGGGTGATGTTGCCAGCCCAGGGAGCCTAGAAGGCAGAGCATTAAGACAAAGAGGATCATTCTGCAGCCTTAAGGTTTACCATTGTTTGTCCCTTAGGTGTGGGCCTTACCTGGGACCTATCATTCCTTTCATCTATTTAATGTCTCCCTTTCAGAATGGGAATATCTATCTTGTGTCTGTCCTACTACTGTAGTTTATAAATGCAGGACTGGGAGGTTTCCATATTCTCAAAGTTCTGATCCAGAAAAAAAGGGAGAAAAGTTATAACATTGGATTCATCAAGGTTGTCGTTATAATTAAATGAGAATGTGATAGTAAAAATGCTTGGGTAAAGGGGGTGCTCAGGTAATGTTAGTTTGGTAATAATGGTGAACGTGGAGTAAAGGGGGCTGTTAGATAATTTATTATTAAACTACAACTTCCTCATACATTCATTTTTCAGACAGTACACAATATGGCAAGGAGGGGCGGTTTTAATTTTTTTGCTGTTGTTCTTTGAAGCAGTGTTAGACAAACATGGCCACTTTTGATCTCCTTTACTCCCATTTTTCTCTCTCTCACTTTTTTTCCATCCTGACCATCTACTTTCCATTGTTGATAGAACTTTCAGAGATGCATCATAATGTCATGGTCTCGGCCAGAATTTGGGCCATGCTAAGCCATGAAATGCAGTCATCATATTGTGGGAAGCCCAGGCCATGTGTAAGGGTTCCAGTTGACAGCTCCAGCAAAACCCACATGAGAGTGAATGAGCTTTCAGATGATTTCAGCCCCCTGTTTCCAAGTCTCCCAGCTGAGATGTCAGACATCGTGAAGCTGAGATAAGCTATCTCCACTCTGTTCTGTCTGAATCCCTGACCCACAGCACCATAAAAGATAAATAACTCTTGTTATCATAAGCCACTAGGTTTTGGAGTACTTTGTTATGCAGCCACAGGTGACTAATATACAAAGTCTGTCTGGTTTCAAACCCCATGTGCTTAATCACTATTCAGTATTGACCAAAACAAAAAACAATTCAGAATTGGGTTCCTCATTACTGGAAAAATCTGCATTGTCTGAAGACCCCAGGATATTTATCCTGGCAAACAGATGCCACTGCGATGACAGTTTTTAGGGCAGCCTCTCAAAGATTCAGTTGCCATGATGCAGGCACTTGGAACCTAATGACCTTGGAACCACTGGCAAAGCTGAGACTCTAGATCCAGTCAAAGTGAGGACCCTCAACTATGCAGAGGTCAAACCTTGATCTTGGCATACCCTTCAACAAGCAGTCATGATTTATACAACATATACAAATAGCTCCTCAGTTTAATTGATCAAAACCCAACAGCATAAGCTTCTATCTGTAAAAGCACTGTACAAAGATAAAAATATTATTAGTTGGCATTTAGTGTTCTCAACAATGCTATTTATAATATATTTATATCTGGGGTTTTTTTTTTTTGTTTTTTTGTTTTTTGGTTCCTAAGTGCCAAGACGCTAATGGAAAGAGACCAATTTGAAATAAAAGAATCTTTTTACAATCCAGGTTTTTTGTTCCCCCTGAAGGAGAGAGAAAGGACAGAAATGAGGGTGTTGAGGAGGTGACAGTGAATATCTTTGATGTCATGCTCCTCCTTTAAGATGGACTGACTACACATCCCAAAGAAAAGAGAGCTTTTTTGATCTGCTCCACAACCAATATTATACGTATTTGATGGAAAGAGTAGACTGGCAGTGGGAGGTGGAAGTAGCAGAGAACAATGTGGTTCGAGTTTTGTGTTATTTCATTTTTTCCCCCTAAACTACTCAAGGCCTCTGAGGCATACACTAACCCGACTTCCTCCTTCTACCTTCCATCCTTCACCCTCCTTGCTGTAAAGAAAAGAAAGCTTTGTAAGGGGAGATTAAAAAAAAAAAAATCACGGCTGCCTCAGAATGCTTAGAGAACAAAACAATTGGTACCTTTCATATCTCTGAAGGCTAAGCTCCATTATCTCACATCAGAATTTGAGCATGGGGCTGGAAAATCAGCTCTCAGAGGGCACAAAGCCAACACTCCCTCTGTGTCTGACTTAAAAGAGGAAAGGAAAAGCTCCCCTTTTGAGAAGAAAAAGAAAACGTAAGAAAGCAAGCAGGATTCCAAGTCATTAAATTGTGTATACTTGGAAAGCACCCTTTTAAAGAAGGGTGCAATGAAAAATGGAGAAATCTGAAAATAATGAAACTGGGAGAGATGAGAAACCCTGGATTCAAGTCCCCGTCATATGTGTCACCAACCATGAGATTCTTTCTCCTCTCAGTTTCCTGAGTCAGATGGTGATTCACTCATTCACACTCACTCGCTCCTTTACTGTTGAGTATGCAAAAAATCAAGTGTCACATACAATCTTTACTTTCAATAAGTTCGCAAGTGAAGGTATTTCCCTCATCTCACCACAGAGTTGTCCTGAGAATCTAATGGACTTTAAAGATTTGCATGAACTTCCAATTAACACAGCAAAGGAAGGGGATATTATGAAAGTACTATGAGTGGTTGAAAATGCATCTTGCAAGACCCTTTAAATTCTGGGCATTTCCCAAGGTTGACTCAGGTCATAGCTTCTTCTTTCCCATGCAAAGCCAAAGCAAGTCTTCTCACTGGACACAGCATTGTATTGGGGCAGGCTTTTCATGAACTGGTCTTTCCCAAGTCTAGAATTCTGTAACTCCCTCACATACACTCAGACATAGTGGGGATAGATGGCTTGCCAAATCTTCATGGGGCAGGGCTCTGCTCTCACTCCCTTGCTTATAAACATTCAATGTTTCCTCTCTTCCTACAAAACCAAGTCTATACTCAATCAGGTTCTCAAAACCCTCACCCCAAGGCATCTGTTTACCTTCATCTTCACTTGTGTACGCATCAGTCAGCCACATGGTCTGTTCACCATTCCTAGTCATTAATAGTGTTCTCTTATCTCTTTGCTTTCACTCATGCTGTTTCTTCTATTGGAATTCCCTTTTCAAGGTCAAGTTCAAATTTTGATGCAACTTTCACCTATCCTCACACTTGCCTTTGACTGTCCATTTGGTGGAAAGTGATTGCCCCCTCCTTTGAGCCACCATAGCGGTTTGAATATACCCTTCTCTTGGCAAACAGTTAAGATGATAATGATGATGATGATGATGGTGGTAAGAATAGCTGCTAGCATACACTGACACGTACAATGTGACAGTCACTATGATCAATAAATACATTAATTCTTCAATTCTTACAAACACTGTAAGCCAAGGTAATGTTTTATCCCACTTTGCAGAGGAAATCGAAGCTACTGAGGTTAAGCAATGAACTCGATTTGCCACATAGCAACTGGCAGTAACATGGATGGGCTTTGGCATCGCAGACACTTGGGTTTGAGTCCAGGCTCTACAAGTTAACAACTTCATGGCCTTTACTTGACATTCTGTTTCCTTATCTGTAAAATATGGATGGTATTAAGCTTGTTGTAATGATTATCTAAAATGATGGATATAATACTCAAAGCAAGAGACTGGGCACAGAGAAGATACCAGAGAGACGGTGACTGTCATGACCTCCAACTGAAAAAGCTGCTGGAGGGCTAGGATCTGATGTCTTAGTGGACTGCGAATCACTGCCCGCATGTTTAATAAATGCCAACTGAATAAATTAAAGCCATTGGAAGAATCATTTACTCTTCCATGGCTGCCTTAAAGTCATGTGTCATGGAGAAACCTACATAATTAAGGAGAAAGAGCTGCATAAATATAGGAAGCAAACGAAAAACAAATTCCCTGTTCCTTGGCCTTGAACCTATTATTCTTGACTTGAGGAAGGAGAAGCAGCCTGAGACTTGGCCTTGCTACTCTGTCCTCTCCACATATGTAGGGCTGTATTGTTGTGCTGCTCTGGCTGCTTTCCTGGGGGCATCTTCAGAACTCCACTGAGTGGCACATGATTGCCAAGTTAAATGTTGGGGAGCCTCAAAGCCAAAGTCTCACAGCTTATGCCCATAGTCCCTCTGGCAACTTCCAAATCACTGGTTTGGGGGAGAGTCACTGGAGGCCACTGCAGAAGAGGTAAGGAGGGAGTGGGGGCTGGGAAGGCAGGCAAAGACCAGGCCACATAAAGCCTAATAGGCCTTGTGCATTTAAACCCTTGGGTCTTTCTTCCAAGAACTTTAGAAAGCCACTCAAGGTTTTAAGCAAGAGAAGTGATTTGCCCATGTCCAGTGAGCTCTGGGTAGCAAAACCAGGACTGCACATCTGGTCCCCCTGTTCTAGTTTGACACACCTTGATAAACATACTTCTTGGCATGCCTCCTCCCAGGTACAGACAATAATGAGGAAAAATGAGAACCACTGGATAGAAAGCTTCATGTATTGTACTTGTGCCTCTGCAGGAAGCAGAGCAAACCTGAATGATGGGACTGTGGAGGGTCTGAGATTAGCATCTAAACCAGAGCTCTAAAGGGGTGGGAAGCCAGGGAGGAAGCTCGCATATGTTAACTGGGAAAATGCAGGAGGGAGAAATGGAGCTTAGCCATCAAACCCATTATCAGTGGACAGGCTTGCTGAGGTCTTGGAATGGAAAAGAGGGCTGGCAGTGTCATGTAGAGAAAGACTACAGTATGGTGGGCAGCACCTCAACCCTAATCTAGTGCCTACTTTACTAAGCCAGGCTGCCTCTCAATTTGTTAATACCTCACTTGAGAAGTTAGGCCATCAAGCTAAAGGAACTCACCACAGCTCTAAGGAAGCAGCCAGAAGACCAGTGATTTTTTAGCTTTTTAAGCCCTGGGCCATTTTGGGAATCTGGAAAGAGCTGTGAACCATCTCCTGGGAGGAGATGAATATATCGATATAGATATATTCTACATAGGTTTTAAGCCTCAGGTTCTTCATGGAAAATGAGAAAGGAAAGGATACCTGTGCCTTGCAGGGTTGGTGGGAGGGTTTATCAGGGTAATGCATGTGCTTGACACATTACCATCTCTTAATTAATGGCAGTGGCTCCTGCTCTAAATCTAAATGCCATGATCATCAATATCGTCATTCCAGTTTCTACATTCACTTTCAGTATTATAGGAAAGATGATTCCTGATCAAAAATTCCAGGATGTAACTTAGTCACCAAACAGCAATTTCAGCCTCTTTCCTTTTGGATCAAATCACTGACATTCAGCAGGGGAAGAATTATTGAGTTGGTGAATGTACACCTGAGCCCCATTTAGCAGTCTGTCAGACTGGCTCAAACTCCAGCCTGGACAGCCAACTCAGATGCACAGGAGCCTCCAGGTAGGCCTTTGCACCCAGAGACCAGACAATGGCTTCCTGCCCTGGGATCCGTTGTGCCCAGCGGCCTTTCAGGGCCTCCCTGGCTCACACATTACAACAGAGAGTCTCAATGGAGGGGCACAGGAAGTGGGGGAACTGCCTGCAAGGGGGAGGGGTTATATAACAATATGTCATAGAATTCCTCCAGTGCAGCAGGAACAAAAACACATTCAATATTAAAACATTATAAATTATTAATCATTTGTATATATCGATTGTTTTATGGTACACATTTCTAAAACAATGTGCATCCACTTTTTCTCCATTAGTAGGGATACATAGAAAATGGGATTTTCTCTCTGTATTTAGTGATATTCAATGAGAGACATCTTTCAAAGGTATATCTGAATCTAGTGGGGACAAGATGGTACAAGGCATTTCTGATAATTCAAAAGGGTGATTATTAATTATTATTATTATTATTTTTTAATTGCAAAACTCTGCTATAATGAGACTTCAAAATCTAAAGACTGAGATAAATTTTTACCCATTTCACACCCTCCTGTGATAAGCACGTTAGAACAAC
Source organism: Aselliscus stoliczkanus (assembly GCA_033961575.1). Classification (NCBI taxonomy): domain Eukaryota; kingdom Metazoa; phylum Chordata; class Mammalia; order Chiroptera; family Hipposideridae; genus Aselliscus; species Aselliscus stoliczkanus. The sequence continues at coordinate 20,302,469 of CM066733.1, forward strand.
CTCTGTGCTAAGAAAATGGCCACATCGCTGATAATTGGGGTTCCAAACTGCATGTCTTGGTAGCAAAAGAGATCATGCATGAGCCATCTCTCATAACTTAACAAATAAGGAGCCTCTTTCTGAACTCAGTGGAAGCCTAACACAGTCTTTCAACTGGTTCCTAGGCTGCAGAATTTGATTTGGAAGAAAATACCCATTATACTGGCAAACAGGGAAGTAAGGCCATTTACCTACCTGCCTACCATATTTCTCTACATCTGGTCCTCCACCTGCACCAAAATCTCCTGGATGAAGTTTCCTTAAAAATTGCATTTCCTGGCTCCCACCCTAGACCTACCAACTCAGAATCTCTGGGAGTCGGGCCTGGAAAACACATGAACTGTTGTAGAACCTCAAGGGATGCTGATACACGTTGTCCCTTGATAATACTTTGAGAAACATGGATCTAGAAGAATGAAATCCACCATGGAGACATTTTTAGCTCAGAGAAATGGCCACCTGCAATAAATCTTTCAGCCCCAGGAAATGTTCCAGCTTCAACTCTCTAATTTCAGACTTCAAATTAAACTGCTGAGAGAGTTGCCTGCTTTATTCATTCATACAACTAGGCAATTAGATTTGGCTAACTGGTTCATTTTCACCTGAAAGAAGCGCTGCCACATGACTTAACATTCCATCAAACAAAAAACCTCTCAGGGTTTTAGACCACTTACAAAGGCCGATGGAAGTCTTTGTCTCAGTGTATTAGCTCTTCTATTTCATAGTTATGTGCTCTTGAGCAGTAACCCAGAAGGATGGGTAAGGATCTGTTCTGAGATCTCCACCCCACCCACTACCACAAAAGATGGGAATCACTAGGGTGAAATAATGTTCTGTTGGCTGAAGAACTACCCTGTCTCTTTTAGTCAAGAAAGCATGATGAATGTAGTTAAATGAGGAAAAATACCCACTTTGTTATAGAAATATCTTTGACACCACTATCAATTATGGTTTTTAAAAGAAATTTTTTTTACCCATCCTTTACCCCCTTCTCTTGGTAACCATCAGCTTGTTCTTTATATCTATGGGTCTGTTTCTGTTTTGTTTTGTTCATTCTTTTGTTTTGTTTTGCTCTAGATTCTACATGTAAGTGAGATCATACAGTATTTGTCTTTATCTTATTTCACTTAGCATAATACCCTCTAGATCCATCCATGTTGTTGCAAATGGCAAGATTGAATTCTTTTTTGTGGCTGAGTAACATTCCATTGTGTGTAGCTGTATCTACATATAAGCTTCTTAAATATATATATATATATATATATATATATATATATATATATATGTATATCACATTTTCTTTATCCATTCATCTATCGATGGACACCTAGGTTGCTTCCATATCTTGACTAGTGTAAGTAATGCTGCAGTGAATATAGGGGTGCATATATCTTTTTGAATTAGTGTATTTGTGTTCTTTGGCTAAATACCCAGACGTGGAATTGCTGGGTCATATGGCAGCTCTATTTTTATTTTTATTTCTGGAGAAATATCCATACTGTTTTCCATAGTGTCTTCATCATTTTATAATCCCACCAGTAGTATATGAGGATCCCCTTTTCTCCACATCCTGGCCAGCACTTGTTATTTGTTGATTTTTTTTTTTTGGATGATAAGCATTCTGATAAGTGTGAGGCGATATATCTCATTGTGGTTTTAATTTGCATTTCCCTGGTGTCTGCTGTTTATTTTTTAATTGCATTTTTTTTGGTGTTAAGTTGCATGAGTTTCTTATATATTTTGGATATTAGCCCCTTATCAGATGTATTATTTGTGAATATTTCTCCCATTCAGTAGGTTGTGTTTTCATTTTGTTGATGGTCTCCTTCACTGTGCAGAAATTTTTCAGTTGATGTAGTCCCATTTGTTTATTTTTTTCTTTTGTTGTGCTTGCCTAAAGAGTCATATCCAAAAAGATATTACTAAGACTTATGTCAGAGTGTAATGCCTATGTTTTCTTCTAGAAGTTTTATGGTTTTAGGTCCTACATTTAAGTCTTTAATCCATTTTGAGTTTATTTTTTATATATGGTATAAGAAACTGGTCCAATTTCAGTTTTAAAAAATAAATTCTTAAAAAAGAGTAAACTCTTCTTAAGCTTAGACACTTCATTATAAGTAAAGCGTTAGCTTGGCACCTCTTTAAACCTATGAGTGAGACTGGACTAGAGGATTTCTAAGCGTTTGCTATGCCAAATGTGCTCCTGGGACCTGCAGCTTTGGCCTGCAAGTAAGGCCGGATCTCAGGCCCCCTAGAGATCTACTGAATTAGACTTTGCGTTTATAATAAGACCCCAGGTGATTTGTACGCATAATACAATTTGAGAAGGACCCCTCTGTGTTACTGGTTCTCAAATGTGTCTCTATGTTGGAATCCTCCAGGAAATTAAGAAAACATACTGAAGGCCGGGCACTACCCTAGAAATTCTTGCTTAATTGACACTGGAAACAGCCTGGGTATCAGGATCTGTAGAAGCTACTAGGTGATTCTATGTGCAGCCACCCCTACTCTAAGGGATTCTTAGCTCTGTGCCTGTGAACATGTCTAGAAGAGCAAAATAAGCCACTAAATCAAATCCTTCAGGAACCAAGCCAGTGAGGTGAGTGAGTGACACAAGCCAGAGCGGACAGTAGCAAGCTGGACCCTGCAAAGGAGGCAGCCAGCACGCAGCCCTCTGGGTCAGCTTCAACAAGGGCGTCCAGCACTGCCCAAGCTTCTGATAGTTTTGGTTTAAGCAGCTGGAAATCCATTTTTTTTAAAAACATAATTCTGGCTCACAAACTCAATTTAAAAGAAAAATCATGCATACAGGGTGAACAGGGTGCATGAAACACTTGTCTGGGACCTCCGGTAGAGAGAAAACAAATCTAAATGTAGAAAGAATACAAGCCCCACCCCACGAAACACAGGCAGACCATTCCAAAGAACGATGCATTCTAAAAAGAGTTCATGGCTGCGTAAGGGAGGGTGAAGGTGAGGTGGGTTCTGTTTACCCTGTTGCCTAAAGGAATTAAGATGACTGCTGTTTTTCCTGTTTCTAAGAAGAAACACACTTTTAAATGCATCAAGATCATGGAAAGGCGATACTCTTGGCAGGACTGGAGCCAGACCCTGGGAAGCACTGCTCCTCACAGAAGTTCAAAGAACAGAGTCTGTGCAAAGGATACTGTGAAACATGAAAGCATAGAATCCAAGAAGGGGGATGAGGTGCAGGAAGGGGACAGGCAGTGAAAGCATGGTGACTGGCTGTCATCCTCATGAGACAAGAGCGCGCTGGAACAATGGGGACATGAATAATGCAAAGACTCCACTTTGGGGAGAAGGAGTTTTCTGAAGGTGATTTACAGTTCTCTTGGCTGAAATAGTCCATTTCAGAGGGTGTAGGAGACATCCGGCTCCATTTACATAGAGATCTGTTCTCTTACACTAATTGCAATCTTACACTAACTACTGGGATCTGTGGTCACAGGGGCAGAGAGAGGGAGAGCTGCCATATTAAGGATGCAGTGTGTATCAAAGGTTAAGAGAAAAGGAAAGAAAAAGTCCTTTGGGAATCATAGGCCTGATTACTAAGGGGGAAAAAGAAACTGGAAAATGACTTGATCTTATTCCAATGAATAATATCATCCTAGCTCATTCTACTAAATTTGTTATGTCTCTAGTGAGAATAGAAGCTATATGAGGACAAATCGAATCAGCACATTCTTTAACCATATATGACAGAGCAAGGCTAATACAGTGTAGGGATAGCTAAAACAAATATTATGTCTTTTACTTGTGCATATCCCTATTGAATCTATTAAAAAGGTAGAAATAGAATAAAATGTAATAAACACTTGCATTATTCTTGAACCAATTGTGAATAATAGTTTAGAAAAACTGCAGTGGACTAAAGCAGTGGTTTTCCAAGTGTAGTTCTCAGACCAGCTTCAGCAACATCACTTAGGAGCTTGTTAGGAGTATAGATTCTTGGGTCCCACCCCAGACCTACTGAATCAGAATCTGTGGGGATAGGGTCCAGCAATCTGTGCTTTCACGAGCCTTCCAGATAACTCTGAGGCACAGCCTATATTATCTCACTTAATTTTCACAACAACATACAGAGGTGGACGTGTAGAATTTACAGTCCTTATTTTACAGCTATGGAGCAAGAGATGTCATATGTCCAAGGTCAGACGGTTTATAGCAAAACAAAGATACCAGGCTTTTACTACTTCCATCTGGAAGGCAAAATTTAAATTTTCTAGCAGGAGCTAATTTGGGTTCAATTGTTAGCACATATGCTTTTTTTCTTTTTTAACCTGAACAACTGTGTCGCCCCATCGGAAGGAGCTCAAAAAATAATAGTAGTAATTCATCCATGCAGTTGTGCCCTGTACTTTCTTATCTGAGTGGTTCTACTTTTACCCTGTCTTAAAAAATTCTTTTGCATTTTGAAAGCCCACCCCAATAATGGTTTCCATTGCCAAGCCTCCCCCCACTCTCCCCTGGGGAGGATGCACAACTCAGCTCCAATTATACAGCTCTCCTTGATCTTCCAGTACAGCTGGGTTTACATGTCTGCTCCCCACAGTGGGCCGTTAATGCTTTGGGAGCAATGACTGTATCTTACCATTGCTTATATACACCTAATACTTGTCATAGAATAATCCTTTGGAGCTGGAAAGGAACAAAGAAAATAAAACAGATGCCAACTCCTGTAATAACTGAACGTCAACTGTGCCACGGGGCCTAGGCTAAGCTTTTTATATACCTCATTTTGTTTTAACACTCAGTACAATCTTGTAAGGTACATATTTTTGTCTTTATTTTAAAGCCTAGAAAATAAAGACTCATAAGAAGTGAAAGAAATGATCCAATTTCATACAGCTAATATGTGGGAGAACTGGAATTCTTGATGACTCTACTAAAAGGCTTCTCTGCTTCTTATTTAATGTCTGGAAAGCCAAAGCCTAGGCAGAGAACAGAGTTTTCTTAGTCACACAAAGAGAGACTAAGGCTGGGTCTGGAATGTAGACCTCAGGTCACTTTACCCACCACTGTGGCATCTCCTCTGAGTATCACAGCAGTGGAAGGAAAACATATTTTTGGAATTTCTGGATTACTTAGAGCCATCTCCATTCTACAAGTGCTGGTCTGGTAAATATTTTAGAAGAGGGAGCTGAATTCATTTTCTTTTCCAAAGATATCAGAGTCCATGATCTAGCCAGTTTGCCCACTTTTTGGATGCTGTTGCCCCCGAGTTCTTTGGAACTCTTCCTTTCTGATCTCAGGTTTCCAACAAACCCATTTTTACCCTACTCTTTCTCAAGTGTTCAGGACTCTTTTCCAGGCTCCAAACTGGTTCTGTTGCTATTTCTGGACAGGCACTAGATTTTTCAGGGTTTAAGAAATGGCTTCCATTCCTTTTCCTGATGAAAATTCAGCGATGATTGCTAACCTCAGAGACCTCACTTCTGCTGTTGGAGGTGGCAGGGAAGTCTCAAGGACTCACAGGTAATAACGTCCCAAGATTGCGCGGAGCTCAATTTCAAACCTGAAAATAAACTCAGTGAGTCTGATCACATACATCAAAGTGCTGGTCATACCTGTCACTGAGCAGTGATAGGAACGGGGGTCTTTTATGTGACTGCTTCACTTATCCAACCAGCTGAGGAATGGCACTTTTTCTGGTTACTAACCCTTTAAGCTCTTCACAGCTGTTTGTTACCTAAACATTCCACTTTTGAGCCTTGGGAAGTTGTAGGCTGTTTACTGGAGTATGTTGTTTTTGAAATACAGATATATCTTAAATACCTAACAATGAGATTCTGTTAGATACATTGTGGTATATTACATCAAGGAGTTCTACGCTGCCATTTAAATACAAATGTAGATATCAATGTATTGGCATGGAAGATGCTAGTAAGATAATAAGTGAATGTTGAAGAGTAAAATACTTTTCACATACCATGGTCTGTCTTATAAAATCATAAAAAAACAATGTACAGGTAGTAAGTCTAAAACGGTCTATAGCAACATATTAACAGGGTTACTCAGTTGTGCAATGATCGGTGCTTTGATCCTCACCTTTTCATACTACATTTTATAGTTTTCCACAATAAACACGCATCACTCATGTAATTTAAAATAATACTATTTTTGTCACAATTACATATAAACCTGTACACATAACCAACCAGCAATCAGCCAAACCATCAGTCCTAAACTCAGAGTGTCTAACTGGTGAGGAGGTTACTGTACCTGCAGAAAAGAAATGTGGATTTTAGTCCCAAATCTGCTCCTAAACTATTGTACTTTTAATCAGAGACCCTTGATCTGTGGGTCTCAGTTTACTCCAAAGCAAAATGGAGATAACATCATTCACTTTGTAGGTTGCTGTGAAGGTTAAATAATGAGATTCCGTTTAAGGACTGCATTTCAGACTCAAGAAGGCTTAAAAAAAATACACATTGCTGAGTCCCACTTGAGGTCATTGCAGTACAATCTGGGGCTCATCAGAAAGTGCTAAGCCAGTTCTGACGGGCTGATTGTCATGACGGCTCTCTCCTGGACTCACAGACATATGTAGTGTGCCATACATGTAGAATGAACTTCATTTATTGAAAATCATTACACTCAGTGCAGAAGGAGAAGGAATACATTTGCCATTGACTGGGGTCCTGCCATGGTTACCACACTGCTCAAGGAGGAGAAAAAATTTCAAGAAACTAGTGTATATTCTGACTTAAAAATTAAAAAGCAAAACTAAACAAACAAAAAATCCTGCAAAGCATTTTGTTTGCCAAAGGAAAATGTCACAGTGGACTGAGACATAGAGTATGTGCAAAATCCAAGAAGTTTATATTTTAAAGGGGCTTTAGTGATCACGTGCCTGACCTCCACCCAACATATAGTCATCCTCTCTATACTTCCCCTTGGCCCCCTCTGCTTCAGCATCTCTGGGGTACAAGGGCCCCTTCCTTCCCCTTGCAGCCCATCAGCTCTTTGGATGATGCTGTGATAACATCTTTTCAGCTGTTACCTCAATTCTTCCAAAGGTCTGAGCTCTGCCACATGGAGCTACATTTCAACTATGATCAAATATACTCCATGGGAAGTGGAGCACAGCATAGGGAATAGTCATTGGAATTGTAACAACTACATACGATGTCAGAGGATAGTAAATCGGGGGAGGGAGGTTAACACTTTATGAGGGTGTACATGTCTAACTATTACATTGTTTTGTACACCTGAAACTGGTAATAATAATAATAATAACAACAACAATAATTAAAAAAAGATTCCTGCCAGATTTTCATCAATGGCTTTTAACCGTTATAGGCAACCCACTATTAGTAACAGAGTCATCAAACTTTCAGCCAAGGTATCATTTATAAATCAGAGCATACCTTTAGCTTGTCCCTCTCTGATATACTTTCCAATCTGCATCCATGTACAGGAGACAAAAGGACCGAGTTACAACTCCCACCAAGAAACTGGAAGTAGTGGCATCCATCCTGGGAGCTGGGAGGGCTAATGGTTGCTGATTACTGTGTAGTCATAGTCAGTTATCAGCCCTCGCCAGTGGCTACTATTCATTAGCATATGAGACTACATGGTGAAAAGAGAGAGAAGTATGAGGCATGCTCATAAAATCATGGAGACTTGGGCTAGATGGTTAGGGTGTTTTTTTATATGAAAAAGGGAAAATCTCAGGAGTGTTCATGCATTGATCCATTGATTCAAATATTTTATCAAACACAATTAAATGCTCAGGAAAACATGCTGAGAACAGAGTTGGACATTGACTTCATGGAGATTACCATCTAGTCTCTACCTCTGTTGACACATGTTGGTGATTTAGTTCCTTGTCCCTCAACCACAATCCAAGCTTGGTTTACTGGTCACTGGTCCAAGCACTGAGTCATCCCTTGAACATCCCCACTAATTAAGGAACGCTGTAGCCACAGAGTAAGTAGGAAAACGTGGGGATTAGGAGTGTGGGCTGTGGGCCAGATCTGAGTGCAGGGCCCATGTTGGGCACTTAGGAGGAACTGTGTTTCCTGGGGTCATCACTAAGGCTGACTTGCCATTTCTTCATCTATAAAATGCTGCTCATACTTGCATTCCAAGCTTGTGGTGAAGATTCAGTAAGGTGATGGATGTGAAGCCCTTGGCACAGTCTCCGTGAGTGGCCATTGCTGTATTAATTACTATCACATTATTATAAGCATAAACTATCATTATAAATTATTATCGAATCCCTCCATATATGGAGAACCCATGAGAAAGACCTGACATCTTCTGATAAGTTAACAAAGCCCTTCCCAAAATATTTTATGAGACATAAAGCACCGGATGTGTAATCTCTGTGACAACTAGCTGTAATGGAGCTCCCAGCGACTCCCACCCATTTGACTTTTCACTCTCTCTTCACTGATATTCCCTCAATTGTCTTTCCTCTAGACTAGAGTCTGTCTCTTCAACTCTTCCTCATTGGAGGAAGTAAAAATCTGCCTCTACCTTGGTAGATGTCTTTCAATGCACATCAATCATATGAGCACCTGATATTCTACAAATTCATCCTCACATACCAATGGCCACATTAAATGCCTGCGATTTTTGTCCCATTGAAATCCATTTCCAGTGACGCATGTCTCAGCAAATGATTCCATTCCTCAGAACACCTGTGGGAAAGGGCTCTTCCACCTTCACTCTCTTATAAAATTGGATGGATTTCAGGATACTGATGAGGACAACACTGTTGGTAGGTGGGGTCATTGTGCATTTATTTAAACAGGGGTTGGTAGGCTTTGGTGGGCAGGCAAAACCTGGCTGCCTGTCTTTGTAAATCAGATTTTCTTGGAAGACAGCTATGCCCATACATTCATGTACCATCTATAGCTGGTTTCACTCTCCGTCAGCAGAGCTGAAAAAGTTTGGTGACCCCTACATAGCAAGCGTAGCATGTAGGTAGCTCCCGTGCTGCTGTAATGGTGACCTGACCCAGGACTTGAAAAACTAGGACAAGCCTGATGTTCTCTCTCTGGCATACTCTCCTTTGCAAACGTCCTCTGAAATGGTTAGATGGCTGTGGTCTGCAGCAGGGTGCAAGTTCTCCTACGTCCTAGAATTCCACACCCTCTAAAAGGCACCAAACTTCACCCCAATCCTGAAGAGCACCCCGCCTATAATTTGTCATATTTAATTAACCCAACCATCATTCTACATTGCACACACCCTCAACCACTTGAACGAAACTTTTAATTTTCTCTGCAGCTTCTGGTGAAATCTAGTTACACTGAACTACCATAACAACTATCCTTCCCCAATTTTACAACCTTGGAATATCTGTCAATGTGTCTGAGGTTGTCCAGACCCTTGATCCATCTCCCAGATGAAATGCCCTTCCAACAGGGCTCCTGCCATGAATCTGTACCTTTTGCTATTACCATCAGGGTCTGCTGAGATGGAGCAGGGGTGGGTTCAGTCGCCTTGGAGGTCATGACACCTGCCTTAAACATAAGAGAACTAAGGATTTGGGGCTGAGAGCCACATTATATTGATGGATCATTACAGAAGACGAAGCTTAAGGTCAGAAATATCAAAAGCCTTCCCCCAGTCATAGAGCCAGGTTCTAGTTGACTTGAACTTCAGCCTTCAGGCTCCCAGTCTGGTGCTCCAGTCTACTTTTTGGAATCTAAGTCATATTTTTCAAAACAACTTTCTCATTTCCTCTGCCTTTATCATAATACTGCCACGTTGCCACCAACATCCTTGCCAGAACCCTTCCCATGTCTCTCCATCTAACTACAATAGCTCTTTTCCCCTCTGTGCTTTCCCCTGACTTTGGAACCTTCCAGAGAGCCTGCCTCAGGTTTATCTAAATTAAATCTCTTCCCTGGGCTATTTACCTATTCCCCTAAGCACTACAGTCCAGGTTGGTAATTTCTTTCATCATCTCCTGTGTTGGCAATCCAACGTAATTTGGCATCGTCCATAAACCTGAATAATGTACAGCTAGCTTCATCTGAGATCATTATAGATTTTAATAAACAGTGTTGATCTCATTATAGACCCACGTGGAGCTGGGCTGCACTAATCCCTTTCCTGTTAATGTGTCGAGAACCCCTGACTTCACCTTTGTCTTTCCCAGCTGGGGGGAGTGAGAGGCCATGAGCACAGGTGACCTGTCCAGTGTCATCCTGCCAGGGGGTAGCTGAGTGGTGAGGGGAAGCTACTGCCCTTCAGCCCACTGCTTGTTGCCAGGCGAACGGCACTTCTGCACAATGGTCTCTCTGCTCCAGGACATCATGACTTGACTGAGGCGTCAGGACCAGTGCTGGGGAGGTGACCAGGGAAAACACTCCATGCGGCTCTCATTCTTCCATCGGCAGTGGACCGTGGGGTCCTGCATTCACTGCCCCCCTCATTCATATCACAATGACCTCCTTGTTGCTGAGTGTTTCTAATTTTGCTTTTCAACCATCTTGTGGGATATGAGACCCTCTTCCCCAGACTCTGCATGTCTCCCTGACTCACCTCCTTCAGGCCTGGCTCAAATGTTACCTTAACAGAGGCCTGCCCTGACACTCCTATTTAAAAGAATGACACCCCACACTCACATACTCCCTAGCCCACTCCATGCATTATTTCCCCCCATCGTACTATTCACTAGACTGAGCTCCAGAGGGCAGGTACTTGGACTAATAATGAATGAATGAATGAATTAATTAATCTTTTTTGAGATATAATTGACGTATATTTTGTAAGTTTAAGAGAAACGATGTGTTGATTTGATACCTTTATGAATTGCAATATGGTTACCCCCGTAGTGTTAGCTAAAATGTCTGTTAGGTCACACAATTACCATTTCTTTTTTGTGGAGGGAATAATGAGGATCTAGTCTCTTAGCAACTCTGAAGTTTATAATACAGTATTGCTGCCAGGGCCTTCACTTTAGTCTGTTTTGCTCACTGTATTCCCAGTGCCCCGAGCCAAATATTTGGTGAATGAATGAATGAGTAATTACTGAGTTGCTGCTATGGATTTGGTCTTTAGACACACAGAGGACATGAGGATTTTTCAGAGAGCTTCGACTTCCTTTATCTCAGATGATTTTCCTAAAAGCTAGGATCATAATCTCCGTTTTCAGAAAAGGAGTCTTAAGATCAGAAAGAAGGTCAGTTCTTTCTCCCCTTCCTCCCTCTCTCCCTTCCTTTTTTCCTTCCTCATTCAAATAACCGAGAGTTGAGTGTCCTACACGTATGTGGTAATGTCATACAGCCTGTGTCAAGTTCTGACTTTGTCTTAATTTCTTAAATGGAGAACCTCAAGCAAATTACTCAATTATTTTTTTTTGGGGGGGGCAGTGTCACTGGCCCTCGTATGTGGGACCTGAACCCGGGGCCACTGGTTTAACTTACTCAACTTCTTAAACCTCAGTTCATTCATCTGAAAGACGAAGGGTGCTAGCAGTATCTGCAAGATGTCAAGAGGATGAAATTAGATCTATGCAACTACTTAGTACAGTGCCTGGCATACATTGAGCTCCGAATAAGTGTTAGCTGCCTCTTTGTTATACTTACTTATTATTCTCATCACCACCATCACCACCACCCTCACGGCATCACCATCATCACCATTGTAACACCACCACTGCCACCACCATTACAATGTCACTACCATCACCATTAAAAATTGCTCCCATCACGACCACCACGTCATTCATCGTCATCATCATCACAACCATGACATCACCATACTACTACTATTGCCTCCATCAGTGTGTGCCAGGCATCAGAATAAAGACTAAAATAAATGGCAACAGAATCATTAGCTAGGCTATACTCCGTGATATATATATATATATATATATATATATATATATATATATATATATATATATTTTTTTTTTTTTCAATTACAGTTGACATTCAATATTATTTTATATTGGTTTCAGGTGTACAGCATGGTGGTTAAACATTTATATAATTTACAAAGTAATCCCCCTGATTAGTCTAGTACCCACCTGGCGCTATACATAGTTCTTACCATATTACTGACTATATTCTCCATACTGTACTTTACATTCCCATGACTATTTTGCAACTGTCAATTTGTACTTTGTAATCCCTTTGTCTTTTTCACCCAGCCCCTCAACTCCACTCCCATCTGACAACCATTGGTTTGTTCTCTGTATCTATGAGTCTGTTCCTGTTTTGTTTGTTTATTTTGTTCTTTAAATTCCACATATAAGTGAGGTCATATAGTATTTGTCCTCTGTCTGACTTATTTTACTTAGCATAATACCCTCTAGGTCCATCCTTGTTGCTGCAAATGGTAAGATTTCATTCTTTTTTATGGCCGAGTAATATTCCATTGTATATACACACCACCTCTTCTTTTATCCATTCATCTGTTGATGGGCACTTAGGTTGCTTCTATATCTTGGCTAATAATGCTGAAATGAACATAGGGGTGCATATATATTTCTGAATTAGTGTTTTGGATTTCTTTGAATAAGTATGCAGAAGTGGAATTGCTGGGTCATAAGATAGTTCTATTTTTAATTTTTTGAGTAACCTCCATACTGTTTTCCATAGTGGCTGCACCAATTTGCAATCCCATCAACAGTGCTCGAGGGTTCCCTTTTCTCCACATCCTCGCCAGCACTTGTTGTTTATTGATTTATGACGATAGCCCTTGTTCCAGGTGTGAGGTGATATTGCAATGTGGTTTTAATTTGTGTTTCTCTAATTAGTGATGTTGGGCATCTTTTCATGTGTTTATTGACCATCTGTATATCCTTTTTAAAGAAGTGTCTGTTTAGGTCCTCTGCCTATTTTTTAATTGGATTGTTTGGTGTTTTTTTTTACATTGAGTTGTATGAGTTCTTTATGAGTTTTGGATATTAACCCGTTATCAGATATATCATTGGCAAATATCTTCTCCCATTCAATGGGTTGTCTTCTCATTTTGTTGATGGTTTTCTTCGCTATGCAAAAACTTTTTAGTTTGTAGTCCCATTTGTTTATTTTTTCTTTTGTTTCCTTTACCCAAGGAGATATATCAGAGAAAAAAAAATTCCTAAGAACAATGTCAGAGAGTTTACTGCCTATGTTTTCTTCTAGGAGTTTTATGGTTTCAGATCTTACATTTAAGCCTTTAATCCATTTTAAGTTTATTCTTGTGTATGGTATAAGAAGCTGGTCTAGTTTCATTTTGCAATATTGTTCAAATTCACTTCACCTATGGACTGAGTGCATACTTCTTGAATCCTGGCTACATAAGCACAGAGATTTTTTTTTCAATTATAATGTGTCAAAAGGATTTGAAAACCTATCCAGTTTTCCCAACACCATTTATTAAATAGACTGTCTTTACCCCATTTTATATTCTTGCCTCCTTTGTCATAGATCAATTGACCATAAAAGAGTGGGTTTTTTTTCGGGGCTCTCTATTCTGTTCCATTGATGTATGTGTCTGTTTTTACGCCAGCACCATTTGTACTGTTTTTATTACTATAGCTTGTAGTATAGTTTGATATCAGATAGCATGATACCTTACATTTTGTTCTTCTTTCTCAAGATTGCTGTGATTATTCAGGGTTTTTTGTGGTGCCATATAAATTTTAGGATTATTTGTTTTAGTTCTGTGAAAAATGTAATTGCTCTTTTGATAGGGATGGCACTGACTCTATAGATTGCTTTGGGTAGTATGGGCATTTTAATGATGTTAATTCTCCCTGTCTATGGGCATGGTATATGCTTCCATTTATTTGTATTTTCAATTTCTTTCTACAATGTCTTATAATTTTCTGAGTACAGATCTTTTACCTCCTCAGTTAAGTTTATTCCTAGATATTTTTTCCTAATGCAGTTGTAAATGGGATTATTTTCTTAATTTCTCTGTCTGATAGTTTGTTATTGGTGTATAAAAATGCAACCAATTTTTGGATATTAATTTTGTATCCTGCTACTCTACTGAATTAATTGATCAGTTTTAAAGGTTTGTGTGTGTGTGTGTGTGTGTAATCTTTAGGGTTCTCTCTATATAGTATTATGTCATCTGCAAATAATGTCAGTTTTACTTCTTCCTTTCTAAAGGTAGATGACTTTTATTTCTTTTTCTTGTCTGATTGCTGTGATATATATATATTCATTCTTAATCCTTGCAGCAACCCTGTGAAATAAGTGTTATTTCATAGAAGACAGCAGAACTATGAATTTCAACCATGTCTGCTTGACTATTATGTCCTTGATCTTAATCACTATACTGTAGTCACATAATTTAGTGAGAGAGGGAGGTATTATATAACTATTATGTTATGGTGTGATGACTGAAAAAAACAGAAGGGTTTATGTAAGCACAGAAGAGGCCACCTGAGCAGGCTAGAGAATGAGGGAGTGGTCTAGGAAGACTTTGTAAAGGAAATGTCATGAGATGAATCTCAGAAAATGAAATGGAGGTACTATTCAGTTCTAGGCAGCTTCACTCCAAAGAGGATATCTGGCAGACAATAATTCAAGGACAGAACCGGACTAGGTTTCATGAGGAAGGGTTTCATTGGTATTATCTATGCTAGGATTAAGGTATTTTAGTAGAACAAGTTACAGGTTAGGTAAACCTTACAATTAGGAGACAATCACAATTATAAACAACCCAGGGAAATCAGGGAGAATGATAAGGAGGATGGCCATATTGATATCACATTCATGTACCTGTGAGATGTGGCACCTGACTGCCTAGGGGAATGCAGCATGGCTTTTAAATTGATTGGTAGAGACCTAATTTGAAGAGGGAAACAGGAACATGCTGTGCTCATACAAGCGTCACACAAAAAAGGGGTGGTGGGTGGATGTGGGGTGGGACTCACAATCTGAGAATTCAAGTGGAATAAATCCCGAGTCTCCTGATTTCTGGAAGCTTCCTCCAGGGATTTCTAGCAGTGAGCTGCATGAATGTTCTGGAGCTGACCGAGAGCCATATTCTGATATTGTGGGGTAAAGCTACAGGCAAGGCCTGGAGGAGGCAGAGGGCGGGATGAGAGGTGAACTATTGCTGGGGAAGCAGACATGTTTTAAAACTATGCCCCCTTGACAACCCCCCCTACTCATCTCATGGTCTTTGCATCACACTCTTTCCCCCACATCTTTTTATCATAGTCACACTATATCACCTTCAAATGTCATGGGATATGCACTTTACACGAGTGAACTTTATGGTATATAAATTGCATATCAATATAGCTGTTTAAAAATGCTTTGGGAATGGGGCCTCTTCTAGACAATGTGCTCATGGAAGCCCAATTTCCTCCTGCTCTCCACCTTTCCTGAACGTTTTAGGAGAACCAGCTGGCCGCCTCCTTTCTTTCCTGTCAACACTTACCCATCATTGCCCAGCCCACCCCGTCAGTTCCCTCCTTCTACATCCAGGTTCCTGTCCTTGCCATCCCTCATCACGTTGGGTGATGAGGAAAACAGATCAACGCCACTGGCCTCCCAGTGCCTGACCCAGCGGCCCCTTGCCTGTCACCGCCCCTTCTCTCCTCTGTGCTTCTCTTTTCCCTGGCAACATTTTGAACTTTCTCTTTCATGAAATCACAGGGCTGGTGAGAGCCCAAGATGTTAGCTGAGCCTGGGTTAAAGAAGCCTCAGTGATGATTAAAGAAACAAAATAAAACAACAAAACAACCTCTCCATCTATGATTTTGATCCACCTGCAGATAAAAAGGCCGGAAGTATGGTTCGTTCATAGCACCAGCACCGCCGTCCTCACCTCTAACCCACAACTCCACCAGACGAGTGTGCATTTGGTTGCAACATTTATCTATTTTGAAGCCACTGGAGTCCCTGGTTCTAACACCAAGGCCCCCAAGCTATTGTGAAGTCCCCTGCAGACATGATTATGGAGGTAGACTGCCAGGGACCTAAAACCCAATGCAATTTATTTCTGTGAATCACCTTTCACACTAAAGACATCATAGACAATGCCTCCGCAGCAGCACAGGCAGGAACCCAGGTGAGGAGAAACAGAGAGAAGGAGACACACAATAGCGTGGCTGGGAGACTGGAGGTGGGAGGGAGAGGGAGCGCCCGGGGCATGTGGAGCATGAAGAATGCTTTCTCCAGCAGGGCTCCGAGGGGCCCTTCACTAGCCAGGTCTGCGGGGGAGGCATCATTAGTTTTCCACTGAGCCTTGATGTGCAGGGCGGGTCTCTGGGCTGCTGCAGAATTCCAGAGCTGGGCTTTGCTCTGTAAAGCTTGTTTATGCTCCTCTTATGTGTCAGAAGCCAGGCATGCAGAGTGGAGCAGCCACTATCTTTTTTCTCACGCAGGTTATAATCTACTCACACGAGCTGTATGGGGTGGAAAGGGGATAGCAGGTATCATTGGAGTGTTTGGAGGTTATCTGGTTCCCCAGTCACCCCATTGCTTTCATTTTCACAGGTTTCCCTGCCCACCCATCAGGCCTATGGAACCTCTCTCTCTCTGAAATGGGTAGCATTGCTATTGTCGTTTTACGGTTGAGGAAACTGAGGCCCAGAGAGAATAATTAACTCATTCCAGGTCTGTCAACTTGGATTGAAACCCAGACAATCTGATCTCAGGACCCCTGAACTTTAACAGTGTGGCCTGACTCCATGAAGGCACTGGCCTTAGCAAGGAGGAGATAGCATCGACCGGAAATATTAAAAAGGTAGAAAAGGAAGCCTGCTGCCTTTTCTCTGCAGCCTCAAGTTAGTTTAGAGGTTAGCAAGGGTGGATGAAAAGATGGAATGAAGTAAAATGTTTCCAAAACGGATATGAGCATATAAGTGAAGGTTTTTCTTTAACAACATGTTAGTTGAAGTTTTTGCTCAGCCAGGAAGATTCCAACAGTTATTGCTGAAGAAACAGAGTGCAAATTAATGGATTCTATTCAACAGACTCTGCTGGGGTGTCTATTGTGTGACATGCACTGCACTGAGATGGGCCAGGAGGAGAGGTGAGGAGGGAGGAGGAGAGAAGAAGATCCATGGATGAGAGTAAGGTCCTTTCCCCCAAAGGAGCTGTCTGTCTAAGGGGGAAGACAGTCGTGCATGCAAACAGCGCTCACGTAGGGTGGAATAATTAGGGATAAAATGGAGGAAGACTGATTCTTGTGGGAATAGTGGTAGGGGGTTCAGGAAAGCTTATTGATGGACCTAGATTTAAACTTGGCCCTAAGAAATTATTAAGTGATAAGGTAGTGACAGATGATTACTAGGCTTAGTTCAGTGATCACACTGTAAGACATATAAATGTCGAATCATTATATTGTACACGACCTGAAACAATATAACACTGTCTACCAACTATACTTAAGTTAAAAAAAAAAAAGTCTTACGTAGAGAGAGGAAAGGCTGAAGAAGAAGGGAACGGAAAGGTATTGTTGGCAAACTGAGTAGCTTAGTCTGAGGTGCAGAAGCAGGGGAGTAAAGAAGGGATGTCTGGCAATGGCTTAGGATATGGGTGTGAGTTTGTGGAAGGCCTCAGGAGCCATGTGGAAGGCCACATGGGATGGGACAGGGTCAGAGTTTGATGAACCTTGAATGTCACACCTTGAATATCACAGGTAAAGCCTGCACTTCACCATGAGTGTAATAAGGGATGGCAGAGCAGAAGATCTGTTTTAAGATGATGATTCTGACATCAGAAATTGGATGATTTGTTGACATGTGCAGCCTAGAGGCAGAGGCCAGTTAGGAACGTCTGTCAGAACTGCCAGCTGCGGCCGTTGGGAGGGCGACAGATTCAAACTTGGTGACAGATCAAAGACATGGATAAGGAGAAGAGTCAAAGATTTTTGGTCTCTTCCTGGGTGACTCAGTGGACACCAGCACCATCACTGAGACAGGGAGTACAAAAGGAAGGACAGAGAAGGTGGAGATGAAAACTATGATGATGGATTTGGACATGAACAACTAATGATCAGCTGGCAATTACTAATATGTATTTAATATTGGAATTAACGCTTTATAGGTAGTGCTAGCATGAGACTAAGAAATAAAAGCTGCTTATATTCATATTGCTCATCTTCCAAACACATATTCCCAAACAAGCCAAATCAGTTATGCTCTTGTCTACCACCTACTTGTTTAGTTGGCAGGAGAACGATGTTCACAAATCTAAAGTGATAGGTTTCAATCCACAACACGTGCCAGTTAACTCGCTCTATTCAATAGACACAGGCCACACCTTTGACCACCTTGGGACATCTCTCCAATGGGCTAAAAGACCATCCCAATTCTTAGATGTGCAGTTAAATGAACAGTGGTGGTAGATGGTAGCATCACTCTATACATGTGTCCAACACTCTGAATGTATGGATCATTGTCCCATATACTCACCTGATGCTAACAACCCATTAAAAATGGCCTATGCCTCTTTAGAATATAAAATCCATTTGCCACCTTCCATCCCATGGAGATTTTGATATACCCCATGAAGATGGATACGTGGACTGAGTGGAGAAATTTCTCAGTTCATATAGAATCTACCATCTACTTAGCTAAAAAGACTTCTTGAAATTTCACTCCCAAGTATTTTTAAAAAAAATCAATGTAATCATTTTCTAATTGTACAACCACATTATAATGTTGAATAAGCTTTTCCAAATATGCCCCTTTTTATGAAGACATTGACATATGTCCCACAGAGGTCAGACATTTATCTGACCACCTGTTTAAGACTAGCTGGTACATTAGAGTGGGGAGTTATAATCCTGTTTCTTAGATGCCCCAGAGGGTACATGTCCCAGGGTCACACAGCTGGTAGTGACAACCCTGAGGCTGGCAGCAAGACCTTCTCATCTCAGTCAAGGGCTTACTCCACAAGCTGTCACTGTCTTTCCATGAGCGACTGACAATACATTGCTGTCTGCGTATTTACCAGTTACATTTCCAGGCAAGAAATCCTTATTCTTCCCATTACTGAAGGGCTTTATGAAACAAAACTGAACATGCGAGATTTTTCAAGTTGCTCGCCTCAAGGTTTACTGACACATTTATTATTTTAGATGGCCATCCTACTTTCTCCACACTTTTTTTCCAGCTTGAACTTCTAAGGATTTTTCTTCCCCCTAGTATCTGACAATGGATCCAGGCTTTTTCACAGCTCCTCCCCAGAGAAGCATCGATCAGCCAGCCTTTCTGCTAAACCTTTACTTGGCATCAACTACTGAAGTCAAGTAAACCAGCTGTTCTCCAAGACAGGCTGGCCTGCTAATTACACCCCTCGGACCTTAAGCTTCAGAGTAGAAACTAGGAGCAGATGCACATATAGAAAAGGAGTGCATCCCTTCTCGCAACTTCCTTCAGAACAGAGTAAGGTTAGGTGACCTTGCCAAGGAAAGCACCAGGGTAGCCCCCAAACTTTCAGAAGACTCCCCGTCACAAGTCGAGTGTAGAAACACTTTGGCCTGGTGGCAGTGGGTTTCCTTGGTTAGTCCCCACACTCTGGAATTTGACAGGCCTTAATTCCATTCTTCCCTCTGCATTTTTTTTAGATGGATGACCTTGGGCAAGTTATTCTACTCTGAGCCTCAAATGAGCTCTCATTTCTAAACGGGTATTATAATGAGAGCATGGATCTCAGAGGACTGTCAGAAGCATTAAGTGAGATTATGCATGAGATGTGTTTAGAAGAGTACCTAGCACTCATAGGACGGCTGCTGTGATTGATGCAACCTGCGAGACAAATAGCTTCTGCTTTCCTGCTTCTCGGTCTTTGCACACACAGTTTTTCTGCTTAGAATAGCCTTTCCCATCCTTTGCCAAGAGTAGAAATTCAACGATCCTTCAAGGATCATCTCAGATGCTTCCTCTCCCACATCATCTTCCTTGACAGCCCCCTCCCCAAGCTGATAAGCATCTTGCTCCTTCGAGAGCACTGATTGGATTATCTCATGTCATTTTTTTCTGAGTCAGAATTTCAGCTCCTCAAGGTACAGTGGGTGCCACTGCCTTATACTATTGATTCTTTCCCATAGAGCTCTGAACTTCTCTGACTATCACACACATCACACATTATGGTGATTTACTATCTGTCTTCCCAACAGGGACCTGAGTTGTATCCCTAGAACTTAGCAAATGGCAAGCACTCAATGGACATTGGTAGAATGAATGAATTAGTGAATGAATGAATGAATTAATGGTTCTCTCAATCCTCTATTTCCTATAGTTCCCAACATACAGTAGGTCTTCCATATTTATCTAAAGACAAATTCAGTGTGTATTAAATGAGAGGATTCCCAAACTCAGATGTCTTCGGGGATCATGTGGGTAGCCAGCATGAGTGGATAGGCCTGGGAATTATACAACATGGAAAACCAAGAGCTAACTGTAAGAGGAGTACATTCCTCTTCTAAAGGAACTCACATGCATTTTTTTTAAAGATATTGCTCAGGCCGGCCGAGTGGCGCAGTGGTTAAGCGCTGGCCTTGGAAGCCAGTGGCCCCGGTTCGGTCCCACATATGAGGGCCAGTGACACTGAAAATAAATAAATAAATAGTGCTTTAAAGATATTGCTTGCCAAGAAAAACATGTCTATCAGCCAAATTGCTCCTGCCGTCTTTTCTGTGACCTTTGTATTATGAGTCAAACAGAGCCGTGTTCATTTGTCAGTAGATGGGGAGCCTGTATTGGGGTGGGGGTCTCTTCTATTCTTTTTGGGCCTCCCCTCACCTTTATGAAAGCCCCTTTCCTGCATTCATGAGAACCTCTAACTATATTCTTGCTCAAAACTTGCTTTTGTGAAAACTCTTACAGAGACAGCAAGTTGTAACTTTTTCATATCTGTGTATAAATAATTCTTATATTAGTCCTTTCTGGGTAGCTTATCAGTTAAAAGCACCCATCCTGTCAACCACATGGAGGGGTAGTTATAGGATTGTACCCTGGAGAACAGGGCAATCTAATTACTGGAGGAAATCTTAGAGATGAGGAAGATTTAATAGTGTGTATCTCTCCAATCACATCACCTACCATCTCCCAATTCTCCAAATGAATTTTCATTTTATGTAGTGGAAACAGATGAGGACTAAGTGGCCTTCAAGACTGAGAATCACAAAGGAAAACAGGTCAATGCAACTAACAGCAGGCTTCACAGTGGAGGGGGTGAGGGTAGGGTGGGGTTGTTAAAGGTGCGGGTAGGACAAGGAATGTTGGAAATGGATTCATTGTCTACAGTTGGGCTTCCATTTGGAGGCTGGCCTTTTCTGCTTGGTTTGGAGGCAGCCCCTCCAAATCTGTTCTGAGCTAATAGAGAGGCTGTGGGTCTAGCCCGTGTGAAGGAGCATTCTGCGTTAAGAGGCAGCCCCATGTGATGGGAGGACCCCCAAGCCTGTGGCCAGCAGAGCAGCTCAGACCTGGCAGGAGAAATGGGCCAGCAAGAGAACAGGCAGATCCTGCCCACACCCCCATACCCACTGCACAGGGGGCGCCTGCAGGATGCATAACCCAAGTGTTCCTGGTAAAGAACCAGGAAGGAGCATCAAGGTCAGACACCCAGTTCTACAAGGACCTGTGTGTGGACCTTTCTGGGCCTCAGTTTGCTCATCTGTACTAAATACAAGGCTAGGGAAGGGTGGGAGGTTAGCATTTGATCAACTCTAAGGCTTTTTCAGCTCTGACCCTTTACAACTCAGTGTTTTCCTAGCTTGGCTGTCCCTTCTGGGATATAAGTAGCAGGGGATAAAGGATGTCAGGGCTTTAGAGATGCCTCATGGGAAACCTGGAACTTCAGTTCTGAGTGAAACTGTGCATCTGGTCCTTAACAGGCACTACATTGAATATTTTAATTTTTCAACTACAACTGCATAATGATTTTCTATTCTCTTCTGACCATTCAACTTTGCCTTTTCTCCTGGTTCCCATGTACCCCTCCCCAGCACGCGCGCGCGCACACACACACACACACACACACACACACACACACACAGTGGGAATTCCTGCCCTCATGCCAACCCCTGTAGCGCCATTTTGGAATTCTCACACACTTCTAGCCAGGTCTTATGTTTCCTGCAAACCCTGGGAACTTTCCCTTACTGCCCCAGCCTACCGCTGTCTCCCATTTCTCTGAATTCTTTTATTTTTTATTTTTTATTGGGTAGCAGTGTGTTTTTTCCAGGATCTATCAGCTCCAAGTCAAGTTGTTGTCCTTCAATCTAGCTGTGGAGGGCGCAGCTCAGCTCCAACTCCAGTTGCCATTTTCAATCTAGTTGCAGGGGGCACAGCCCACATCCCATGTGGGAATCAGACCAGCAACCTTGTTGTTCAGAGCACTGCACTCTAACCAACTGAGCCACCCAGCCGCACTGAATTCTTACCAGGCTCACACAGTTCAGATATCCCACACCGTGCAGCCTAGTCTGAGTTTTCACACCATTCCATATTCAACCTACCATGATCTCTGTGGCCCTCTAGGACCTGGCCCCTCTTTACCTCAGTGACTGTGTCACATGCCACTCCCCCCTTTATTTTGCTGTTTGTTGAAGCCACATGGGCCTTTTTTCTATCCTCCAAATGGTCCATACCTATTTCTGCCTCAAAGCCATGCACTGGCTACCCTCTGCCCCCAAGTCTTGGCATGATTTATAACTTCTCTTCATAGAGCCCTCGACTCAAATGTGACTGCCCTACACCCTGACCAGCCTTCCTAAACAGCTAATTCTCCTCTCCAGCCACACTCTAGCCCATTCCTTTTAGTATTTTTCTC
Organism: Aselliscus stoliczkanus; assembly: GCA_033961575.1. Classification (NCBI taxonomy): domain Eukaryota; kingdom Metazoa; phylum Chordata; class Mammalia; order Chiroptera; family Hipposideridae; genus Aselliscus; species Aselliscus stoliczkanus. The sequence continues at coordinate 20,325,229 of CM066733.1, forward strand.
ATAACACTTAATCACTGTCTGAGTTCTCTTATTCATGGGTTTATCTATAATCATCTTTCTCCCCACTCATCCCCCAGGAGACGATAAGCATCAAGGGAGCACAGGGGTGCCTTGGTCACCTCTCTACTCCTAATTTCTAGAACAATCCTCAGCATGTTATGGGTGATGAACATTTTTTAAATAATGAACGAATTGCCTGCAGCCACTCACATATTTATGATTTATATGCCTAGCTGGAGTGTAGCTTTCTCAAGAGCAGGGCTTTAATCTACATTTAGGTGGGAGTCAATAAATACATATGAAACGTGGTAAATGAGAATACTTGCCAACTGACTAGTCTAGGACTATGTCAAAGCTAAATCATTCAAGAAATCACAAATGGGCCAAGGAAGAAAATGTGCCAGACGAAGAATCAGAGGTTAGTAGTGAGCCAGTCGCTTTGCAGGCTTCCGTTTCTTGACTTGTAAAATGGACACAGTAATAACTGCAGTGAGAGTTACTAGACTAATGAGTAGGAAAGCCCTCTATAAGTTGCTATAATATAAGGTACAATGAGTGCTTACAAGTTCATTAATCATCTGCCTTGTGGGCAAACAGATGGGTGAGTGTGCCTGGTTGGGCTGGCGCGTTAAGGCCCATCCTGCTGGATGGGGTGGGTGGAAGAGGACCTGCCACATTGTCAGCCTGCCACCTGAGGACTTACAAATCAAAGTGACACATGGTCAAATGTTCTGGAAATCCAGTAGAGCTCCTTGCTCCCCTACTTCAGGCAGGCAGATGGCCAGGCTATGGGACACTGGACAGAAAGCCAGAACTGGACTCCTGTTCCTCCCTGGCTTAAGTCCTAACCCAAGTTGAGACTTAACAACACTGGGCATATCACCTTGGAAGGAAATCCCTGGGACACCAGCCTCTCCTGGCTGACTGTGAGGACGCCTGCAGGGAGTTATTCAGACAGGGGGAGAGCAGGCTAGATTCTCAAGAGATGGAGCAAAGACTCAGAGGTTTCATTTCCACTGGGCACCTCAGTTCTCAGGAATAACAGAATGTCTCTCATTTTACAAATGGAGAAACTGAGGCAAGGGGGGAAAAGTGAACTTGATACAGTCATACATCAAGATTGAGAACTGGGCCCTGCGCTTGAATTCTGCTCTTTGCGCTCTCCGTTTTAAAATTATTTTTACCACCACATGCTCCCTCTCTGCTTCACATCAAACACTGTCACTCTGGTCACTTTAGCCAGCTATCTTACCAGAATTTTATTGTCATGAGTAGGACCAAGCAAGAGTACAGACATCTTGAATTAATAGTGATTTTGGTACAATGCTCTCCAGACTGTACGCTTCTCAAAGCCCTAGATCATGCTTTCTTCTGTGGCATGAAGCCATATGTCCCAGAGGTTAAGAGAAAAGACTCAGATTTCAGATCAACCTGGATTCAAATCTCAGTCCTGCTGGTTAAGATTGAATGTTCATTTGGGCAAATCACTTAACATCTCTGAACATTAGCTATTAGATATGATCACTAGCTTAATATCAGCAACATGAAGCAAAGCATGACATCTCCATAAATATTATAAGATTTAATAAGTACTCATTATAAAATGAATTGTCCATCCTACCCTCTTGGCTATATTTCTGATTTGTCACTCTCCTGTCTTTCTTATCACTATGTCAGTAGGTCTAGTCAATTCTGCCTGGCTCTGTGGACAGAATCTTCCATGAGGCAAAAGGAACATATTTCTTCCATCAGCATCTCTCTTTATTTTCACTGCACATCCAGGTGAGTCAATTCTATATTATGCCAACATGTCAGATGTGCTGTCCAATCTAAGGCAAAGATAAATATGGGAACACTGAAGCTATTCTGTCTTCTCTTCAGACCAAGAAAGCAAGAGTTTGGCCAATGGACTTTTATCCCCCTAGGGGCCTTATTCCCTTCCCCTTATTAACACTGAGGCCAGAGGGGTTGACTTACCACATGAGATCCTTCTTATTTCAACAAATAATCACTGAACACCCCCTGTTTCTATGCCTTGTGGGTTCTAATGCTGGAAATGCAGTTGTGAAGGAGACAGACATGGTTTGTGACTTAATTGAGCTTACTATCTGGCAGAGAAAGATGACGGGCAAGTAATTACGTAAGCAGTTGTCTAATTTCCATTGCTGTGAGTCCTTCCAAGGAAAGGTATACGGTGCTTGCTAACTAATGTGGAGAAGAACCTAACAGGGGCGGGAGAGTCAGGGAAGGGCTCCCTAAAGAAGAGGTGCTGAAGCAGACAGTGAGGGGTACAGAGGAGTGAGCACGGGAAGAGAGGACCTGGGGAGAATGTTCTGGAAGGGCAGACCACCCTGTGAAGGCACTGGGGTGGGAGGGGCTTGGCAGAGCTGAGGGCAGGGAGGGGAGAGGGTGACGATGGAAGGTGAGCTCGGTGGGCAGGGACCACATTCCACTGGGGCATGTGGGCATGTTCGAAGGTTGGACACTTGCAATCAGAAGGCTCCAGGGAGGGGCAGTGATGTGATCTGGGGTTTTGGAGAGTAAAGTTTCCTCTTTCCCTCACATTTACAAATTTAAAGAAAGTAGAATTCAGAAAAAGGAGGAAGGGCTTTCTCAAGGTCAAGTTTAGTAAGTGGCAGCAAAATATGTAAACCAGATCTCCCATCTCCAAGTCTAAGCTCTTCTTGACATCCCACAGGGCTTACTTCTGCTCTGAGCTTCCTTTGAAGGGCTGAAGACCTTGATTTGCCCGGGCCAGGTAAGCTCTAATGACTGGGTGTTGGAGCCCATCTCCTGAGACACCTCACTGCGGCTGCCTGTTAGACCCACGTGGCCTCACAGGGGGATGCAAATATGCTGGAATGCATCCAAAGTCTCTGTGGATGACAGTCTACCACACTAAGTCATTTCCTGGTGGGCAGAGGTCAGCCGTTCGTGTGGTTCCCAGGATCTGTTTCCCATAGTTAGCTGGGGGCAGCCATTTGGGGGGAAAGCACCATGAGACCGTGGGTTCCTGGCACACCGCCCTTGCCAAATTGGACTTGAGGCAGAAAGGGGTAAGGGACAGAGTCTCAGCAATGGCTTAGAGTAAAAGTAGCTTCTCTCCATGAGGAGCAGATTCCCCAATTTCTTTTGGGAGAGCCATTCCTTCAAGGTGGGTCCTGCTACTTCTGCCCCAATAGCTCCTCCATTAGCAGAGGAGGGGAAGAAGCACACTCCTGCCCCCACAAACTCCTCCTCTCACAAGCTAGAAGGTTCTGGAATCCTGCCAGGCAAGTCTTCACATGAACCTGCTAGGACCTCACTCTAAGTCCCAAAGACACAAATGCACCATGCAGGCTTCCTGAAGAGATTCTGCCCCTTGTCACCCTCCCCTCTCCCCCTGCACCTCAGCATGGGCTTACCAGACCCATTATTCCAACAGCACGTTTAAGGGGGTGGTCTCCACCCTCACAGCCCCATGCTTCCTGGTCTTTCTCAGGGCACCTAGAGAGCAGGGCCACTTTTCAAAGCTGCCGCTTTCACAGGGTGATCCTGGCTATCCAACAAAGTTTGGGAAAGCATTTAGAAAAGAACAAAGACTGATCCAAATGGAAAACATTATCATTAAAAAGAAAAAAAAGGTTTCGTTCATCAAACCCAGATCCCTTTCCTGTGCCTCCGCGCTTATGGAAACCTTGTGTATTGCTGGACTCCTAAGCTCTCTGGGAAGGCTTCCCTGGGGAGCATCCTTAGGAATGGCTCTTCCTTTCAACTCCAGAAATACAGTTCTGGTCTAAGTCATGGCACCATCTGTAAAAGGAGTGATATCACCCGCCTCCCAGCCAATTCAGAAATAACAAATATAAAGAACCTGGGCCATGACTGGCACCTAAGTTGGCACTCAGATAATTGGTGCCCACATCACCTGTTCTCCAGAATTGCTGTTTTGTGGAGTGAATTTTGTCTTTTTAGCTCCATCTGGGCAGGGTCTTCTCCTTGGGCCTCTGTAAACCCTTGCTGGAGAACAGCAGGCCCAAGACACACTAGTAGGAAAGAAAGGCTTCACAGGGCGCCCCCACCAATGCCTTCACTTCAGATGGCTGCAAACTGGTCTCTAGAACCAAAACCGGCAAGAGGAACATACTGTCTGTCCAATCTATGGACAGCAAGAGAGCACCAGCCATCTGTCCTTGGAGAAGACAGATGGGCTCTTGGTCTGATTGCCAAGACAAAGCAATAGGAAAGAAAGGCTTAATTGACTTCCCTGCCAAGGCCTCGTCTTACAACTTCATCTCATTTTACGACCCTCAGTAAAGGTCAAGCCTCTGCTTACCACCTGGAGAACCATAAAAGGGACTAGAAGAAACCGAGTTTAAAATTTCCTGGGCATCAGAGTTATGCAGGCCCAGCTGGAGGTCAGAGTGAAGGGAGCTCATTTTTCATTTGGAAACAGCAAGTAGCACTATGCAATGAAGGAGCCATGGGCTCTAGGCTCAGCTGTGCCACTGATCTGTTGCATGATGACTGGCAAATCATTTTCCTACTCTGGTCCTTTGTTTACCCAGATAATGGATGAAGGGGTTGGATAAAATCGAAGATGACATTAAGTTGGGTGTCTTTTGTTCAGCTGGCAAAATGTTTCAAAAATGTGAATCGTTTACCAACATTGAACCATTGAATACTTTCAATAAAAATTCAGGTGTTCAACTTCCCTTGAAAAATCGGAAGGTTAGGCATTCCCCCTTGGCCACAGAGGGCTGGAGGCTAGTAACGGCTGGGCCCCTGGGCCCCATTTAGTTAGGATGTATGTTCCTCGGTTCCCACGGTACCCATGGCGCTCTCAGTCTGCCCAACATTAAAGCTGTAACTAAGCATTATTCTTGTTTTGATGACATTCTCTGGGTTCACCCAGTCACATTACCAATCCAGCCTCTGTGGGCATTTGGATCTGGGACCCCTGACCTGAGGCCCTTGGTGAAACTGCCTGGTGTTTCCTGTTTTGGAAGTAGATTATGGAGTCAATGCCTGCAGGTAGATGTCTACATTCTCACTAGCTGTGCGACCTTGAGCTGCCACCTTAATCTCAGCTAGCTAACGAGGAGGAAACAGTCTCCACCACATGAGGACATGGTGAGGACTAAGGCAGACAATTTTTAGGAACACTCAGCCCAGGATCTGGAAGATTCTAGTAAGGGTTTAGAAAACAGTCATTATGGTTGTTAGTAACATCATCGTAATTTTAAACATTACAACACTAACTTTGTACCAGTCTAGGCTTGTTAGGTCCAAGGTGTGTCCAATGATACCAGCCCCAGGATGCAATGTTCCTCTTTGAAAGATTTCACGGAATGTTGTCTGAGATGACCTTATGGATTCCTTGCAGCTCCAGAGTCCTATGACCTTCAGCAGGGTCACAAGGCAAGTGCACAGAGGGGTCAGGCAAGTGTCATGACTGGGTGAGTACGCTGGGCTGGGAAGCTCATGCGTTCTTTGCAAGACATTTCCATTTAGCTGTAAAGCACTGGACTGCTCCAAAGCTACACCCCTGTAAGCCAGCATAAGCTCTCAGGCTGGCTATTGGAACCGAACTTGGTCTTGTAGGATGGATGAGGCTATACATGGATTGGGGTGGGGTGTGGTTATCTTAGAAAGATTACAAGGAAGGGATGGGACTTAGGTGAGGTCAGGAAGGGTGGGGAGCTTTGTATGAACTGAAGTCTGGAGGCATTCATTTTCATGCCGAAAGTCCATTTTCCAATCTTTAAATCTCTTCACTTTTTCTCAAGAAACTCGTGTCTCAGCTTCCAGAGAGCCATGGCCTCATTTAAAATGTGAAAGAAGGTGATAGAGGCAGCGGGTTCCTAAGCTGGTGAATTTGTATTGTTATTTTTTCATTGGCATGGTTTAACTTGTGCTTCGGGCACCTAACATATTGGTCAAATAAAGTGAAGAGAAGGGGGTGGGGCAGGGAACCTCAACAAGATCTTTTGGGAATGATTTTGTGGGCAGAAATACATACTCTCAGTCATTCTCCCCACCACATTCTGTTAGAGTCAGTTCTACAGGTCTGCCTTATATAATTACCTAATACATGTGAACGGACTGCAAGGGCTCTAAGAGAATGATGCACCCCACACCTGCCCCACAATAAAGCTCAGGATGGAAATAAAAAGCCAAGATGCATAATGTCAAAGTATGGATTTTAATCAGCTTTTGTAGAGAGGATTTTGAAGTGTGGATTTCTAATCTGGACCTTGCTACTCACTATGTGACTCCAGGGCCCCAGTCCCTAACCTACTAGTTTCAGTCTCCAGGGCTGAGAAGCGTGGATAATGATAGGACTTCCATACGGAGTTGTTAGGGGCATTAAAGGAGCGCATATACTTCAAGTGCCTGGCATACATAGACTGGTCGGTGCATGGGGATATTACTACTACTGCAATTGTAACTGCTCCTCCTACCTCTATCCAATCATTTTCTGCCAACCGATCTTCCATCTTCAGCTTACACACCTCTAGGAACAGGGAACTCAGTACCTAGTGAGGCAGTCAATCCTTGGACTGAATATAAAATTTTTCCCCTTGGGTATGAGTGAAGTACGCCTCTGTGGTCTGTAACATCTTCCTCGTCTACACCTAAACATCATCAGGCTAGGTTGAGACTCTGCTCTGTGTCCAGAACAGTGAAAGGTTTGGTTGGAAAGATACAGAAGAAATAAGACACGGTCCGAGCCTTGGAGAGGGTCAGAGTCAGACGTTAGAGGCATTATGGATACACAGGCGGCAGCTTGCCTTGGCGGGCTGGGCCCCAGAGGATTCCTCAAAGAGGAGATGCCCAGGCAGGCCCTGACTGATGTGTCTCCTGATGACCCAACTCTTTGGGCTTCCTTTCTATTTCTTGAACTTTCCCAACTTGGACCCACCTAAGAATATTTGCACTTGAAATTCCCTTTGCCTAGAATGTTCTTCCCCAATATTATCCCAGAACGAATTCTTGTTTACTATTGGCATCCCAGCTCTAATAGCCCATCCTCTGCCAGGCCCTCTCTGAGCATCTAAACTAAAGGGTCTCTCGTTGCCCAGCCCAGCAGCTCTCTTATCACATCACCTGGTTTTATGTTCTTCTTGCCCCTTATTATTATCTGAAATCATTTCCATTATTTTATCTGTTGACTTTTGTGCCTTTCCCCAGTCCAAACAAGAGCAGGGATTCTGTCCATCTCATCACCATGGCATCCCTGCCTCCTGGCACAGTACCAGGCACATCGTGGGTACTCAATACTTATTTGCTGAGTATTTCCTGAAAGGTCTGAGAGATTAGATGGAGCCCCTTCCAAGCCCAGACCATCCTCCAGCCTCCAACTCCCACACACAGCACCTCTCCTGCCTGGGAGGATGGTCCCTCGCCAGAGACATGCCCCCTCAGGGACACAGAGAAACAGAGCATTCTGTCTGAATGAAAACACCACCCAGACCCCACCACTGAGCAAATTGTTTTTGATTCCATGCGGCACCTGGAAGCCAAATAGATTGTAACAGCACAGCGGAAACTGTCCACTGCCTGGTAATGAATTAGTTGTTAGCAGAGATAGTGACACTCACAATCCCATTTGCGATCTGTAGGGCTCACAGCTGCTTCTCATTTTCATAATGCAAGGGAGGAGGAAAAAAAAAAAAAGATGAACCCATACAGGGCAAGACACCAAAATGGAGACAGCCAAGGCCATGAGGACTTAAACCCCATTGAGATCCATTTAAAGCTTAGAGAGTAAGCTGTGGCATGGCAAGAAAAAGAGAAAAGGAAAAAAAACATCATCTTCCATCCAGAGTTTTTGATAGTTTACACACACACACACAAATAAACATCTACCGCAGAGCAGTGTGTCCTGGTGGTTAAATGCAGGTGAGTCAGACATGGCTGGGTTCTAATCCTGACTCTTCCAGTATCAGCTGTGTGACCTTTGACAAGCTCCTTAACCTCTCTGTGCCTGAGTTTCTTCATCTGTCTGACAGGGCTGCTGTATGAATGTTGACACAACACAGAAGACAATCCACAGAGCCAAGTGGACCACAAGTGCTTGTGTCATTGAGTTGTTGCTATTGCCATGACAACTATTAATAGTGTCATTAGCAACAGTGGCATTTGGGCTTTGCAACATCCCAGTGAGGTGGGCAGAGCAGAGGAGAGGTTACTATCCCATTTCAAAAATGAGGGAACCGGGCTGGCTGAGTGGTGCATTGGTTAAGAGCTGGCTTGGGACACCAGTGGCCCCGGTTCGGATCCCACATATGAGGGCCAATGACACTGCCCTCTACAGCTAAGATGGTGAACAACAGCTTCACCTGGAGCTGGGCTGCTGTGAGTCCCTGGGACAGCATAGCTGCAGCCCCTGCTGCAGTGGGCTGCCATAGGCTACAGTGAGTGGCCGGCAGCCAGTGTGAGGGGCTGGCAGCCAGTGTGAGCGGCCAGCAGCCATTATGAGCTGCCAAGAGCCGCTGTGAGTGCCTGTCCAGAGGCCAGCGACTGATCTGCCTCACCCGGGAAGAGCGCAATGACGATGCCAACATGGACCAGTGAAGCAATGTCCTCTACAACTAGACTGAAGAACAAAAGGACAGCAACTTGTCTGTTCCCCTCTCCTAATTCCCCAATAAAATCTTAAAAAAAAAAAAAATGAGGGAACCGGAAACTGAGGCCCAGAAAGGGGAAGAGAGTTGCCCAAGGTAACCTAGCAGAGGGCCTAAGGGGCGCTCATATCAGCGTGAATTCCACAAAGCTGCTCTTATCACCTCCACACAAAGCAGACAGTGTGGGAGTTTGAATGCACTCTGCCCAGAGCCTCTGAATGTTACCTCAGGCCAGGCTCAAGAGACAGACAATCCCTCAGAGCTGGTGAGCATCACTAAGTGCCTCTTTGGGAGCCCAAGTCGGCCAGCCTGCATGTGTCTCCTCTCCTAGAGTGTGCTGCCCTCTTTTAGAGTCAGTGTAGTTTTACGAGTTCTTCCTCATCTGCTCGGTGAAAGCAGTTCTCAGAGAGTTTCTGAGGCTTGTCGTGAATACGTTGATGTGACGTGGTCAGCTAGCACTTTCCCAAGGCTGTTAAAGTTTTAAGTTCCAGCTCTCCTTTTGAGAAAGTAGTATGGGAAGCAAGACTGGGCAACTGGGCTGAGGAAGCTCATGGGCTGACAGGGGCCTTTCCTGGGGGCTGGGCCTCCAGACTTAAGGTGAGTCCTGGACCAAAGATCTAAACCTCGGTCCCATATGGACGAGCCCAGGATCTGAGGTTCCCTGGTGGCTATGCTGGGGAGGATAATCACTTGTTAGCTTAAGTCCTGGCCTCATGGTACCTCTGTGAAAATTGGCATTCTGGAAAGATGTCCCCCAAGGGGACAGCCCTGTCAGATAACACCAGGCAGTAACTCACCCCCTGGACTGTGGGCACAGATGCTTCTTATTGTACAGCAGAAATGACTGGAATAAAGACGACTCAGTCGAAAGAAACAATGATTCTCATAACACAGAACAGGCAAACATGACCCTAATGAGAAAATGTGCTGTGATTGTTTCTGCTGGCAGACAATAGGTCACACTTGCTTGTTCCAGGCAGGACACTGCTAAGGAAGTTCTTGAGGTGAGGAAGACTCATTCATGCTTTACACATCTCCTCTGAGGACCAACCTACCCAAGGTCACGTAGCCGTTAAGTGGAGGAGAGATGATTCAAGTCTGGTTGAAGCCTTGGGGTGGGTGGCAGCGGATTGAGATACTGGGCCAGGGGCAAGTGAAGCAAGACCTGCATATGGATGGGCCATGGGGTGTGGGGAGAAGGAGATAGACAGGGGATTCCTTATTTTTTGGATAGATGTGGTGTCTTTACTATGATAGGAGCTACTGGATGAGGGCCAGCTTTGGAGAATGGCCAGAAAAACGGCAGCCAACAGGCAAGAACCACAGAAGTGAACTGTTGCTGAAAAGAGAGGGAGACGTTTAGCCCAGTGATTCTCCAAAAGTGGTGCCTGGACCACCAGCTGCAGCAGCAGCATTTGGAAATTGTTAGACATGCAGATTCCTGCCCCAGCCCAGAATTGTTCATTCAGAAACCCTGAAGTTGGACCCAGCAAAGTTGGGTGTTTAGCAAGTCCTCCAGGCAAGTCTGAGGCACACGAGGGTCTGAGAAGCATCATGTAGTCCTCTGAGCCTGTACCCCAGAAGTTAGGGTTAGGACAGTGGGACTGCAGAGGTTCAGGGGCAGGGGAGGAAGAGGGCACCAGGCAAAAGCTGGAAGTGTCTCTGTGTCACAGGTTCACCATTTAGACACTCGAGGGGACAAGACAGGAAGTAAAGGAAGAAAAGAAGCCACCTCGAGCCCCCACCAGTGCTAGTCTCTCTCCTAGGCTCTTCCCCACATTGGTTCACTTAAGCGATCTAACAGCCCTGGGGGGTAGGATGTTTATCTTTTCTCTCTGCAGATGAGGAAACTGAGGCTCTTGAAGTTTAGTGTGAAAGCAGGAAGCTAAGAAGTAGCTGAGCCCAAAGGGGATGTTAGCTTTGCCTGAGTTCAAAGCAGCTGGTCCTCCTTCCCTGTATCCACTCACCCTCTCTGTGTGATCCCAGGCAAATAAGTTCTGTGCAGGGATTCAGAAAGCATGGGCAAGGGCCTTTTAACATGCCAAACCCATCTCAGTTACATGCGCACAAACTTATGCGTGATACATAACCCACGATAGTGACATTCCGGCTGAGGTGACTTTGCCAAGTTCCCTTGCATTGGGTTTCATAGATCAGAAAACATGCAAATATGTTAGGGACTGATACAGGAAAATATTTTGATAATATTTTTTTCTTTTTTTTTCTTTTTTCTTTTTTTTTGCTGAGCCATCCTGCCACCTGTTAGCAGCTCAGCGGCAGCTCAGCTCGGGCCGGGCATAGAACTGCGTTGCTCAAAGCCCAGCTCACACTCTTGAGTGAGCTCTTAACCAACTGAGCCCCTTGGCTGGCCCTTGATAATTTTTGATATTTTCATTATAAGGATATATTAAAACAAAACAAAACATCCTGCAATCAACCACTATCACATTTCATAATAGAAAAGGCACTTGAGTAAGAGAAAAGAAAAAACACATAATCTCAGAATACAGGGGTTCCATAAAAATATACATTTGGCTTCACTGTTCTGGCTTCATTTTTCTGGTTTGCTGCAGTCACAACAATATTTCTCCAAATCACAATGCAGTGATTCCTAAACATGGTTCCACAGGCTGGGGCCATACAGAAGTTTTCCTAATCCTAACATCCACCTGGGGGAAGCATCTGCAGACACGTTACAGAACAACTGAGCAGCCATCTCATTGATTCTGTCCACCACCGGGCAGGAGCGATTAACCCCATGGCACTAATAAAGAAACAGAGACCCATTAGCAAGTTTAGGAGGCAAGGCTCAGACCCAGGCCTGTTGGATTGAACCCACTGACCTTTTTAGCACGTTACAGTCCCTCTCTTTAATTTCCACAGGACTGGCTTTGTTTTAAAGCGTTGAGTGACTGTTGCTAAGTGGCTAATAGGATAGTTGGCTTTCATCCTGGCCACGATCACAGCTAACAAAGTTTCATCAATCAAAGTGCCAGTCGTGTACCTAAAGAGACTCTTCAATTTACTGAGTTGAATACATTCCAACCAGACCAGAAAAGGTTGGAGGGGATGGTATTATCTGGAGAAGTCCAAGCCTGGCTCCTACTATTAGCTGGAGAGACGGTTGTGGTTTGGAGTCAGTTACGGGAACAACCACTAATGCCTGATTTATAAAATGTCATCGACAGCTTTGCACATTACCATATATAACCGTTTCAGGCTTGAGGAAAGGAAGAATTGGAATTACCCATATCCTCCAAGACTTGTCTTCTCACTGAGGAGAAGCCATCTGGAGTTGATTCTTAATAAGGAGCATTCTGAATAGCCCACCTAAATTCCATATGATGAAATATCAGAGGGGACCAGTGTCCAGCATTTGGCCAATGAAAAAAGGTAGTCTCAGAGCTATTAACACTTTGGACCAGATAATTCTTTGTCCTGTGTGTTAGAGGATATTTAGCAGCATCCATTGCTCCTACCTAGATGCCAGTAGTCCTACCTAGATGTGAGTCCCTGCCCCCACATTGTGACAATCAAAAGCGTCTTCAGGCAGTGCCATGTGTCCCCTGGGGACGAGAAGGAGGCAAAATCACCCCCAGTTGAGAACTACTGCATTCAACTGAAAAGAAAGAGGAAAGGGTAAATCATTTTGGCAATTGGATGCATTGACTTTTTGTGTGTGTGTGGAAGCATTGTGTATACTTCTAATAAATTGCTAAGCTCTGGAATTCAATAGGTGATTTCTGTCCCATGGGCTGGACCTCAGTTAAGTAAATAGTCGAATCCTTGAGAGATCCTAAGCTGACATCGCTAAGACTGCATGTGTCTGCTCACTATTTATCCAAGAACAGTTCTGTCAAAAGATAGCAAATATTTTCCCTGGACTTCTATCAACTATCAGGTGGGTTTAATGGATGACCTTTGACTCTGAGCACAATGCTTTCCTCCAGGGAGCCCTGGGATGTTGCTCTCACAGGTCCACTGGGCTTACAATTAGGAAACTGTACTTTTCAACCTATCAACAAATGTTGTTGGCCAGCAATATACAGATCCCTGAACTAGATGCTAAACAGAAGGCACTGGGTACAAAGATAAAGTCAAATATTTTCAGAGAAGCCTACTCTAGAAGATTAGCAGCATCTTCACTTCAAACCTAGTGCCATTTAGGGCCAGCCGAGTGGCACGGTGGTTAAATGCTGGCTTGGGAAGCCAGTGGCCCCGGTTCGGTCCCACATATGAGGGCCAGTGACACTGCCCTCAAAAAAGCAAAACAAACAAAAAAAAAACACCAAACAAACCTAGTGCCACTTAGAAAACACACACTGTACCACTATATAAGTGGACACAGATGACTCCAATTCTAATGAACTTATTTTTAGAAGCACTCTAGTCTAGAATTAAATGAATGAGCTATGCAGAGAGGCTGGTCCAGGTGGACCGTCCCTCCTAGATGAGCTGCCTTACAGAAACTTACCTGGAAGGAAGAATCCATATCCTGCCAAGAAGGGGCCTCCCAGCACATGATTCCTGAGCACAATCTGTAGGCCCCAACATCACTATCATTTAGGAAACTTAGCAGAATGCCGGTTTTTAGACTCTGTGTCAGAAATTCTGATTCAGTAAGTCTAGAGTCTAAGAATCAGCATTTTTAATAACCTTTTTTGCTTCTTCTACATACTTAAGTTGGAGAACCACAGTCTAAGGCTTCTTTCCCAAAGAGCTCCCTGTCTTTGGGAAACTTGAGGTCTTTTTTGAAGGAAACTAGCATGCGGTACGAGTTGCTGTGGAAAGATAATCATTCATTCATTCAACAAATTGTCTTTCAACTGCCTATTATACTCATATGCCAGGTACTGTTCCAGGTCCTGGGGAAACAGCAATTCTGAGAATAGTCATCTATTATATGCCAGGCGCTATACCTTGTTTTTGCTTCTCACCTCATGACTTCCTTTTAAGGTTGGTGGAATCACTTCCATATCACAGGACAAAAACAGGAGGTTCAGGGAAGTAGCTGACCTGCACAGGATTTCGAGGTCGGTAAATTTAGATCAACCTCTGTCTGCTGACCTACTCTGTGTTCCTTCCACAATAGCCACAACACGAGTGCAAAAAAATAATAGAAATGTTCAAAGTTGCCTGAGATCAGTGCCAAATAAGTGGTCCAGGTCCTGAATACTGAATATGTTCTGCACAGAATGAATCATTGCAGGCTCTGGGGGATGAGGCTGCTTGGAGGAAGTGGTAAATTGTATCAGGAAGGATATAGAAATTCAGAAAGGAAAGAGGCATTTCGGGAAGGGAGATCACACAGCCAGAAACGGTGTATATCAAGGCATGAGTAGGAATGTGTGAGACTAATTTTGGGATCCATGAATAGGTCCAGCTAGAGCAGAGCCAAGGCATAGGAAAGTGCCCAGGTAGGCTGGAACTGGACTCAAGAGTACCCTCTAATATTATGTTTGGGTGTCTAAACTTCATCTCTTAACACATTTTTTTTTTGCGGGAAACGAGTAAACTCGTCATATAGCTCAAATGCCCGCTTACAAAGTGTTAAGATAATGGGGAATCACTGGAAGATGACATAACGAGAGAGAGAGCGAGAGCGAGAGCGAGTTATTTGGAGAATAAAGTAGATCAGGCAGTGTTTGCAGGATTGATCATTGCAAGACAGAGATCAGGAATGAGAGAATCAGGTTGAAGATATCTATATAAGAGTCACTACAGGCGAGCCATTAACTAGTGAGAATTAATACCTAACATTTAAAGAGCTTTTACCATGTTCTAGGCCCTGTTCTCAGTCATTTACATGGATTAATTAATTTGCTCCTCACAAGTTCCCTCTAAGATAACATTAGGGTTGTTCACAAGCCCCCAGCTGTCCTTCCAGTCAGGTAGGACGACTGCACGTCCCAATCCCTTTTGAATATCAGCCTGGCCTCGTGACCTGCTGAGGCCAGTGTGCTATGTGTGGAGTGATCTCTGTTACCTCCGGGATGAAGCCTTAAGAGCCAGTGTGTGCTTTGTCACATCTATTTCCCTGCCCCAGTGATCATGGAAGCATTTTTAAGGAGCCTCTCTGAGCCTGAGGACCTGAGTGAATATGAGGAGCAATACGCCCTGCCTTCCTGGGCTGGACTTATAGCACGAGCGAGAGATGACCTCATGTCCTCTTAGCTCATTGTGATATGGGAGTCATTGCTACGGCAATATAACCTGACCTAACTGATAGAAACCCTAACAGATAGAGAATGTAATCTCTGTAGTCAGACCTCCTGAGTTCAAAATCCCCATTTACCACATTCAGTAAAGCACCACCTCTCTAAACCTCATTTACTTCATCTTCCAAATGGGAATCACCCAAGTGGCTACCTCACAGGGACATCGTAAAAATAACAACTTTATACACTACATTACAGGCAGTTTTCTAAACGTTTCAGTGTGCGATTTGATATAGTCCTCACAAGGACAATTTTGCAAATGAGGAAACTGAGGCACAGGCAGGATTATGGCGCTGTCCCCAGGTCACACAGCTAGTGAGTCATAGGGCCAGGATTCCAACCCAAGGCGGTTTAATTCCAGATCCTTACGCTTATCCACTGGCGATACATGGGAAGCACTTATCCCAGCACACAGTAATGACAGAATCACTTTTTCCATTAGGCACAATCAGCATAGTGTCTGGGGCCTATGATCTTTGGAAGGGCCTCCAAAGTATTTCTGATCAAAAAAATATATATATTGACTCTGAAATATTAAAAGCAAAGTATAAAATCAAATTAATAAATATTTCAATGTTTATAAAATTTGTCATCATGTCAGCTAGTCCACAACAGCCCCACTCCGCTCGCATAAATTAGATTTAATGTGAGATGTGGGTGCACTCTAATAGCTTTGACATGATGGGGATGCAGGACTTGCAAAAGTGTGTAGAGCCCAAAATATGCCTTCAAATGCCCCTCTGACTAGAGTTTAATGAATATTAGCTACCACACAATTTTCATGATTGTCCTTCGCTATGGCCAATAGAGACACCTCCGAAGCTGTTCTAAATTCCGCAGCAGAGCAACGATTGGTCCTTTGAGCCACTCCCAAATGGCTCTCCACAGCTCCCAGCTGAAGCCAGTCCTTCTCCAGGCTCAGACTGAGTTTCTCGTCTTTGCCCAGGGCTGACTATTTCCCCTCAGTTACTGAGCCAGTGGTGGAAGCCGTCGATCTGCCATGGGCCCCCAACCCCAGACTGCCAAGTGGCCAAGAATGGAGTTCAATGTACTTTCGGAACGACAGCAAACATTCAGAGGCTTTTAGAAACTAGCTGCCTGACACCACCTCTGCCTCCCAGGGTCTGTTTCTCCAGCCTCTGATGCTTTCTGCAGTTTATGACATGTATTAAATCACCTGGTGTAAACCCTTCTTTCTGAAGGCTAATCCTGCCGCTTAAACCTTGACTCATCATCTAGGATCTGTTGCTTAGCCTGGGGGATTGTGTTAACTCCAAAGAGCATCTCGTACCTAGAAACAGGTTCCCTCCCAGAGGCTGAGCTCACAGCTTCATGATCCCAGGCCCTCAATTGTGTTCCTGCTTTGGATTCTGCCCACATCATCATTGTAACTGACATCTGTAGAGTCTTTATGATTTTCCCAGTTGATTTTTCAACTCTGGTGCAGTGATTTTATAGTAATAGGTTCTGGTCTCCGACAGACCTGAATTCAAATCCTTGCTCCATCACATTCTGAGGAGTAATCTTAGTAAGTTACTAAACCTCAGTTGCTACATTTTGGGGTCTAAAACAGTACCTGCCTTATAGAGATGCTTTGAGAATTAAATGAAATAAACCAGTGGAAGTGAGTAAAACATATACTTGCTCAATAGGCGTTAGCCATTAATATTGTTACTATTACCAATTCTCACATTTGATTTTCAAGGGCTACTGTGAAGCAGGCGAGTCAGGGATATCCTAGTGCTTATTTCATGGAGAAGGAAACAGAGAGCAGGACAGATAGAAAGGCTGTTACATGCCTGACATTATACCTTGTCACAGAGTTTGTAAGGAGCAGACCTGAGGAGCCTCTGGCACTAGATCTAGAAAGCCCCCCACTTTTCAATCTCCCCTTTGCCTGGGTGTACCTTCCCTACCCTCCTTCTATATCCATGGGTCCCCCAGGAAGACAGTTTTGATGGCGTCCTCATTTATTCCAGCAACGTTTATAGCTGGCCCCGTGTTGTGTCTTTGCTCAGAAACAAATTATCCTTTCTTCTTATGCACCAAGCTCAAACCTCAGAGGACTGCTGAGAATCTTGGATGTGGCAACTTTTGAACTGGGAAATCCTGTGCTTTTGTCCTGAAGGGCTTCACTGTGGGTGGCACCGCTATGCTCAGGGCCCCACTGAGAGAGCTAGACAGTGGTGGGCTGGCGTTTTCACCTCTGTGCCCTTCACTTTCTCTGCATGGTGTATACACTAAATAAAGGTTGAAGAAATAACATAAACAAATAATTGGAGAGTTTTAAGAAGTTCCGAATGAGATGAAAGAAAGGAAACCTTGATTGCTAAAGCAGACCAGTTGGGAGTCTATTAAACCTCAAAACTAGAGATTTTATGAAGTTAAACTGAACCCAGCACATGCAGCATAGAGCCCGGCTCCCTAAACTCTCAGCACACATTAGCTATTATTACTACTAAGCAAGGGGCCGGCCGAATGGCGCAGTGGTTAAGCGCTGGCTTGGGACACCAGCGGCCCTGGTTCAGGTCCCACATATGAGGGCCAGTGACACTGCCCTCAAACAAACAAACAAACAAACAAACAAACAAACAAACAAACAAAAAAACATTTATCACTACTAAGCTAAGAGGCCCTAGGACCTCAGACGCATCTTGCCACCCTCCCTCTTCACTGGCCAGACAGATTAACGAGAGTTCTAGTTCTACTCTACTCTCTGCATGACTGGAGATTATTAAGAGAGAGACGAAAACAAACAAACAAACAAAAAAACAGATGTAAAAATGACCTGAAAATGTTAAAAGTGTAATCAAAATGTATGGTCTTGCTATTTTTACTAATCATTGCTATTATATAATGACCTTTAGCCCACGACAATGAGTCTGACTTGAAGTATTGCTAAACACCCATTTGACTGCATTTGGGAGAGCACGTCTCGGGGTGGCGCCCGTCTAGGGCCACGTTCCCTTCTCTTTGCCTGGCGAAACGCGTTTCTGCAGGTGAATGGGGTCACAGGCTCCATCGCACTCCGATCGGCTCTCTTCACAGGGGCTGCACATCTGGGCAATGTTTTAGTAAAGCTGCAGGTCCTGGGGTCAGGGTCAGGCAGGGTGACTGGCTGAGTTCAGGTCCCAGGGTGGGTCCTTGTACCCTGGGTCAGAATGCAGTCCACATGCGCAGAGTGTGAGCTGAGATGTGAGTTACGGGAGAAGTCTTCACTCCCCTCTACATGAGGATCCCAGAGGAAACAAGGCACTCAGCAGGTCGTAGCTCTAGAACATTTGTAAGAATTATCAGAATTGTCTGGAGGGCTTCTGGACACAGATTCCCAGGCCCCATCCCCCAAGGTTCTGAGTCAGGAAGTCTGGAGTGGGGCCCGAGAATTGGCGTTTCTAATAAGTTGCCTGACGAAGTCGCTGCTGCTGCAGGAGGGCCGCCCTTTGGGAGTCACTGGCCTAGGGCTGAGGACGCATGCTCTGGGGTGGAATCAGGATGCCCGTTTGTCATCTTACTCAGCCACTTAGCAGCTCTCCCCAGGGGCAAGTTACTTGACCCTCTCTGGGTCTCCGTCTCTGCAAATATCAAATTGGATGGTTACATTGTTTAAATGGGATAGTACTCACTTAGGGGGTGATTTTTGACAACTACATGAAAAAAAATACATGCAAAGTACATTGCACAGTGCTGAGCATGTGCAGTCAGTGTTCAAGGTTAGCAGCCGCTGCCATCACTCCGGTCCTACGTGTATGCATTTTTCTACTTCTCCCCCTGAACCTCTGGTGTCTCCCTGTCCCTCCTTAGACTCTGAGCAGCTTCAAAGCAGTGGTCCTGTCTTGTTCATTTCTGTATCCCCAGGACTGGGCTCCTTGCCAGGATGAAAGAAAAGACACACTGTAGAAACGCATTCCCTCATGACGTTATTTCCTCATCCAATGGATAAATGTTTACTGAGCACTTTCTCTATGCCAGGCTCAGGCTAGGCACTGAGGACAGAATGAACAAGAAACAGACCCTGCTGTCCCATAGCTTACACTGCCTGGGTGAGAAAGACATGAAATAATACAAGTAAATAGGCAACATAGTTATTAATTATGAAGAATGCTTGGAGGAAATAAAAAGTGCTAAAATAGAGAGCAGTTAGGGATTTACTTCAGGTAGAATGTTCAGGGAAGTTCTCTCTGAGGAAGTAACGTGTGAGCTGAGACCTGACTAACGAGGTGGAGGCAACTGGTCAAGATTTAAGAGGAGGGAATAGTCAGTGCAAAGGCCCTGAGGCAGTAAGCAGCTTACTTAGCCTGTTTAAGGACCAGAGAGAAGGCCCCGAAAGACTGGAATCTATTTCCATGAGTGAGGGCTAAGAGGTAAGGTTAGAGACGGACAGGTTCATGGAGGGCTCCGTAGGCCAAGGGGCAGTTAGTATTTTTTTTTTTTTTTTTTTAGTAAGGAAATGACTTGTTCCGCTTAATATATTTGAAAGGTCATACTAGCCTCTGGGTGGTGACTAGCCTGGAAAGAGGCAAGAAGACAAGTTAGGTTAATGCAGTGACATGGGGCAAAATAGATTGTCCTGTCAGTGTGGAAGAGGAGGTGGCAATGGAGATAGAAAAAAAAAAAGTGTTGGATTCAAAATATATTTTATAGCTAGTCCTGACAGACTGGCTGATCAGCTAGCTGTGGGAGTATAGCAAAGAGGGACGAGGGCTGGTATGGAGACTGAATGATGCATCTCCAGCTGCGTGCTCTGCATAAGAAGCTGCCACAGCTACTTAGCTTCCCATCTGCTCACGTCGCATCCCTGCCTCCCTTACCCAATCCAATGCCCAGGGGCCTTTCCCAGGCTCCTCAAGGGTCCCTGACCTGATTTCCAAAGCTCTGCAGCCCAGCATGGGTGGTCACTACCCCAGAAGCCCAGATGTCCTGCTCCCTGCAAGACAACGGGGGAGCCAGCCCTCTGGGAGCCGTTAGCAGAGTGGCCCGTCAGCAGGCAGCGGATGCCAAAATAAAGCCATGAGGGCACTTTGGGGATCTGGGAGGCTGGCCGGAAACTGAAAACAAATTCAGTTGAATATTAAGAGAGTGATGTCCTCTTGTTGATTCGGGTCTCCTGGTGCTTGTGGAAGCGGCAGGACCAAGACAAAAGCAGAGGGTATCCTCCGGGCCTATGTGGTTTCCCGGGTTGCTGAGGACAGTGTAATCTTTGATGGATGTTACAAATAAGGACAGCTGACCCCAGAGCCTGCTTCCCTCCCGGCCCCTGCATCTCTCACACCCAGTCTCCTTTTTCATTAATTTTAGGATCCAGCCATTACGGCCAAGCCCAGGCTTCTATTAATTTTTTTCCCCAAAAAATTATGGTAATGAATGTTGCCATCAGCAGAATATTTTTCATCAGGCATAGATCATGCTTGTTTTTTGTATTTGACTTTTGTTTTTCCATTTTTTCTTCCCTTCAGTTGGCATGGGAACACTGAAACACCAGTTCAGGGAGGATCCATCAACCACATCATAATACTCCCCCATGCCGTCCAAGGGCTTTGATATGTTCAAAGTGCATCCACAGTTCTCCCTCATGCAGGCAGATCTGGAAGCAGCCAGGCTTGTTGTTTTCCTGGCCAATAGGCTCTGCAGCTCACACGATTCCAGAGGTAGCAGGACCCCAGACACCAGTCCAAGGCCCAGAGAAAGGAAGCATCTGAGTCAAGGTCACACAGCAAATCAGCAATGGACAGAGGCCTTGAACAGGTTTGTACACACTGCTGGGTGCCGTGTGACCTCTTAGGCTCATCTTGAACTTCCATGGTCCTTTGGGTGCTCATTGGAGAGCTCAGATTGTAGTTGGCTCTCTTTCCTCCAAGGAGGGCTCTGAGGTTAAGTGAGATTCATGTGATTGGTTCCCATAAATGGTGAATGTCTCTTTTAACCCTAAGACTCCAAATGTGGGTCTGGCAGATACGTGTTCATAAATAGTTATTAAACAGATGGAAAAAATGAAAGGCAATAGTTACATGGTTATGCCTCAGAAGTAGATATGATGGATTACTACTCATCTATTCAGCTTTTAAACTCTTCACCCATGAGGCAGCTGTCCTTCACACCCTTAATGCCTAATGAAAGCTGTGTTAACTGGGTTAAAAACTGGTTTAAAAAGACATTGACCTGGGCCTTGGAGAAAGCTGAGCTCCAGCAAGTGAGACAGCCTTGTAAGAAATTCATCGCCGCACAATGGGTTTTGAGCAGTAATGGCTGACCAAAGGCACAGGGCTGCTCCCTTGAGAGTGCACAGCCAGCACAGCCTTCCCTGAGTTCAGTGGTTTATCACTTGGGGCTTAAAGGGTGAGTAGGAGTTTTAGGCAAGCATAGCCAAGGCCTGGAGGTGTATTACAGCAGGGTGTTTTGGGGTGGTTGCTAGTCATACAGCAGTGTTGACACACGATAGAATCAGTATTTATTAGGTACCATATGCCCTGTGCTCAATATTTCATAAGCAATTTTTCATTCCACGCACACCATAAGAATTGTTATTAACCCCATTTTGACAGCTATAAAACTGAAACTCAGAGCTATTACATGTTTTTTTATTTCCCAAAGTTTCACAGGTGAGGGGTAAAATTCATGAGTGTTTGACACCAAAGCCTGGTTTCATAGTCACTACTCTTTATGGTCTCTGTTAAATAGGGGTACACGGGGAAACTGAGGCTACGAGAGTAGCCAGGGTATTGGACCGGAAGTGAAGAGAGGGTTCATGAGTTGCCTAAGATCATATGGCTAGTCAGTGACAGAACTAAGGTTTAAGCCCAATTGTCCTATTTCCGTCTTTCCTCTGGACTATACTATGGCTCACTGACTAGGGACAATTTAAGAGACCAGGATAGAGAGTGTCAGAAAAAGAATCAGCCATCCTCCTGAGAAATACCGGATATCTTGTGCATATCCTCCACTGTTCTGCTTGTGCTAGGTTTTCCCGGGGATCTGTGTTAGTGGGAGAATTCAGAGTATCTGTGGATAACCGATGTGCATATTTTCTTTATCTAGTGAAATGAAGAGAAAGGAGAGGAGTTTGGGCCCAGGGCCAGACCTCAGCAGAACTGTCCAATCCTAGGTCTCATCTACAGGACTCCATCTAGTTCTCAAAGTCATCCCTGCCCCATCCTTTTGCATAAACTTCTGTTTGCTTCCTGTCCACCATCTAAGTATTTTCTCTTATCATGGAGCAAACACCTCAATTATCAGTCATATTAGTCAGCTTAGGCTTCCAGAACAAAACACCAGAGACTGGGTGGCTTAAATGATAGAAATTAATTTTCTCAGTTCTAAAGGCTGGACGTCTGAGGTCAGAGTGTCAGTCTGCTTGGATTCTGGTGAAAACTCTGATGCTGGCTTACAGATGGCAGCCGTTTCACTGTGTGCTCATATGGCCTTTCGTGTGTGTGTGTGTGTGTGTGTGTGTGTGTGTGTGTGTGTGTGTGACAGACAGAAAGGGGGGGGGAGAGAGAGAGAGAGAGAGAGAGAGAGAGAGAGAGAGAGAGAGACAGCGAGCTCTGGTATCTCTTCTTATAAGGGTACTAATCCCATTATGAAGTCCCCACCCTTATGACATCATTTAAGCTTACTTTTCTTCTAAAGACCCATTTCCAAATAACATCGTACTGGGGGTTAGAAATTTAACATATGAATTTTGGAGTGACTCAATTCAGTCCACAGTACCAGTTCATCGAATCAGTGTTGTGCTCAGAAAGATGTGCCCTAATTGGTCAGGGGCGCTGGAGAGGGCAAGTTTGAAATCATCGGATGACTTTCTGGGTGGTGTCACAGGCTCTGGGTCATCAGGGTGGAAGTGGTAAGGCACGTCTATAAAAGGGCCAGGTTTCCTTCCAGTAGTCATGCTGGTTGGGGGATGTTTGGAACCAGATAAAAGGAGCCCTCTCCATTGCAGTCAGCTCTGCTGTGATAAGCCAAGATCTGTGCAGCCGAACCTCCCATTCATTGGTCTTTGTTTGGCCTCCTAAGCCACAGAGAATACACACAATCCTTTTCCAAAGACAACTGTTTGGATGTTTGTGGATGGAGACTGAACCATACAAAGCCCTTCTCAGAGCCCCCCAGCATTCCTCAGTGGTCTCTAAGGAAGGCACCACTATTCTGTGACCTGCCTGTGAAGGTCCAAGGCCAATTACCCAAGGTCGATGAGGCCTCATCAGTGATTTCTTTCTAATATCTGTATGAATAGATTTGGTTTTGTCAGCTGAAGGCTTGGGGCAAAGCAAGTTCAGCTGCCTCAGAGCCACTGCAAACACCCCATGCCCAGCTCTGCCACCTTCCCTGCTGTATGTCAGCGTCTCCCCAACCCCTCTATGCAATTGAGCTCTTTTATTTTTGATATCAACTTTACATGTTACATCAAAGATCATGTATTTCAATTTGAAAATGTATTGCCTCATTTTAAAACAGATTCGGAGCTTTTTTTCTTTCAACATTAGTACAGAGGCTGGTGTTATTCCTGGGTAAACACGGAAATGTGGGTTACCCAGAACCGGCTTTGCAGGGAGGAGAAAAGGGTGCAGAGCTGCAGGCCTGCCAGCTTGGCCAGTGCTCTCCTGCAGCCTGCCAGTTCCTTCTGAAATCACCAGAAATTCCTTGTTCTGGGTCAAACTGTTGGGAAGACTGGTTCCAGGGATTGATAGGGGGCCAGGAAGAGTGCAATGAAGTCTGCTTGGTGGTCAAATGTCCTGTGTTAGAATTACGGCCTGGAGACTAAACTTACTGCCAACAGAGCCCTTCGTATTCTAGGGGCCTTAGTTTCACCAGATGTAAAGCAGAGGATCAGACAGGTATTAATTGGTGAATCAATAAAAAGTACTATTAAATTAGGAAAATACATACTCTACCCTCCTCTGAAAAATGAACACAATCCATTTGCATATTAAAGGACTTTCAAAGTCCTGACAAATAGAACTCCCCCTACTGTGTTTAATCCAGCATTCCCAAGTGTATGACCATGCAGCCTTCCCTCATCACCCTAACTCCAAGGAAAATCTGTCAACAGCCTCCAAACTTTAGTTCTAATGGTGAAGGGAGACCAGATGGATTCCCAAAGCCCTGTAAAAACTTACCCTGTGGTGTCCATCATATAGAAAGGTGGCTTTTCTGTGTCATTTGATATCAGGTAACTTTATGCTGGAGGAGGATTATTCTAGTAACCGCTAAATAAAACAATAGTGGTGTATACAGAGGACCTTTCGAGTATCAGCTATGAAACTTCAGTATTCTGTCTGTGAAATACCTTTTCCTGAGCCTTCTCTAGTCTGAAACCAGTCCACTTCTTCAAATATATCTTCCACAGCTCCCTGGAAACCTCCATCCAAATCTTCAAACTCACCATGTTAGCTCTCCACCTCTGTCATGACCTTCTTTTTTTTGGCTATTTTATCCATTCTCATCTACAGTCCTGAGCAATCCAAGGTTACAATGGCCCCTGAACCTATCAGATACTTGTGTTCAAGGCAATATTAAACTAGGATCAATTCAGTCATTTCATTAAGGCGGGAAGGCAGAAGCATACATTTCAGAAACGGTCTCAGTTGCACATGTTTTTAAAAACTTAGGTTCTTATTAATCCTCTTTTTTATCCTAAAATTCACTTTCCCAGGGCAATGCGTTCCTCAAACACTTTAGTCAACATTGCCCTACATTTCACTCCAGTAGCAACTAAGTGTATATTTAGTTAAAGCATTTTGTCTTCTCCATCCTAAATAAGTACAAAAGCAGATTTAAATTTTATTTTACTTTATTTTAATTTTAAGGTAGCTGAGTCCAAGTAAAACATGGAGAACTAAAAGAATTCGTGTTGGCAGATGGCAAAAGGAAACGAGTAGCAAAGTGGCTGCATTTGGGGCTTTTGTTGTTGCTGTCATTTTCAGATCAAAGGAGCTTTAGATCTAGATATTTCCTAACTAAATTACAAAATCCCATCCAGAGAGCGTTTTTTCCTCCATACCCCTCATTTCAACAAAAACACTGTATTTTCTGATGAAGGCTCTAGAGGGCATTTCCAAAAGAGCTTTGTCATCACAAACAATTAAATTGAACACACAATAATAGCTCTCATTTATTGGACACTCGCTACATCAGCCTATGCTATGCTAAGCGCTTTCCAAGTTTATCTCCTTCTACAAGGAATGTATTATTACTGCCACTTAACAGGATAAGAAACCGAGGCTTTGAAAGGTTAAGTCACTTGTAAAGATTGCACAAGGTTCAAAATTAGTAAAGTCCTTACTATTAATCATTATTATGCTAGCTCAGTAATATTTATTGAGCATCTGCCCTAAGCATTTGGGTTACAAATACAAATAATCTCATTTTCTCACCCTCAAAGAGCTCAGGGTCTTGATAGCAGATATGACCTTTTTCCACATACAAAAGGTAGAAAGTTAAAAGTGACAGTAGAAGTAGTACTATAAAAGGGCTCTAGTAAAATGAAGAAGACATTAGTTATAATTGAAGGAATAAGGAAGTTTCATAGAAACAGTGGCAATATCTGAGAAGCACCTTAGAAAGTAGGTCTGGTTTCTTTATCTGAATGTTCTGCGTTCAATTCATTACTAAGTCTTGCTGTTACCACCTTGGAAAATATATGACAAATATACCTCTTGTAATTCCTCTGCTACCACCATCGTTCAAGCCACCAGACTCTGTCACGTGGACTATTGCAAGAGCCTCCCAGCTGGTCTCCCTGAGACCCCTCTCTGGTGCACTGGGTCACTGATATAGAATTACACGTATATGCCCTCTGCCATCTATCTGACTTTATCATCCCTCTTGGAAGGCAGAGTCTATTTTTCTGCCACACGAGTTCAGGTTTGGTCACTTGCCTTGCTTGAACCATTGGAATATTAGAAGACATGACCAAAAAGAGGCTTTGAATCTACGTGCATGACAAGGCTAAGCCCCTGTGTTCCTGTGATCCTCCATGAGAATAGCAGGGGTTTTTGTAGCTGCTGATCCTTTACTGTCACTCCCAACACAAAGATGCATGGGGCAGACCCCAGCACTCCAGGAGTCAGCTTAAGCCAGCCTTAAAACAGGGGAGTGAGAGTCCATTTACAGATTATGACTGCTAAAAGAAAAAAAAGTTCTGTGTAAGCCACTAGGGTTTTAATATTATTTGTTATGCAGCAATACTTGACTGATACACAGTGTTTTCACATCAACCCATCACTTTCCTCTTCTCCACCGAGGAACCATAGTGATCTTTTAAAAATGTAAATCAGATTACCCACTCCCCAACTGAAATCCCATTAGTTATTTTTATTGTATTTAAAGTCCATCTCAATGTCTTATTATGGAAGAAAAAAATACACTGCTCAACTCCTTGTTTAGTATGCATTAGCCCTTCTAGGCTTCTTCTTGTTCTTTGAATACACATGCAAACTCTCATTATAAAGCATTTACATTACTATTCTTTTTGTCTGAGAAAGTTCTAGAGTCTATATACTGTCTAATATGGTAGCCATTAGTCACATATTTGACTATTTCAATTTCAGTTAATTAAAATTGAATAACATTAAAGATTTAGTCCTCGGCCATACTAGCCACACTGCAAATGCTCAATGGGCGCGTGTTGCTAGTGGCTACCGTATGAGACAGAACAAATGGCGAAAGAATGTCTCCTATCATTGTAGAACATTCGATTGGTCATAACAAAGCTTCATTAAAATACCATCTCTTCAGAGAATCCTTCCCTGACCACCCGTTTAGAGCAATTCTCTAGCTCACTCTCTGTTCCATGAGTCTATTTGGCTATATTTGTAGCATTCAACAACTGTTTGAAACCATTATATTGATGTATTTGTTCACCAGACTATAGACCTCTAGGAATGCAGGGGACTTGTTGATTTTGTTCTTTGTACATCCCCGGGGTTTAATAAAAGCGTGGGTGCTCAGTAAAAACTATCTGACTGAAGAAATGAATTTAAGTGTTAGCAGTTGGTGGTGAGGACTGTGTCCAATGGAAACAGAAACATGAACAAAAGCAAGGCAGTGAAAGGTTGAAAGGTGTGTTTGTGGCCACATTGGGCAGCTGGAACATAGAGTGTATGATGTTAGACACGTCTCAGAAAGGCTGAGGCCATATTGTCGAAAGACTCCTATTGTGGGCTGATTTTGCACTTAAACCAAGATGGGGAACAACTGACAGTTTTGTTTTGTTTTTATTTTAAGACAGAGAAATTTCATGATTAGGAACAGTCCTCAAGAAATTGAGCTACCTGCCTTGTGGCAAGTGGATTATAACGTGGAAATACTAGTCAGGAGGCTGAAGCCATAATTCAGTGAAGAAAGATAAACGGGACAGATTCAAGCATCACAATGGTGGGAAAATCAACACATTGCATGTATTGCACAGAGAGGTTGACAGGCTGAGAAGGCAAATCCAACATGGACATATTAAGCCTGAGGGATTCAATAGAGGTAAAGTGAGGAAAGAGCAATGGTCCTGGCCAGAAAGATGCCAAGTTCTATTTTTGATATGTTAAACTCAAAATGTAGATGCCAGCAGCTTGGGGAGTGAGTAGACACTAAGGAGAAAAAAGGAGCAGAAGGGGGTCACATAGAGTCCGCCTTAGGCTATAAGAAACAACATAATACAGCTGGATTTGCTGATCAGCAATCCATTGTAACCCTGAAGAAATTAGTTCATTAGAACGGTCAGAGTAGAAATCATATTTCAAGGTATTCAGGATGGGGGCGGCCGGTTAGCTCAGGTGGTTAGAGTGCAGGCCCATAACACCAAGGTCGCCGGTTCGATTCCCCACTTGGGCAGTGGAGCTGCACCCTCCACAACTAGATTGAAGACAACTACTTGATTTGGAGCTGATGGGTCCTGGAAAATCACACTGTTCCCCAATAAAATTTTAAAAAAATGTATTCAGGATGACCATGAAGTAAGGAATAAGAGGCAGTAAACGCAGCTTAAGTGAAGTAATTTTCCCAAAGCTAATAAACTACCTGGATTCTAGGCTTCACATGGATCCTTATGAGCTTTTCATATCCCAGCACACCTGTTATTCAGTGTCTGGAGTACAGATGAAATTGGGGCCTTTCACTAATGCCATCTGTCCTCCCTTGGAGCTGTGACACCACCATAGGTTTTACCAGACAAGTTAGGGATGGCTGGAGCTTACTCTGCTTGCTTCAGACAGACTCTGCTCTAATTAACCACCTCAATTAACAAATGCACTTTGGTACGGAGCGAAGATGAAGTTCTTCGATTTAACATTTCCTTCACACATAATTTAAATCTCAGAATCACAGACTAGGCAGGGGATCTAGGAACCATCTAATCCATTTCCCTCCTCTGTGAATGAATATACGTGTACACACACACACACACACACACACACACACACACACACACCCTTCTGCCATCCTTAGAAGCAACAGCAACAATTCCTGACTCTTCTGGAGCCAAGACAGGGAAGATAGCCAATTCCATCACCTCTCTGTTAGGAGTGCCCTAGGAAGCCTTATTCTCTGCCTCTGCTATGCTCAGTAGCTTCCATAGCCTGTGGCTGTCTTGCCTTGGCAGCAAATGCATCTTTATCAGCCATTGACTTGTACAAACAACATGGTGGAGAGGGAGACGCCAGCATCGGCCCTAGGAAAACTGAGTGACACGATTTGCAAGAATATTTTCGGGGGCCCCTCATTCTTTCCTGCCTAGACCAAAATTCTCAATCTAACTTGTCTGTATGGCTGTTTTTTCACATTCCACAGGGGATTTTACTCCGGTCTGGCTTTTTTTCCAACTTCCATATTTGAACTCAAAAGTCACATCCTTGAACACACAATATAATAGAGAGATGATGTATTATGGACTTGTACACTTGAAACCTATATAATTTTATTAACCAATGTCACCCCAATAAATTTAATAAAAAAGTAAAAATAAAAAAAAGTCACCTCCTAAGAGAGGCCTTCCATGATCATTTAATCTAAAGTAACCTTGTACCATAGTGACTTATCATCACATCTATTTTCTTTATGACCCTAGTAATGATCTCTATTATTATTTTTAAAATTTGTAAACATATTTATTGCCTGTTTCCATATAGAATATATATGCTCCATGGAGACCAAGGTCATATCTGTCATGCCCTGGTGTTGCCTCAATGCTTAGCAAAGTATGGAACATGCAATGGTTGCTTTATTGGTCAGGTATTGCTGCATAAGAAACCATCCCCAAATTCAGTTGTATAAAACAATGAGCATTTGCTATCATGCTCACAGGTCTGAAGGTCAGCTGGGACATCTCTGTTTCAGATGTTAGTCTGTGAATTGATTGTGGTACCTCTGTTTTTTGTATTTCTCTTTCCTCTGGGACCAGCAGGCTCTCTGGGCATGATCTTCTCATGGCCTCTGCTTGAAACATGACTAATACTATCCCAGTTGCCAAAGAAAATCTCATGACTAAACGTAACATTAGAAGATCAGGGAGATATAATCTTCCCAAGGAGTTTGGGGAAGAGATGAATAATTACTAAATAATACTCTAAACTACCACAATGCTCCATAAATATCAATGATTGGATAAATGTATGCCCTCCCCTAGATCAGTTGACCTTTCTTGCCAAACCATTTACCAAGCATTACAATCAGTATTCGTGTCTCATCAGTATTCGTTCTAGAATTTCAGTCCACTGTGAATCCATGACCTAGTGTGTAAGAACCATCCCACCCTGTTCTCCTTGGACAGGAGCTAACTTAAGGTCTTTGCCTGTTTAACGGAGGGTAAAACCTCCTTTGTTTGATCCTGGCTCTCTCTTTTCTCCCTTTTGAGGCACAGGGAAGGTTTCATTACTGCCCCAAACTAGAAGGGATGGAACCAATTAGAAGAACCCACCATCTGGTGGTGTGGGATTTGTAGATAATGCAGCCAAGATTCCAACTGGGGCTGTTTAAGAGTTTATGCATAATCACTTGAGTGTCTGAGTAGAGCAGGAAATATCTCGGCCACTGGGAGGGAGTAGAGGTGCCTCAGAATCACCAGGTATCTTAGTGCTGACCGCCCCAACGTTCTGTCAAGAGTGGCTTGGAGGGACCAGCCCCCAGCCACTCTATGTGGGTGGACGACACCTCCTAAAACTGTTCCAGGAAGAGCAGTTTGCTTCTGGTTGGTCAGGGGTTATCAGACTCCTCACAGCTTTGAGTATCTCACTAACCTGCGTCGATTTCAAACATTTTGTGTGCACTGACCTCTGATCTTCACTTCCCACCAGCATCCCCTCTATGCTCTTCTCTTACTGGTTGCTGTTCACTGCTTTAGCTTGTTCATCCTCAGTCTAGCTCCAGCCTCTCTGGATGTTCCCTTATGAGCTGTGCTATGAGAGGACATCTGTAAGGTTTTACCTACTGAGCATCTAATCTTCATTCTTTTGATAATAGCACCCGGATTACCTTTGGGGCAACTGTTCCTCCTCCATGTCCATGTAGTTCAGATGGGCTGATGAAAAACAACAATCCATTTGGTCTTTCTCAGCACCCCAAGCGCTCTAAGAATGGTCATGTGACTAGGCCTAGACTAACCAAAAGACAACAATATCCTGGCCACTGTGTCATGTTTAGAAATAAGCATGTGTCCTGGTTTTCATTCAGTGACATCAGGCCAGGGGCTTCTGTGGAACTGATGAGAAAAAGAAGTTCCCTTTCCACCTGACTTTGAGATGAGTAAGTGAAGGCTGGCTGTACTGGAATCTGACATGTGTGAGATCTTACATGCCATATATATGCCAGAGTAAAGCCAATTTAAAGAAAGGCTAAGTCTGAAAATTTGGCGGGTGTATCTTAGTCCTGGTATCATTCAAGCCCTTGAATCTAGCCATACCTGAAGTCAAAACTATCTAGTTAGTTGGGTTCCTATCACTTGCTACCAGGAGAACTGACTGCTCACCACCCAAATGGGGTTGCCCCATTGCCCCTATAAGCAATGATTTCTTAAGCCAAAGATACTGTCTGGCCCACATATTTAGTCTAGTTTTGTGGACTGAATCATAAGTAAAAAGAAATGCTTTCAGATTTAGTGTTTCTGCATATCTGGACCCAGGGTAAACATAGCCTCCTTAAGATTTCAATTTTCCCCATGCACAAAATAGATTCATTCATAGATAATGGCCACCCTCATGGGAAAAACACTAAAGATTAATTAGTCACATTGTACTTATGGTGCATTTATGTTAATGGATAAGAAGCCTAGTTAATTATATTGCCCTGCATTTGCTTAACACTTCTGATTTTTCAAAGCTCTTTCATATAAGTAATGGCATTTGCCTGTTCTAATACCCCTAAGAATCTGGTACTATTACCCCATATTATACATCTGGAAATTAAACTGGCCACAAAGGTTTCTCAAGGTCATACAGCAAGTCACTGTCAAAGCTGACATTGAACAAATTATTTCAATTCCTGTATATGCTGATTATTCTATTCAATCTCATTGGAAATTGTCCTACTGGGCTATAATGATCTAAAAATCAGAATAATATATACAAATGATTAAACTTTTAATGGGATGATCATCACAGAACTATTTTTAAGAAAAATTTTGGAAACCAGATATTCAATAAATGGAGACAGATTAAATAAATTAAGGCACATATGTACAATAGGCTTTTAGGAAGACATTAAAAATGAATGTGTAATATTCAAAGTAACATGTGTTATAAGTGAAAATCATCTTTTAAGACAGTAATATAAATCTATTCTTAATTTTTAAATTGATATGTTCAGAAAAAAGATGGGAAGCTTACCCTTACTACTGTAATTACACATTTGATTTTGTTTGGTATCTGTGTCCCCATGGCTTTCTATAATACTCATTTCACTCTTGTACACAAAATGAAAATTATTCTCAAAAAGTTCATTTCCACCCTAGTGATTCTACATGATGAACACACAGAGACAGGCTTAACCAT
Organism: Aselliscus stoliczkanus; assembly: GCA_033961575.1. Lineage (NCBI taxonomy): Eukaryota > Metazoa > Chordata > Mammalia > Chiroptera > Hipposideridae > Aselliscus > Aselliscus stoliczkanus. The sequence goes on from CM066733.1 coordinate 20,357,023, forward strand.
TGGGTGTCAGTTTCATTAGCCTCCAACTGTCTCATTAGCCCCCATTTCACCTGCCTCCTCTGAGAGCTGGACCTCCCATGACTTTGGGCTTCTCTGTGCTCTCTGGACAGCAAGCTGTGACACACCAAAGTCACAAGAGCAGTCAGGGGTGGAAGGAGATTTCCAGTAAACTCAGCACCCTGCTCTCCTGAACAGCAGCTGGTACAGAGCAGCACAGGCCGGGCACTTGACAGTTCAGAAGGCTGCGTGACAAAGCAGTGAACACTGACACCAGGGGAGGAGGGGGCTGCTGCCAAAGGGGCGGGCCTACAGGATCCATAAGGGAGTGGCGGGGCAGACACGACGGTTAAGGGGGTGAAGAATGCCCTCTCGGCCCGCAGATGTCTAGGGACAGAACCAGGAACACACACCCCCCACACCCTCTGAGAGCTCAGTTTCCTCACTGGTGAAAAGGGGAGAATGTCAGCACCGATCTCAGGGCATTGTAGTGAGTGGAAAGCTGATTTGACATCAACTAGCATTCCCTCCTTCTCATAATAACCACACATCATTGATATAAATATTACCTTCCCATGAACAAAACTGTTTGGCACAAGCAATGCAAGGCAGCAATGGAGCAGCGAGGCCTCGAACTGGAAATCCTTTATTTAGGAAATGGAGCTTTAGACTTTATTTGGGTCCCTGATTGACAAGTGTCCAGAAGGAGCTACAGTGAGCTTTTGATTTGACTTACAACTAGCTTTCATCCCCATCAACGTCAAGCGACACAGTGTGATGCATTGAAAAGTATACTGGCTGGTATACTAGTCTTCCATAGGGATTTACAGAGCCGCCTGCTAGAACTCTCAAAACTCATGACAGGAAAGCACTACTCCATCAACAGCAATACTTCAGGCTTATTCTCATCACCACCCCTGAAGTTACACAACATACAGCTGTGCATTCATTCATTCGTTCACTCGTTCATTCATTCATTCATTCATTCATTCATTCAACTAGTACCACTTCTCCCTATTCTCTGTGGAGATTGTGATGAGAAGCTAGAGAAAACGAGGCCATGGCCCCCAAGTTGCTTAGTCCAGTTGGGCAGATAAGACAAGGGTCCAGGTGACTAAAAGCCAGAGCTAAGTATAACACCTGCTCTGGGGAAGGTACAAAGGGCTGAGAGGAAGAGGAGGGTATGAACAAGAGAAACCAAGAAAGGCTTAATGGAGAAGATGGAGTAAGAGCTAGGACTGCCCAGAAGGACCGAATTCCGACAGGGGACTATGGGAGGGACAGCTTGTCAGTGCAAGTGGAGGGGACAGCAGTTTGACTGGAGACCAAGACTAAATGCCACATGGCCTTCCCTGTGGATGAAATAAAGGGGACCCTAGCTGATTCCCTGCCTCCACACACCTGCTCCCCAGATTTCCAGGCCCGGTGCTGGATCAGCCTCCCACACCCACGGGCACACCCATGGGCACACCACGGAGCCACATACAAGTCACCCCTCCACGCAGTCATCAGCTTCCCCATCCCCCTAGCTTCTGTCCCCATCAGCATGCCCATATATCAGACTCCATCTCAAACGGGAGACAGGAGGAAAGGAACAAAGCTCATTGCTACATTAGCAGGCAGTCTTCAGGGAACGTGCAAGTGACCCAGTGTCCTGGGGCATCGGATTCCTGGTGAGAAACCAGAAATCTGGACTCGGACTTCTCTGCCTCAAACCCTTCAGTGGGTGTCCCACAGCTTTCTGGCTAAAACTCAGAATCCATAACAGGGCCCATCAGGCCCGGCCTTTGCCACCCTCTCCAGCCCCACACTCCCTCCACCAATTGTCCTCACTACCAGGCCTCTGCCCAGGAAGCTTCTAGAATGTTCCTCTTGTTCCCAGCAGCACATCACCAAAAGCCTTCAGTTCTCAGCTCAAACACCTATTCCTTCCTCTGCCCAGAGCTGGTTCCTTTGTAATATGCCTCCAGGGAATCATGGCCCTCTCTTTCATACCTTTACCACGACCTGTAATGATGCACTGCTTTGTACTATTATTTGACTAATAGCATCCCTCATGAGCCAGTAAGCTCTAGGAGCACAGGGCTGCTTCTGTCTTTGTCCACAATGGTAGGCACTCCACAAATATTGGTTCAATACTGAATGAATGCATCTGAGGCCCATGGTGGGCTTGGCACCCCTGCATTTACAAAATGTGCACCTTGCTGATGGGGAAGGGTCAGAGCTTTCCTTAAATGCTCAGTCTGTTTACCCATCCTCCCTCCACCAAAAGCTGGCACAAAAGCTTCTCCTTTTAGCTGTTTATCCCCGGAGCTTTCCATGCAGTCTTACCATAGAAATACAGCCCTAGCAGGACTCATATGAGCTTCATTTTATAAATAAGCATCGGGTCGGTGGGGGGGGTGCTTCTCCAATGTTACACATGAAAGATTTTAAGAAAACGGTCCAGCGTTTGAACCCATGTCTTCAAATCTCAGTCTAATGTACTTTTCACAGCGTCAGACTTGGGATGTGTGTGTGTATGTGTGTGTGTGTGTGTGTGTGTGTGTGTGTGTGAGAGAGAGAGAGAGAGAGAGAGAGAGAGAGAGAGAGAGAGAGAGACTGTCCATTATATCAGTGGTTTTATTTTTTTTTTGTACCTATTTCTTCTATAAGAACCTAAACCCCTCAAGGGAAAAAAAATCAATGCCTAATACATTTTATTTTCTTCAGTTCTTAGTGTAATGCTGTATAAAGGCAAATGGATTTTATCTCTTACATTGACTTCAAGTCTGACCGATTTGTAGTAGCTGCCTAGAATGCTACAGTGGGAGGGAATTTAAGGCCATGTTGAGATTCAGTGGGAAAGAATTCTGTAAGCAATGATGCTGTCTGCCAGGGGCTAGAAGGGGCAGTGAGGGGTCTATATGCTCTATAGAGGGCAATAATAAACGTGCTTGGAGTGAATGAACAAAAGCACGGATCTTATAGGTTCCCAAATGTCCTATACTTTCTTTATCTTGAGCCTCTGAGAGGAGAACAGTAATCTCTCCCAGCTCAGCAGATGTCTTCCAGCTAGTCATAGGAGGTAATGTTCATACACACCTGCCTGCACATGAAGAGCTTATGATCATCCATATAAGAATAAGAACCAAGAGTCAACTCCAGGCACATGTTGAAGGCAGCATGTCTCAAGGTGAGGGCACAGGTAAAAATGGGGGAGCCGCAATCAGATTGTATTATAACATCAACCAGAGAAATGCAGAAACACAGACATCTGAGAATGTGGTGTAGATGGATGCAAGGACAAACTGCAGGCTCCACCTTCCCCAAATGAAGAGGTGCTGTAGGGGCTGAGTGGAGGGGAGGAGAAATATTGTGATTTTATCCACTTAAAATACCTTCCTCTCACTTCACTGCCCAAATCTGCTCCACTCATTAATGCTTACTCCAGCTGCACGTCCCAAGATGTCCTCTTTATCCGCAGCCATATAGCTCCTGCCTCGGAAGGTTTAGCTCTTAATCCTAAACTTTCCTGTGGCACTTCTTGTGCGGGGCTTTTGTCATGCTGTTTCACTTTTTTTGTGTGTTCATATAGTCATATATCTTGAAAGGGTGAAAGCTCACTGAGTTTAGGAAACCTTAAAGGTAGCTTTAAATTCTAGCTTAGGCTCTTATTCACTGCAAAATATTGAGAAGGCATGTAGCCTCTCTCAATCTTAGTCACATCATGTATAAAATGGGGAAAGGGACCTTGAAGGTTGCTATAAAACTTAAATAATACAACCTATGTGAAGTGTCTGGCACATAGTAGGTCTTCAAAATAATCCATATTTACCCCACCACCAGCTCTCCATGCTTTTTATTACTATATACAGACTAATTTTTTTGAGAGCCAGAATTACATACCTTTTCTGTCCTCAACTATTTGTTACAAATTGAAGATACTAATAGAATGAAGTAACGAAATGACATACAGAAGGATATAATTTAGGTATAAACAGATTGGCCTGCTTACCTGCGTGGGCAAGCAACCGTGAGTTTGTTACATTGGTCACGCACACAATAGGGAGTGACCTTTGAGTTTATGCCTCATACTTGAAGAGGGTAGCACTTCTCAGCTCTGGACAATAGAAGCTGAGCAGAAATGTGGTTCCAGGGTTGCCTGGGGCCTTACTTTTTTTTTCAGAGAAGCCCGAAATCTGGATTTTATGTCAAATTTTGATAAGCACTGTGCAAGTCAAGCAAAACAAATCTGTGGACTATTAGTTTGCAACTCTGAACATGATGAAGGATGTTCAGGCAGGAACTCAGCAGACATCTGCCTGTTGCCAACGCCCAAAGTCTTGTTAGAAGGCCCTTGGGCTTCCTAAGTAGGTCCATGGCTGAGGGAGGCCCACTCTCGTTACACACACTTCCCTCCACCTGACTGCTGTGAGGCTTTCAGTATCTTCATTCTGGGTGGCTCCCTGGCTCCTGGAGACGTTTGTTCATTTGTGTTAAAGGAATAGCCCTATGACAGGTGATCCCAGCAACACCTAACAATAGATATATGTGGTCTTTCTGGACAGAAGTTCGCACTCTGTTGGTATAAACAGAATCACACGGGCAACATTTCAGGGGGGTAGAAACTCAATGCTTTCGGGAGCCAGGCAGGTAAAGAAAAGGAGAGACGTGGGCTGCCTGGGAAAGAAGCCATCCAGGTGGGATACTGCCAGTTCCATCCTAGCAAATTTGGGTTACATAGACCGACCTGGGATCTGAGATTGCCGGGTCTTTTGAAATTTTCAAAGAGAGCTAAGATGCCCAAATTTGGACATGAAATTCCATGATTCTCAAACACTGTCCTAAAACTGGCTTGTGGGTGGCCCTTTGGTGACCCCTTCTGTGGTAATTGATAAATGTTAAGCCATGAAGTACCAGGGAGGTTAAAGCAGGGAGGGAACAGGTAAAGTGACTTCTTTACCTTTGCATATGCCATTCCCTCATCCCTTTCCAGCCCTCTCAGCTTGTCCTCCTGGAAAGCTTCTATTTATTATTGGAACTCAGTTCAACCACCTCACTCTCAAAGGCTACCCATACTCCTCAAGGCACCACTAATACTCCCTACAAATTGCTGCTGTAACACACATACATTTTAATGTTTTCTTTACAGAGCAGTCAGCCTTACTAGGGATAAGGTCCTCCAGGGCAGGAAACATGTCTTCCTTTTGTCTGTATTTCTAGGGCCTAACAGCATGCCTGGGTTTGATAAAGGGCCCAGAAATGCTTGCTAAGGGAATAGAAGCCTTTTCAGATTAAAGACTTTCTCAAAGTTTGATCCCCATACTAACTGCTACAGAATCCCCATAGGCCAGTTCTTGAATGTTCTGATTCAGGAAGTCTATAGAGTCTGCCCCTGAGTCTTGCTTTAAAGAAGCTCCCTAGGTGAATTTTATGTGAATTGAGACTCTGGGCTACACTGTAACCCCCACAAGGAAAGAGGCTGTGTCTTCCTAGCTGGCCGTTATATTCCTGGCACCTGGCACAGTGCTTGGCTTGAAGTAGACATTTGGCATGTATTTGCTGAATGAATGGATGGGTGAATGAATGAAAAGGTATGAATTAAGTTGCATCAGTACTCCTCAGACACTAATAGAAGGCCAATTAGTAATTCATCTGTCCCTGTATATATACTCATCAGAAAGGCACCAGGATAAGCTGAAGAGCTGTTCAGTAACTACCATCCCTATGCTCAGTCTCCCTACAACCTGCCCCTGTGGGCTTGGAAGAGTGCTCAGAGGTGATCCCAAGGCATTTGGGTTGCTTATTGAATGACTTTATCCCTTAATGATGACAGACAAGGAAAGTAAGAAAGACTGAATGCAAAGAAGACACAAAACTCTCATCCGAGCCAGTGGTATTTCCAGTACCCCTCTTCCATAGCTTCTGCATCTCTACCTTGTAATTACCACTTTTATTTTGAATCCCCTGTTGCTAACACATCTAGTAGTAATAGTTCCTGTTACACTTCTCCCTTCCTTTCTCTACCCTCTGGTGGAGGGATAATGAATAGCAAAATACACAGGAAAATATCACATGACAGCAAAAATTATGAAAAAACAAAGATTTGTTATTTTTTGGAGATAAGATTGGGGCAGTGGGGCAGTTAACATAAGGTAACTACTAGGCGAGATTTCAAAAAAGCACCTGAAATTAAATCTGATTAAGATGCTTTTCTTGTTTTTCCCTAAGTGCTTAATTTCTGCATCCCACCTAAAACCTCTCTGCTCCCTTTGACATTTTTCTTTTTTTACTGAATTCAAATTGGGACCAATGTACAGTTTCCCAGACCAATGGATGATATGAGCATAGTCCCAGAGGGTTCTCTAGCCTCACACGGAAGTTAGAGAATCTCCCAGGCAGGCTGAGTGTTACAATGCCACATGACCACCCAAATTGCCCACCTCCTCTGATCTTGGAGCTAAATAGAAGAAACTAAAGGTCTAAGCACAAGATAATGTTATCGCTTCTCAGACAATCCCCTCAGCAGTGTCCCCCACCGGACTGTAAGCTAAACTGTGCAAAGGCCTCTTATCACCTGTTTATCCAATGTCCATCTCATTCACAGCATTGAAGAAACGTTTAAAGAATAACCGGATTCACAGAAACCTATACACTGGTAGATGGCAGGAATCAAGTTCAAGGACCCAGATCCACCCATTCTGGGTTTACTAACCATGTGGATAATATTGCCTGTATCATATTTCAATTTCTCAATAAATGGCCAACAACCCTATTAAAGATCAAGTCTTGAGTTGTTAAGATAACAATACAGAAGCATCACTTTTTGCATCTGAACATTTCCTCCTATTTTTCTCTTTTATTATCTTGTCCTGTGTCAGTCAACATCTTGACACTAGGAGAGCAGTTAACATCTCTTTCCACCAAGCTCTGCTGTAGACAGATTTCAGCAGTCTGAGTGAATACACATGCCAGCCATTTAGTCTTCTTGATTCCCTAAGAAGTAATCCTTCTTGAGTGGTGGGCCCTTTTGGGAGTATGACAAAAGCTATGGAGTCCCTCCCCAGGAAATAAATGAGTATGTTCACATGCATGCAAAAGATTATACATAATATCAGGCCATTTTTAGATACATAGATGCCACACACAAATCCATCCAAATACCCTACTCTAAGTTATTTGGAAAGGAATGGGAGGTTATCTGATAACCAAATATCTACTCAGTATTACTCTAGCTTTCCATGGAGTTGGTTTCACAGAACTACCACTTAACAATTGAACTTCAGCTCTTTTTTAAGGGTAGTGAGTAACACAGTAGACAAGATTTTCAACCTCAGCATTACCAAAATGCAGAACTGCTATTGCATTTGTTCAGTGGGTCACTCCTGTGCAAAAAATCACAGCTACAGTTTAAAGCACTACAAAGTTTTCTTTTTAGATGCTTTATTAGGCTACTGGCTTACAAGACCCACAAAACTCACTTTTGCTTCTTGGGTAATCTCAGTATAATTGATCAGGTTACCATGGAGTTGGTGTATCTATCACAGTGCCCAGGAACATGGAACTTAGGGTCACAATTTACTTCCTGGGTGACCTTGGGCAAGCTATATCACCTGTTGCAGCCTTAGTTTCTTCATCTCTAAAAGGTATCAGTACTCTACAGGGCTCCTGTGAGGATTAAATGAACTACCACATGAAAAGCAATTAGTGCATTGCAATTAGTGCATCATAGATGCTCAATAAATGGTAATGAATGTTACTATAACGCTCTATAAAGTACTTACAGTTCCTGACACACAGTAAGTCCTCAAAAAATGAAATTTGGTACGATTATAATTCTTAGAATTTGTGTCTACATTATCTTATAAGTGGTCTTTGGGGTAGGGAGAATTCTGAATTCTCCTTTTGAGTCTTTAAAGCACATTCAGTTCAAATCACTGAGAGCCCATCATAAGGAAATGTGGGAAAGGGATGAAGGAAATATGGTCTGTGACTTCTAACGTCCACAGCACAGCAGAAGTCACCAAGTCCACAGTCTCACACAAAACCCATGGTGGCAATTTCATTCAATTTCGGATTTCAAATGGCCTTTGCCCATTCAGCTCACACTTTCATGTCATAACTTCCTACTTGAGCTTAATCCCTGGAGGGAAAATGTCTCCACTGATAACTTTTTATGTTTTCATCTGTCATAAAATGGCAATCACGCAACCTCAAAGTCTCCTTTTCTGTCCTGGTTATCAGAAAAACCCAGGATGGTGTTTATTGCCCCCATTTTATAATGCATTCAATTCAGATGTCAGAAATTTATCTCTCCCATCTCCTGCCTGAGGTCTTCTCTGTTCTGTTTTATGCTCAAAGGTCATCCTACAAAACATATCTTAAGCCATCCATCATTTCAAGGCATTTTGGAAATAATCAAGGTACTGATTTTTAAATAATTAATCGTCATATTCCAAAATGGGAAACGAGATATACAACTTTTCATGTATCTTTTCTTATCAAGCTACAGGGAGGTTTTGTCCTCCGATGCTGTGGAAGGGAAAGGGCGTAAGTAGTTGAAATCACATTCTCTAAGTCAGGACCTTTAATTTGATGCCTCTCAGAAGTTTCTTACATGTGAAACTTGCAGCTGAACCAGAAAACCTCTGTGAGGTAGAGGCCATGCTGTCAACCGAAGCCCCCACCGTGCTGGTATTTAAAGTGAGCTGACAGTGAAAAAGCAGGCCCATTCTATGAAGCACTCCAGGGTCTAAAATACCAAGTGATGGAATTACTCAAAAGGCCCTGGACATTTTTCTTGGAGGGTTTTCTCTTATGAAGACAAATGACAACTCCAGTCATTTTTGCAACACCACCACCTACCCACAGGCCCTCCTCTCATTGGTCGATCGCAGAAAGAAATCTCAGGAATAGAAGCAATTACTTACATCTATAGGTCATCTCAAAGCTGTCGCTGATGTTCACAATATCAATCTGGGGGAGGAGCTTTGGGGGTTCTGTGAGTTGCGACAAGGCGAATCTAAATGCGGCATGTTCCTGTGACTGCTGATTTGGAAATAATCCCCCTGTGAGAGACGAAAATGTAACATGGTATTTGGGCGCCAGACAGGTTTCATTCCTCAACAGCCCACCCCGGAAGGGCCCTTTGCTTCTCCCCATGCCAAACTCACTATTTGTAACCTTTAGTGGTGGGGATAAGAGTTCAAATAGACACAACTGGATGCTGAGGCTTCAACTTCTGCAGAGGAGCTTTTATGTGACAAGGGCCTCTAACATCTATCATTCTGTCCAAATATTTGATAGTTCACCCCTCAACTCAGCTCAGTCAGAGGAAACAAAGAACTGTGGCATTCCTCTAACCTCTCCCTTGCGCAAACCACCTACGTGGCCCATGCTCTTGCATGCACGTAAACCCTCGCTGTGTCTGATTTTTCTTGTATCGAACTCATTTCTCCCCACAGAGCCTTCAGGAAGTAGTGCTAATAAACGTTGTACAGTGAAACTAACTCTGGGAACCTGTGGACTTCTCTGGCACTAGAACCATGTGCTTTGACACTTTGGGTCTTTGACCTGCCAAGACCTGTGTGTAATTTAACTCTCCTATCACCTCTCGGGTTTATTATTAATTTCCTCTGAAAATTTCTGATTTTCTGCCAAGAGTGTTTTGCTCCTTCCTTCACACTCATGATCCCAGCTACCTAGGAATGACTTGTTACATAAGGGGTTGCCGTGGTGTGTCTTTGCATGGTAGAACCTTGGGCTTTAAAGACAACGGGACTTGAACATATCAAGAGCACATGAACATTCTATGCTAGTAAAGCGCACAAAAAAAGTGCCTGTTGAGGCTCCTGCTTCAAGAAACCCGAGTGTGTGGCTTACCTTTGTATTTACTATGGACACATAAATGAATTCATATACATTCCTGTGAGCTAGAATCAGCTATTTCCAGAGGCTGAACTATAATGCATGTTTACATAGAAGTTTATCTCAGATCCAACAGGAGTCATAGCCCCAATATCATGCATTTCTCACTTCTTATACAGTGGGTAGATGTTCGTTTTTAACAACCAATAAATGGATGGTAAGGCTTTTCTTAGGGATTGTACAAGGAGAACCAAGTACTACCTACTGGCAGTGGTGTTTTTAGCATTTGTTCTACAATTTAATGTTTCCACCATTTATTGGGAAACAAAACTATGGTTCTATCAGTTGAACAAGCAAGTTGGAGCTAACTCTGATGGAAACTCTGCAGAGGTACATGAGAAAACATATCATATACACCCCTAGGCATTTACACTAGTCACAGTACATGCAAATACACTTCAGGAAAGCAAGTGCACACAGCTCAAGTCCAAACATTTCCAATCAGCAAAGTATGGGCAATGCATACGTACCAACACAAACAGTGATATGCATAAGAGCAAGTGATCCACACATGTTCATACGCCTCCATTTTAAAGAGTGAAAACAAAAACACTCTTCTGGATTCCAGTGCTCCCTCCCCTCTCCCCGCAGATGACCACACCTCAAACACTTCCCAGTCCCCTTCCTCCACCCCTGCAATGAATGAAAGAGGGGGTAGGGATGAGGAGGTAGGCAGCTACAGGCTGGGCTGCAAGGGAAGTGTCTCCCAGGCGAGGCAGGAAGTTTTGTTTTCCGTGTAAGACACCAACACACACAGACACAGACACAGACACACTTCAGAATGTAGCTTAACAGGTGTCAGGAAACAAAGCAAGTTACTCCATGGCTCTTCCAACTGCCCCTGGAGCCGGCCCACTGTAGGGACAAGAAGGGACCCACACTGCAGCACATGCGTACCCCACAAAATACCACCTGCACTGCATCCCCCGACAAACACACACTCACACAAAGAGCACAAACGACCAGTCACTGGAACTTTCCCTCGTGGAGCTAGGTCCCAACTGGGGGGAAAAAAACAGAGCCCAAACCAAGCAAGACGCTTCCAACCAAAGCATGCTCGATTCCGGGTCACCAACAGCCCTGAGATGCTGGCCACACTGAATCCCGGAGCCCTTGTGGACACATGTTGTTATTGGTGTAATCGCTCCTGTTTGTTTTGCTTTCACCCGTCGTTATTATTAGGAGGAGCGATGTCTGTCAGCTGCCCCGTGAATACAGTGAGGGTGGAGGGTCCCTTTAGAGAAACAACAACCAGGAAAGGAAAATGGGGAACAGAAAGGCATGCAGCATGTTGAACCGTGGCTCCAAGTTGAGAGGATGGAGCCCAGTGGCATGGAAAGCGAAGAGGAGGAGAGAGAGCATGTGTATGCGTGTGTGTTTGTGTGTGTGTGTGAGAGGTAGACAAGGTCTGTGCGTGGAAAATCTAAGAGAAGGGGGGTGATGGACGGGATGGAGAAAAGGAAGGCTGGGAAGTTCCAGGGTCCCAGGAGTGGGGACCACCAGCCCAACAGGGCAGCAGAGAGGAGCCTAGAGGAGTCCAGAGCAGGAGGGAGAGCCCCCTTGACTTAGAGGGGGGCTTTTTGGCATTATTTCAGTGGCTGCAATAAACCCAGTATTCCCCACTCCTTATTTTAGAGGGTCTCTTAAAGAGACCTCCCCCAGCTAAGAAATCACTGCCTCTCTCAAAAATGTACATACATTTCTAATACACAACCCCACACATAAATGCTTACACCACACATATTTATATAAGTAAATGAATCAGGCACCATCTACCAAGCAACAGAGTTAACTACTTAAACACCCACCATCTCTTTCCTTGCTATGATTTCTTTTTTCCCCGAAAGCACGGGTTCCTCCATTTCACATGCTCATGCCTAGAATGTGAGTGGTGTGTGTGGACCTGTGTGCATGTGTGTGTGCACACTTCCCTTCTGCTCCTCATCTGATCAAGGGAAGCCCCCTCCCTGTGCTGTGGCCCAAGTCCTCCACCACCACACAGCTTTGGATGGCCAAGCACAGCCCGTGGTGGGGGTGGGGGTGGGGGGACACAGACTGCTCCCCCACCAACACACACACACACACACACACACACACACACACACACACAAACCTGGCCCGACCCAGAAAGTCCCTCCCCAGGCTGCCCCTCTCACTCACCGATCTGGATGTTGTTGGGGAAATTGGCACCTACTACCGCGCCTAGGAAACCGGTGCAGAAGAAGGCAAAAATGTGCTGCATATTCCTTTTTGCATTGGCGAAAAGGAAGCCCAGGTCCAATCATAGATTTGCCGTTTCTCCCCCTTCCCTTTCTTCCTCTCTCTGGGCTGCCTGTGCTTTTCCTCCTGCAGTTCCTTCCTTCCTGGCGTGCTTCCTTGCTTCCTTCTGCGAGGTTTGTCTGTTTCCCTTGGAATCCGAGCCCTTAAACTGCAGCGTTAACACCAACTGACAGCCGGATTCACTGAGCACGGAAAAGAGGAGCCGTCCTCATGCTGGAGCGCTTGCTCCCCTCTCCTCGCCTCTCCTCGCGCAGCCTGCCCGTCCCTCCCTCCCCCTCACACTCACACAGGCGGCAGGCGCTGTGCTTCTGCCCACCGAGCCAGCTCGTCTCACTGCTCGTCCTCCTCTCCCTGTCACTCCCTGACTCCCAGTCCTCACCTTCTCCCCCTTGCTGTGTGTACAGGGCGGATGGGTGGGTGGGTGAGTGAGGGGGCGTGATACAGGGAAGAACCCCGCTACCCGCTTCGCCCTCCCCCGCCTGTCTCAGCTCTCTGCTCCCTCCCCCAACCCCCAGCCAGGCAGATGCTCCTGGGAATGTGGGTTCAGCTGCAAGTCAGTAGGTGGCAGGGGGTCCCCACAATTGTCCTCCATCCACGGGCTGCTTGATCTAGGTCACTTTTTCTAGGAGCGAGCTGGCTGTGCTGGATTTATCTCCTGCACTCCACTGGCCCAATTATTCCTACAACTAATTCCTGAGGGGAAGACCCTAGAAATCCCTCCTAGGAGCTTTAAAGGAGAAAACAACTTTCCCTCTCCTAATGGGAGGCATGACAGGAAGACAGTCCTGAGGGTCCCGAATGATTGGCAGGTGCCTTGACTTGGGCATTTGGAAGTCCCCAACTGCCTTCACAAGCAAACGGGTGGTCTCTGAGATCCTAGGCACTGAAAATGGGCCCCCTTCCCCCTGTCTCTGCATTCCACAGGAGACTGGAGTATCAGGATGTGTGGGTGTGCAATGAAGGCGAAGGACACTTCCACAGAGCGATTACATGAGTCATTTTGCAAGGATTCTAGTGAGAGGACTCGGGCTTCTTTCTGTTGTCTCTGGATGCTGGTCATTGTGGTGTAAACTGGAGAGCCACAGACCCTCCTGGAAAGGGGCCCCCACTGAAATTCCCTGCAGCGAGAACCGTTGTGTTCAGGGAAAGAGTGGGTTGCAAAGTGCCAGTCGCTGACAGTCACAGAGCACTTTACAGTTTCTAAAGCCACTTTGCAGCATCACCCCGCTCTTTCCTCACGCCAGCTCTGTGATGCGGCTAGGACCCTTATTTTACAGGAGAAAAAAACTGAGGCTCCGGGGATTAAATCATAAGGACGTGATGGAATCTAGACCCTTGGGACCAAAATACGGTCCAACTTATGGACTCAAATGCTATTATGGGCATTACCAGCTGACCCACTCACTGCCCTGGTCAGAACTCCCAAACTCCCACCTGACAGATGCTAACCCAGGACAGGAAAGCCCACCTTTCCTCAGTCAGAAAGAGGGAGACTAGATCTGATTTTGCTAGGCTATTTTATCCAAAAGCTCCTCACTTCCCTCACCAAGATTGCATAATCACACACATTCGCAGGGCAACTTCGAGGGCTGGGATTTGCAAGAAATTCTGACTATGTTCCAAGGTTCCCCTAAATGAGGACCAATTTAGAGGTCAGATGCTTTATAATTTCCTGTGCACTTTTCACATGTATGAATTAGCTCAAGTGAGTTTTAAAGCTAATGTTTATTCTTTTAACTACCATGTGCCAGGTACCTTCCTAAGCGAGTGCATGCATGCATTGCGCAATACCCCCATCTACTCCCCATTTTATAGATAAAGAAACTGAGACCTAATAATCTACCCAAGTTTCCACTACTAACAAGGTAGAGATTAGGGATTTGAATAGAGGAAATTCTACCATTATGCCCAAGCTCTTAACTCTTAGGCTCTAATAGCAGGAAACATTGGGCAGGAACATTCTAGAAGTGTGTAAGCCTCAGCTTGGGAAGGTGGGTGAACAGATTAGGAAAGAACACTTCTAAGATCCCTGCTGATGCAATGATTCCATCTTAAAATATAATTTCTCCATTTGCATTTTTTTGTCTGTTACTATTTTGAATGGTACCTGGGGATCTTTTAAGTTTTCTGAGCTTTAATCCTGGTAATAATAATAATTACACTGTCACTAAAAGCTTCATATTTCTCTGTCACCTTTCAGAGGAAGATCTCAAAGTCCTTTGCAGGAACTAGTTAGCAAAACCTCAACGCCCACCTATCATAGGTGGGACTTGTTTTGCTTGCTTTGGGGAGAGGGTCGTAAAGGAGTGAAAACCATGCATATTTCCTATGGTCATTATAAATCATACAGTCGGATGGATTTTCCTAAAGTGGAACTCTATGTTATTACTCTGCTCAAATATGGTTAAAGACTCTCATTGGCCTATTATATACATAGTTGTTCTGTGATTAACTAAACATGGCAGTTACATATTTCAAGCTTGGGCATCTAGGTCAAAATACATTTAGGTTCAACTCGTTATCTTCAGATATCTTCAAATATTAGAGGAGAACTTACTCTGTATCCAACAGGGTATCAGGTGCTGGGGGATATGGAAAAGAATAAGACACACTCTCCACCTCAAGGCAGGCAAATGTGGCAGAAGAGAAAGACAGACGAACCCAGTCATCCAAAGCAGATATGACACATGCTCTAATAGAGATGTGAACACAACTTGGGGAGCCGGCAGTGGCGAGGAGGGGGAGCAAAGAAAGAAGCAACCAATATGTCTGTCTGTGGGAAGCCAGCAAGACTTCAAAAGAGCTGAGCTGTGAAGGGGGAAACCACAGGAAGAAAGTGAGAGCTGAGGGAAGCGATGTAAACCAAGGGAAGAGCACATGTAAGGCCTGGGGACAGAAGATGCCACATGCCCCTGGAGCCTGTCCTGCAGAGCAGGGAGACAAGGTCGGGAACATGAAACCTGGAAGAGGTCAGGGGCAGGACTTGAGAGCCACTGAGTTCCTGGAAGGTAACGGAGAGCCATGGGGTAGTTTCTAGTATGTGTGGTAGTTACATGGGCAGGAATGTACGTAAGGAAGAAGAGGGTGACCACTGGTGATGTCCTCATTTCCTCAGCTTCAGGGCTTAAAACTGCACACCATACCCACTCCCCCTCCCCACCCCCCACCCCCACGCACATAACCTATCCTGATGGCGTCCTTCATTAGTTCATCATGTTGTCTCTCCCTACAGCTCCCAATCCTGTTTGCCATCCCCAATATCAGTCTTGGAAGGTTTGACGGTTGTGACTGATGGCAACCAAACCATACAGATACACGGCATACTGATTCACACAGCATTTGTCCACCCATGATCTCATGTCATCCTCCAAAAACCCCACAAGGGCAGGATTTAGAATCTGCTTTACACATTAAGTAAGACTCAGAGTGGGAGATGGTTAGCTTAAGACCATGGTTAAGCTAACTGGCTGTGGATTTCTCCCCCAGGGGATATTTGGCAGCATCTCCAGACATTATTGGTTATCACAACTGGGAAGGTGCTGCTGGTATCGAGTGGGTAGAGCCCAGGGATGCTGCTTAGCATTATACAATACACTGGACAACTCCCCACCACAAAGAATTATCTGGTCCAGAATGTCAATAGTGCTGAGATTAAAAAGGGGACATAGTAACCGGCACATCAGGAAGTAGGTACCAGGGCCCCTATTCTAGCCTCCCTCTCCACTGTATGACATCGAAAGAAAGATTAGACTCATCTTTCAAGACTTTTCATATTTTGAAATGGGATGCCTGAAGATTAATGGGTGTTCCTTAAAGTCTAAATGGGTGAGTATCGCGGAGGGACTACAGGGAGTGGGCAGACCAGAGGGAAAGCCTTCCTAATGCCGCTCAAATTGTGCCCCAGAGACGGGGTGGTATCTACTCCTAAGATAAATCATGACCTCTCCCAGCCCATATTCTTGGCATACTTTAAGTTCCATTACCATGTAGCCAACATAGCCTAAGATTTATTTGTTTGGCTTTGGTTTTACACCACAAATCAAGGGTAATTGTATTGGGCAGGGATTTCCAATTCACATGCCTCCATGGGCCAAGCAGGGAAATGAAGTCAGCACAGTCAGGGGGAGGGCAGTGAGGATAAAGAGAACTAGAAGGTGTCAAAAAGGGGTTGCAGGGCCTCAAAGGCAGCCCGTAGTTGTCATCAGGACATGTAGTCCCAGTGTAGCCAGGTCTTCTGACTTGTTTTTTTCAGGAGGAAACAGAAACATAGATTTTATTTATTTATTTTTTTAATATTAAGTGTAGCTTCATACCTTCATTGTAAGGTCCAGAAAAAAACCGAAAACAAAAAACAGAGGATAGTGCCTCTGGGCTTGACTTGTCCCTCAGGCCACATCATGCCAGTTCTGGTTCAGTGGAAGGCCAGAGACAGGATCCAACCGCCTACCCTGATGTTGTCTTGGAGGACAGATCCATTTTGTCTCTGGGCCTCTGTTTCCTCGTTGATAAAATGGCGAGACTAGATTACATGATGGCTATGGACTATTCTGGCTCTGAGCCACTGGGAGTTCATTTGAGGGCAGAGACCCAGGTAGGAAGAAGAAGGCCAGGGATACCTGTGCTCTCCTCCTGTCGCCTGCAGCAGTGGCATTAACAGGCTCCTTCCCCTCCCTGGGCTCACATCTCCATCCATAAATTGTGGGGGTTGTACCAAGGTCTCTTTTGGCTTGAATATTTTAGGCTTCTAGTGTGAAACAATTCAAGGGGAAGGGGGAAGCCATCAAATTTATGATCTGAGATCAGCTCGCAAATTGGCCAAAAACACAATCAGAGAGAGGGTGCCTCTATGGCTTTAGAACAGCCCCATTTTAAAAGATATAGAAAAAAGTAATAATAATGATAATATTTTTCATGTTTTTAGCACAGTCCCTACAGAAGGCTCCCAAAATACTGCACAGGCTGTGTGTGGTGAGAACACCACCCTAAGAATGTAATTAAGCTCCCTGGAGTTCTGCCAGGCTTCACAGCATTTTCTATCTTTTTTTTTTTTTTCTTTTTCTTTCACTCTTCCCTCCCTCTCTCACAAATGACAGCATTTTCATAAGCCCTCAGCATTACGAGGTAATTAGGGAGCAGTGCAAGTTCTGGAAAACACTCTGGGGCAGGATCAATGCCTGGAAAAAACAAAGAACAGTCTATTCCAGGGAACTCCTACGCAGCACCATCGCTTCTGGTAGAAATTGGAGTCACTTGACTGTTCCTCTAAACCAGTGGTGCCTTCAGAAAGGTCACCTGGCCAATTCTCATGAGGGTGGCTTTCCACATCATAGCCACTTTCCAGGGCCCTGCAGGAGACCTGCTCTGTGGACAGGAGAGCCAGACCCTCAGTGCCATTCTCATTGGATGCATAATTTTGGGTGAGCCACCTAATCCCTTTGTCTCAGTGTCTTGTCGGTGAAATGAGGACAGGAAGGACTAGTTCATAGAGGTGGCATGAGGATTAAGGAAATTCAGCCCATGACCGCCTGGCAAGGCTCCAAACACACAGCCAGGGCTCTGCCTGCCATTTCTGGATGGAGATGTGAAATGCCACCATCATTACTATTTTTAATGATCTCCAGTATACCTTTCTTCTTTTTTTTTTTTTGTTTTTTTGCCTTCTAATGCTTTTCCTTGATTTTTAAAAATGTGAATATAGTGGGTATACAACACTGTGTTAGTTATACTAATTTCAGATGTAGTAAGTCAACATTTCTATACCTGACAATGTGATTGCCCCACTAATCCTAGAAATCACCTGCCACCATGCAAACTAATCACAGTCCTATTGACTATCCCCCTTCACCTTTTTCACCCATCCCCACCCTCTCCCCTCTAGGAACCATCCCTTTGGTCTCTGTTTCTGAGCCTGCTATTGTGTTTGTTCATTTGTTTTGTTTCATGTTTTATTTTTAGATTCCACGTAGAAGTGAAACCACATGGCATTTGTCTTTCTCTGTCTGACTTACTTCACTCAGCATTATTCTTGCCTAGTGGTGAGAGTCCAGACCCATCCCGGGATCGGGAACCTTCTGTGTGGTTCCCATTCGCTGCTGAAATCTTCCCCTACAGTTCAGTTTGCCAATCTTCTGTTAGATCTACGTCACTTCCCTGCACCCTCAAGACATCGGCCCATCAGGAATACACAGACTTCTGATTCCACTGTCCTCCAACCTGTTCCTCCCCCCATTCCTTCCATCTCCCTAAATGACACCTTTGTTCACCCAGTGGTCAAGCTAAAGACTCCGCACGCAAAGCATCTACAAATTCTATGGGGTGTACTTTCAAAATACAGCCAGAATCCAACCACTTCCCACCATCTCTCCACTCCAGGTCACTCATGCCACCCTCATCTCTCATCTGACGCATGGCAAACTTTACCAAGGCTTCATTTCTGTGCCTTCTCTACCCCTCACCACTACCCCCACCCCCCACCCCCCGTCCTGCCATGGCAACATCATTTGTTCCCTGTATAGCAGCCAATCTTTTAAAAACAGAAGTAATTGTAGATGCTGTCACTCTCCACTTCTAACCAGAGCTTCATGCCATGCTTAGAATGAAATCCCAAACCTGGCTGCTGGTGCCTCTTCAACCCCATTTCCTGCACCCTCTTCCTTTGTTCCTGTAGCTCCTGCAGCTACACCGGCCTCCTTGCTGTTCTTTGGACACACGAAACACGGTCTTGTCTCAGGACCTTTGCGCTTGCTCTTCCTTATGCCTGGGAAACTAACTCCTTAGCAATCTACACCGCTTCCTCACTCACTTCCTTCAGGCTTCTGTCCTCAGGTCACCAGCTTACTTGATCTGAAATGGCCCCCTGCCCCCTGCCATGGTTTTTATTTCCCTTGCACTGTTCTATTGTTCTTTGCAGCGTTTATCACTACCTGCCTTCCTTATGTATTTGTTTAGCATTTGAGCCATGGCTAGTCTGTATCTTGTTCACCCCGGGGCCCAGGAGAGCGTATAACACAAAGCATATTCTCAGTCAGTACTTGCTGAAATAATGAATGGATTGTCCTTATCCTCCCCTGAAATGTCCTTCCTTTGTCCCATTCTGATGTTTGAAGATCCTATTCGCTTCCCATCTTCCCCACAATGCTTTCCCACTCCTATTTTGGCCTCTCTGAGTATCTGTTACTTATCCCTTACTGCTATTAATTGATATTTACTTAGTTCCTCCTACTTGATTTTCAGCTCCTTCGGGGGCACGAATCATGCCTATAATATAACAGCTAATTGTTTGGAGTACTTACTATGTGCCAGGCTACACATCTACCTCGTGTCATGTAATATTCACAGCAGCCCTATGAAGCAGGAGCCCTTATTCTTCTGTATAGAGGTGGGAAGAGGGGGTGGGGAGGTTAAGTTCCTTCCCTAGGCTTACACAGCTACTTAAAGGCAAGGCTCGGATTGGATTTCAACCTAGCCTGCCTGCTTCTCAAAGCTGTCTCTCCTAATGATTATTCTACACTGTGCCAAAGACCATGCCAAGCATTTTGGCCCATTTTCATTGGGCAGGCCCTTGACAATGTGTGCCATGCTTCCTAAAGGTAAAGAGTTTTGCCCCAGGACACAGGCTAAGAGGTGAATCCTCGTATTGCAAACCCCAAACCCCACCCTGTCGTAGCTCAGCTTCAGGATGACAGGCAGGGGCTCTAAGAAGCCATTCAGAGAATACGGACAAGATTGGCATTTGCTTCCAAGGAACCCTGAATGTGTCTTGAAAAAGAAGATGAATCAATGTTTCTCTCTCCAATCTGGCAGGCTTCTTTGAGGCCAAACAGTAATTATGGGACTTATGGTAGCCCCCACCCTGCCCCCTCCATGACTAAAGGGAGATTTTAAGTTTTCTGGAGACTCAAAACATAAGTGATTCTAATTGACTGCCATCCCCCCAGTATTAAATTTTGCTGTTTGCCTAACCTCTAGCCTCTCCGTCATTACTCTGAGGCAAAATTATGCAGAAGAAAAAAAAAAAAGGCTATAGGAGTGGGGCTTCTCTTATGTGGAAGGTATGCAGGGAGAATGTTAGAGCCGGAAGGGAATTTCATTTTACAAATAAAATAGGGTCTCAGAGAGGTTAAGTTATTGCCCTGGGATACCCAGCCAGATAGTGGCAGATCAAAGACTGGAAACCCAAGCTTGATCGCATGACGAGTTTTATATGTATCCTGTCACAGTGAGATGTGACACTAAGCTCATCCAAAGGGGTTCAAGTAATGGCTATACAAACTATAGTCCATAGAAACATAAGAGAAAGGGGCTAGGTTAGATTCACCTTTTAGAAGAGGCAGATAGAGTCCCTGGAGAATGTATTCTGCCCACTAGCCCATAGTTCACAGGCAATTTTTCCACTAAAGAGTTCTGAGATGATGTTTCAGCATAACAGACATGGAAGGTCAAATAGTTAGCCTGCGTCCATGCTACCTGACAGTTGGAAGGTGGAGAGAATCTTATATGAGAATAAACACAGACAAGAATTTGTATAAACTTTCCCAGTGTCCTTAACAGAGATCCTCTAAAAAAGACTTAACTCTTCCCTCCTCTACTCACTGTGTTTATTCCTCCTCCATTTATCCATTTTATGGACCCCTCAGATAAAGGATTCTCTGAGCTCCCATCCCAGGTTGTTATTGCTGGGGTAGATTTCATTGGCGGGGGTAGATTCACAGCTCAGTGACCCAAGTCAAAGCCTGCCTGCTCTGAGCTGGTCACCCTACTCCACCATCATTTCCATTCCCAAAGTCAAGTCCAAGTAGCATCTTGTCTCCTGAAGAATAGAACAGAGGGCAGGCATGGCAGAAGGCAGTTTGCCGCCTTGGGGAAAGTGCGGACAGTAACATAACACTGTCATTAAGAGCAGCTACCACTTGCCATCATACACTGCACACTGCGTTAAGGACTTAGTATGTATATTTCAGCACTCAGTTCTTATAACAGCTGGGTGGCTTTGTGGGAAGCCCCATTTTACAGGTGAACCACATCTTGTGCCTTAGCCTTCAAAGCCTTTGCCACCCACCCCTGAGTTCCATGTGTCTTTCCAGCAAACTCTGTGGCAACAGCATGATCAGCCCCTCTTTTATTTCACAAGTGATGAGACTAAGTCAGGAAGCTAAAGCACTAACCCCAGGACACACAGCTGTGTGGTGAGGGCAGGTCCCAGGCCAGATCCGTCCTCCCTCCTCAGTGCCACCAGGATCTGCCTCCCATGGCGTTCCTCACTCTATGAGGCGTCAGCATTCTCCCCACTCCACCTTCCCCCTGCCCTTGAACTCAGGCAAAAGGCAATGCCTCCTGCCCCTAATTGTTGAGATGAGGCTCTCAAGGAAGGCCAATGATTCCATGAAGTTCACGGACTATTAACCATATTTAAAACAATACTGTTTTTAAAGAAAATACCCTGATTCTACAGTCTTGTGTTCTATTACTTTATGGCAAAAGCATAGCATTTCAACTATAGTGATATCAACGTAGCTTTGGTGGGCTCAGCTGTAAAACTAACCACTGTTTAACATTTTCTACGGAAAAACTAACCATTATTTGTTTATAATACTTTCTACCTGCATATAAGAAAAGACACTTCCTGGACTCAAACCAATAGAAAGACTTTAAGTGATTGGCAAACTGCTTAGGGCGCAAGGATTCTTTGAGCGGTAGGGGTCCCGGAATTCCCTTCCTGACACGGAAAGGCACAGTGGCTGGTGAGCGCAGTGTGGCACTCTGACTCCAGGAGAATGGAGTCGACAAGAAAGCACTTCACTGGGGCAAATGGCATCCAGAAGCCCCAGCAGCGACTGCCCTCTTTCTGTGCCAAGCACCAGTGCCTGGCTTTGCCCTGGAAGTTTAATGGGAGAGGTACTTCTCCAACCTCAATGCTCCAGGGACAGACCAAGAGACACTCTGATGGTTAGACCCCTGCCCCGAGCACCAGTTCGTCTGCCCAGCCAGGACAGTTTCCAACGTTGGGAGCTCTCGGAGTGGAGGGGCCCCAGCAGGGCCTGTCATCACCATATGACATCCCTGGGGTAGACATAGTTCTGGGGTACCAGGATGTTCTAATCAAGGGCAGAGGCAGAGCTGGGGAGGCAGGATCGGAAGGGCAGCTCTAGAAATTTCGAAACTCCGTCTAGTGTCGATGTGTACAACTGGGTTCCGGCAATAGCTCTTTGCCACACAGGCATCTCGAGGGGCCGAAGCAGTTAAGATCCTCCTAGGGTAGGGGTCCTCCTGGCTGATAGACGCCCAGGCCTTTGCCTCAGCAGTCTCCTAAAGTAGCTCAAGGAAGCCTCTTTCTTAACCAGTTAGTTGTCTTTCTTCTCCCTGCACTTGCTGAGCTGTGGCTGTTTGTGTGACTGTAATTGTTGAGCATGGCTCTGTGACCCAAGGCTGAAAAGCTATGGGAGGGGCTGGCCGAGTGGCGCATTGGTTAAGCGCTGGTTTTGGGATGCCAGCGGCCCCAGTTCGGATCCCACATGAGGGCCAGTGACACTGCCCTCTACAGCTAACAACGGCTCCACCTGGAGCTGGGCTGTGCGAGCCCCGGTGATGGTGTGGGCTGCAGCCCCTGCTGCAGTGGGCTGCCATAGGCTGCAGTGAGTGGCCAGCAGCCAGCGTGAGTGGACGGTAGCCAGTGTGAGCTGCCAATAGCCGCGGTGAGCGACATCCAGAGGCCAGCGACCGATCTGCCTCATCCGGGAAGAGCGCAATGACGATACCAACAGTGAGGCAACATCCTCCGCAACTAAAACTGAAGAACAAAAAGACAGCAACTTGTCTGTTCCCCTTCTCCGATTCCCCAACGCTGTTCCCCTCCGCCAATTCCCCAATAAAAATCTTAAAAAAAAAAAAAGAAAACCTATGGGAGGAGAGGGGAACACAGAATATCAGTTAACTTGCTCTCCAGTTCCTTTCACTTTAAATTGTCAGGGGGTCCTTCTGCCACAGAGGACCCCCTCCTCCTGTGGACCGCCAGCTCCTGACCCCCTAGTAGAAACAGTCTCCTTTGCACACTCTAAAGCTGACCAGCCCTGCCATCCCTGCCACCCCTGCACTGGCCTGCCAACGGCCCCTCTCTGATTCAGCTTCAGCCTCTCAAAGCTCTGCAGCCCTCTCCCAGTGGCAGCTAGGCGCTGTGAGCTCACCAGAGGAAGCAGGATGGCTTGGCCCAGGATGAGAGCCCTGAGAATGAGCCTCAGAGGTCCCTGGGGAAGAGCAGTCAGTCCCTGGCTCCGTGGGGCTGTGGGATCCCAGGCACTGAGCTGCCAGAGCGAGAGATGAGAGCTTCCTCCATCCTGACTCCCAACAAGGACAGCAAGGAGAGCCAGGCAACAGGTTGTTTGGGAGGGACCGCCACAGCTGGGCTGCTGGGCAGACCCAGGGTATCAGAGACCTGAGCTCTTTCCTGTTCTAAATGCGCCCAGAAGGGCTGAGCCACCGTTGGTACTCCTGCGGGGGTATCCGGAGTGAGTAGTAGCAAGAGGTGATGAGCACTATTTCTCTTCTCAAGGAGCCCTTGGCAACCTTGGAGATGGCCCAGATCTTTGCTTAAAACAGTAAGTGTCAAAGCCATGCTGGCCAAAAGGTGACCCATGTGATTATTAACTGTTCACCCAACTCATATATAGAGCGTCGGCTCTGGAGTCAGAATGCCTGAGTTGGCAGACTACCTCGAAGTCTCGTTAGCATGTGAGAGCGGGCAAGTTACATTAGTCTGCGAAGTCTCCTTTTCCTCTCCGTACACGGGGGAAGAGCATGCCTTGGAGGGGTGTTGTGAGGACGAAATGAGTTACTGCATGTGTAGAGTTTGGCACAGCGCCTGATCAACAGGGGACTTTTATGGTCAGCTATGATTTATTGGCATTTTATTTGGGCCAGCCCTGAACTGGACCCTTTGGGTGAGAAAGGCAGTTTCTAGCCTGTTTACAAGAAAAATTAAACAAGGAATTTGGGGGGGGGGGAAGGAGGGGGTGGACATGGAGATGTCTGTGGAGTCTCAGCCACTGGCTGATACTTCCAGTGCGGAAACAGGGAGACCCACGGTCAGTGCGGGAGACAATGTGAAGGCTCCAGGGGGAATCTTTGGGGCCTTGTAGAGATCTTTTCATTCAGAACATGAGAGCAGTGGAAAGACTAGAGGTTCAAGGCTATCGGAGGGCATCCTGGAGAGCGGCCAATCAAAACCTTATAGGCCTTACCTGGAAATGGGTCTGTGTCACACCTCGCCCTGCAGGCTTGGGAAGAGGTGGAAACTGGTTCTAAGTGTGCTAACCTGGAGCAGGGAGACCTACCCAGGCCAAGACCCCTTAGTGAATTCAGGCTGAGAAAGCTGAGCTCAGGAAAGTCCATCTTCATAAGACGTAATGGGTAAGATGTCAGGCTGTGGAGCCAACGGGAACCCCGGTTCTGCTCATTATCACGTCATTTCTTCAGGCTGGAGATTTTTCCCTCTGTAAAGCGGTGATGCTAATACTGGACATCAGAAATTTGTTGTGAGATCAGTAACTGTAACACAGTGTCTGACACCTAGTAAATACTCAAATGTGAGCTATTATTATCTATGCCTCAAACCTCATAGCCTCTGCCTCCTCACAGCCTCCCAGTCCCTGTTCTTGCCTCACTGAGTCTCACCACCCACTTCCCTGGGAGTTTCTGAGGAGGAAACATTTAAGCTGTTCTCTTCTTACCAGGGTGTGCCATCTCCACTTGCAGTAAATAGCTTTGTTTTTCTGAGCTTAATTCTAGCCTCCACTCACATGTAGCTTTGAACTAAGGCAAAACTCAGCCTCCAGAGCGTCAGTCTCAGCTCTGGTCCTGATCGCAAGGTGGGGATTCAAGGAACAACAAGTAGCTCCTTGTAGCTGGAATCTAAGGTGTGTATGATGGGGTTGAGCACGTGGCGAGAGGCATGGTTTAGAACAGTAGTTCATTGGGTAGTGACAGCGGTAGTTTTGCTACATGGGGGCAATGTCGGGAGACATTTCTGATTGTCCTACCTTGGAGGGAAGGTTGGTATCTAGGGACAGAGGGCAAAGATGACACGTGGCAATCTGTAATACACAGAACAGCCCCCCACAACATAGATTATCTGGCCCCAAATGTCAGTGGTGCTGAGGTTGAGAACCCCTGGTTGAAAGGGAGATACTCTGGAACAATAGACTGAGCATAGATTATTAAGAAGAAGCCAAATGGGAGTCGCTGAAGGGCTTTTGAGCAGCAGTGACATACGCTACGCTGTACTTTAGAGAGGTAATCCCGGACCTCGGCAGGGTCCAGGTGGGGAGTCACTGCAATCAGAGCTAAGGAGGTGAATTCCAGAATTAGGGCAACTGGAGAAGGAAAAGGAAGCATTCAATGAGAATTTAGTTTTTATACAGCGTCTCTACCACTCATCACCTCCTACCTACCCCAAATCCATTACTTACATTATGGTTATATAAATACCATCCATTTCTGAACCAAGTGTCATATTAGGAATACATATTCTTTCATGTACAGCTTTTTTATTTTTTAAGCTTAATAAATTCCTTGCTTTTACATTTATTTAATTGCATTGTACAGGAAAAATATAAACCAACTTCAGGTTGGCAGTTAAGGAAGGGTAAAGGAATTGGATGGCAGAAGGTTGTTTTAGTAGTAATTAAAACATTTTATTTTAGAGAGAAAAAAAACCCGACTCTGGTACAACAGAAATGTTTGTTGCAATAATTTCTGAATTTTATGTGGTTGACTGTTTCATATTAATTTTTCGCACAAAAAAAGGAGCTGGGATAGTAGACTTTAACAAGGTAGAATTGGCAAACATTTTCAAGTTACCGAACGTGAAGTTAGAAAAAGAAGAGTGAAGAATTATATGTTAAGTGTTTGGGCCCTAATACAGTAGAAGCATGGGAATGATCACCAAGGTAAGAACTGCAGGATGTAGGAAAGGTCTTTGTGCGTGTGTGTGTGTGTGTGTGTGTGTGTGTGTGTGTGTGGTGTGTGTGGTGTGTGTGTGGTGTGTGTGTGGTATGTGTGTGTGTGTGGTGTGCGTGGTGTGTGTGGTGTGTGTGAGTATGTGGTGTGTGTGTGTGGTGTGTGTGTGTGGTGTGTGTGTATGTGTGGTGTGTGTGGTGTGTGTGTGGTGTGTGTGTGGTGTGTGTGTGGTGTGTGTGGTGTGTGGTGTGTGGTGTGTGGTGTATGATGTATGTGTGTGGTGTGTGTGAGTGTGTGGTGTGTGTGGTGTGTGTGTGGTGTGTGTGGTGTGTGTGTGGTGTGTATATGTGGTGTGTGATGTGTGTGTGGTGTGAGTGTGTGTTGTGTGTGTGTAGTGTGTGAGTGTGTGGTGTGTGTGGTGTGTGTGTGTGGTGTGTGTGGTATGTGTGGTGTGTGTGGTGTGTGTGAGTGTGTGGTGTGTGTGGTGTGTGTGCATGGTGTGCATGGTGTGTGGTGTGGTGTGTGTGTGGTGTGTGTGTGGTGTATGTGTGGTGTGTGTGTGTATGTGTGGTGTGTGTAGTGTGTGTGTGGTGTGTGTGTGGTGTGTGGTGTGTGATGTGTGTGTGGTGTGTGGTGTATGATGTATGTGTGAGATGTGTGCGATGTGTGGTGTGTGTGTGTGTGTGTGTGTGTGTGTGTGTGTGCGCCCTCGTGCGGACATGTTGGGGGTGAGGAAGGTTTTGAGTAATCCTTTAGGTATGCTAAACTCAGTTTCTTGCAGTATATCTTTGTGGAGATTTGGCCACGAGCAAGCCAGGTCCGGAATTCAGAATCCAAAGTTAGGGCAAGCCTTGGAGTCTTGAGTAGAACCTACCTGGGGGAGGGATGAGTCGCTGGAGCTGCAGGAATGGAGTATGTAGTGTGAGGGGAGACTATGTCTAAAGACTGACACTTGGAAACTATCAATATTTTAGGAGCTAAGGAAGACAAAGATATGTTATAGGAAAGCAAGGAGACATTCCAGGAGCTAGAACAGAACGAGAGGAAAATGTTGTCGTGGAAACCGAGGAAGAGGGGATTTCGGAGGAGGAAAAGGTGGACAATGGTGTGAAAGGCTTTGGAGGAGGGGGAGAGTTGGGTCGAGAGGGAGCCACTGGGTTTGATAATTAGTAGTGCAATAGGGGAGTCTTAAGAAAGCAACTTCAGCAGAGTAAGGGGCCTCTCATTTATTCACTCAAATCGGTTTATTGAATGTATACTATGTCATGGTATAATGTGGGGATCTGAGGCAATGAGCTAAAACAGGGTTGCCTGCCCTCCAGGAGCTCACAGTCTGGTGCTTACAAACCAATAGCTTGTAATGTGGCAACTCATCATTTCTATGATAGACGCATGCACAGAGTGTAAGTTCATATCAGGGAAAGCTTCTTAGAGGAGGTGCTATCCAAACTGAAAGGAATCAACCGTATGAACTGGGGGATGAGGGTTAGTGAAAAAAAGGTCAGGTTTCCAGATGGAAGGATCATCATGAGCCAAGTCTTAGAGCCAAGAGAAGTGTGGAGTCTTCAAGGCGCCACGGTAGTTCAGAATGGCTGGATGGCTAACGATGAGCCTTGGCGAGCTATGCAGGTGCCAGAGTAGAAAGGTCCTGTGTGTTACAATGTAACATCTGGACTGTATCCTGTAATCGGCCAGGGAGACCAGAGCTACCACTAGACTACCTCAACCTGCTCAGGCTTCCTTTATAACACAGCTGCTTAGGGCAGCCCATAGTTTTCAATCGTTGTGTCTGGCATTTAGTAATTATTCAAAAATATTTGTTGAATTAATGAAAAAATATAAAAATCAATAAATTCTCAATTATTCAAGAAACTGAACTTATGAAATAGAACACGAACAGAGAGGAAGTAGGATAGTTAGGATGTTTGTCTATTTCCCCCATATCAAAAAAAATAGCCACATTGTAAGATTATATAAATACATACTCATTCTAGGACATGATAACACATAAAAGTATAAGACAGCTGAAGTTACCTAAAAACCTTCCCCACTGAGACAACTACTGTCTTCTGGGGCCACTTGCTTCCGTATCTCTTTATATGTACACAGACATTCACATATCTACATTTATGTGGAGATCATAGCTTATGCGTTTTATTATGGACATACATTATATTGCTTTCGTTTGGGGTAGACTTGGAAAATATTAAACACGTATCTACTGAAAGAAGTGTGAAATGGAGGAAGATAAATAAAAGATTTAAAAGAACATTCACCGAGTGGCGCGGTGGTTAAGCGCTGGCTTGGGAAGCCAGTGGCCCCGGTTCGGGTCTCACATATGAGGGCCAAGTGACACTGCCCTCGCAATAAAAAAATAAATAAATAAACAAATAAATAAACAAAAAACAAAACAAAACAACTTAAGAGAACATTCATGGAGACACAATCAGCAAAATCCAAAATATGGAAGCCTCTTCAGAGCAAATGATTAGTCTCTTCAACAAATAAATAGCAAGGGAAATAAAATAGATGGTAACAGAAACCTGTAGCTCACATAAGATTCAACAGACTATCAGCCAAATGTGATGTTTGGACCTTGTTTGGCTAGTGATTTGGATAAACAATTAAAAAGAATTTTAGAATCACATGGGATATTTGAGCCCTGATAGGATATTTGATATTTAAAAAAAAAATGTTTTGGGCCAGCTGAGTGGTGCATTAGTTAAGAGTTGGTTTGGGACGCCAGTTCTGAGAAGGAGGACCCCAGTTTGGATCCCACGAGGGCCAGTGACGCTGCGCCCTCTACAGTCGCTGGCGACAGCATAGACTGCAGAGGGGCTGGCGGGTAGCAGGCATGCATTTTCCTGAGCTGCCGTGAGCTGCTGTGAACAGCTGTCCAATGGCCAGTGAGCGACTGCCTCACCCAGGAAGAGCACAATGACAATACCAACACGGGCCAGTTCGTCCTCCACAACTAGACTGAAGAACAAAAGGACAGCAACTTGTCTGTTCCCCTTCCCCGGTTCCCCTATGCTGTTCCCCTCCCCCACTTCCCCAATGAAATCTTTTAAAAAACCACACGCAAAAAACAAAAAACGTTGATTTTTTTTACATGTGATAATGATGTTGTAGTTGTTTTTATTAGTTCTTTATAGATATACTGATATATATGAATGAAAGAATATTATCTGGGATTGTTTCAGTGGGGGTGTGTGTTGGTGGGGGGGTCTACAGATAAGGCAAAATCAGCCATGAATTCATGACTGTTGTAATTGGGTGATGGAGTCATTGAACTAGTCTCCCTACAGTTGTTTTTGTTTTAAATTTTCCATCATAAAAGTTAAAAAAAAAAAAGAAAGAAATTATGAGAAAAAAAGAGAGGGAGGGAGGGCGGGAGGGAGGGAAGGAAAAAAGGAAGGAAGGAAGGAAGGAAGGAAGGAAGGAAGGAAGGAAGGAAGGAAGGGTGAAAAAAAGAGACTCAGTAAGGGGGGGGGGAGAGAGAGAGAGAGAGAGAGAGAGAGAGAGAGAGAGAGAGAGAGTGAGAGAGAGAGAAGGAACTCCTTGACTATGGGGCTGATCAGGAGACATGCAGTGTGTTTCTCCCTTAGAGAATGAGAATGAAACATCCTCTGAGACAGGAGAGAGGGGTGCCCATTGGGGATCAGACACAGGAGAGGCAGGGAGGGCTGTGGGCTCTGAGAGGCAGCGGCACACTCATCTGCTGAAGTACAGGGCGTTCTGTCTGGGAGCTTAGGCAGAGCAGGCTCAGGGGATAGGCTGTGAAATAGGGGTGGAAGAAGGGATAGTGGAAAAGCACTGGGGCTCCCTGCTGAAAGGAAGAAGCATGGATTGGACACAGATCCAGGCAGCAGTTAGAATTTCAGCACCAAGCCCTAAAGCCAGCAAAGGAGAGTAGGAAAACCAGCAGAGTTTTCCAAGCTCTTGTTATCCTGATGGCTTTCTCCCTTCCCCAATGTCCCCAGTATGTAGTCTTAACCATTCAACTTATCATTAGTATCTACATTACCAGTCTAGAAATAGCTACAATTCACTGACTATATGACAGACACTGTGCTAAGTGTGCTGTGGACATTAACTCATTGAATTCTCATGACCATATGGTAGATGTACTATCATCTTCATTTTATCCCTTCATTTATTCATGAATAAAGTTAAGAACTACCGTGTGCCAAACACTGAGTATATTGAGTGTGCAGGGTAAATGAAACATTTATGAATTCTTGGCTTCATAGAGCTTGCCATCAAATAGGAGTAACAAACTAAAGAATTAATTGCAATGTATTTAATTATATTTGTGATCGTTGCTTAAAAGGCAAAATAGAAGTACTACGGAAATGTACAAGAAGATTTAACCTTCTCAGAGGTTTCCCTTAGAAAATAATATTGAAACGGAGACCTGAAGCATAAACAACAGTCAACTGGAAAAGAGGCCAGGGGAGGAACAGTCTAGGCATGAGGGGTGCAGACCGGAGGGTTCAAAAGCTCTGAGGTAAGACTGATGAGCATAGGAGGCCAGCTCTCACAGCCTCTGTCGTCTTTATTTAGGCTGTGGGATTTCAGCCTAAGGGAAGGGAAAGCTAAGGAAGAAAGTCCCATTATCGCATTTACAGTGGACAGTAATTCAAGAGAGAGGAGAGTGGGTGGAGTCTAAAGCTATTCGGGATGCAAATTCAACCAACAGAATTTGGTGAGGGACAAATTCAGGGCAGGAGAGAAAGAAGGAGGAGTATCAAGATGACGCCCAGGTCTGGCATGAGAAATGGAGGTTCAGAGAAGTTATGTCCCAGCTGAAGGGCATGCAGGAAACTTGTCAGTGAGAGGGGAGATTCGGAAGCCCAGACCCTTAACATGTCACAAAGCTGGCCATCTCTGAGTACCTGTGGAATGCTTACAAGGACAGCATTTTCACTGAGCCTTTTTTCTTTTGAGAAGGTAATAAGAGCCCAGGTTGTCTAAGATGATCAGTTCAAAGCTCTGAAATGACAGCGTGTTGAGGTGAATGGATGGCACTCACTCCGTTTTCCCTGTTGAGACAGCCTAGAGCAAATGACTCATGGTTCATGTTGAAAGCAACCACCTCCACCTACGTGGAAGAGGGAGCCTGGTGAGGTGACATGGTTGAAGAATGCTACCTTGAATTCTGACTTCTCTCAATCAGTTCATGTGTTAAGACAAAATACAGAGTATGGAGAGGAACCACAGATTTAGCTACATAACAAAGCTAACCAAGATCCAAGGCTCAAGTGGGGTGGCCTGGGATTTCCAAGTTGGTCTGTACATCCAGCCAGCTGAAGAAATGGACCAGGGATTGACATCCAAATACATTTTTAATGCACTTACTATAAGCCACAGGCCCCCAAAACTGAAAAATCCTAGAGCATATATTATCTCTAAATGATCTCATTAAATCCACATAACAAATTGCTCTCCTGTTATTTACACTCTCACATCCTGTTACCTTATGAGCTGAATGGAACATCAAAAATCATCTAGTCCCATCCAATCATGTTACAGACAAGAAAATAGACATATGCCAAGTGGAAATGATTTGCCCAAGGACACGTAGCAAATTAACACGAGAGTAGGAATGAAATTCCTAGCCTCCTAGATTCTTCGCATGGCATTCTTTCTGCTAGGCAGCTATCTGTTCTCATATACAGCCTGCCTGGTGCACCCACAGCACTATTCCTGAAAAGAATTTATTCACTTAAAAGATATACATTGAGAGTAGAATTTATGCTATGCACTGTTTTAGCAGCTGGAGAAACAACAATGAACAAAAGAGAGATATATTTCTGCCTTCATGGAGCTTGTTATATTCTAGTAGAGGGGGCAGCAAACCACATAGATAGGGACAGTCTAGAGTACGTTAGACAGCGATGCGTTTTAGGGCTTAACCAATTACTGCAAGGGAAGGGTACAGAAAGGATTGGCAGGCAGCAGGGTGAGATTTTAGATAGAGTGGCCAAGGAAGGTGGTGCTGTGAAGATGTCTTAAGTTAAAACCCTAAGGAAGTGTGTGTGGGGGGACGGGGGCTAGCCACGCTGATAACCAGGCGGGAGGAAAATGAGTGAAAGAGCTCAGAGTTGGGGGCATGCATGCCTGCAGGGCTGGGGACGCAACAGGGTATGTGTGGCTGACCTGGAGAGGATGATGAGGACAGGGTTAAGATAGGGGGTTGGAGAAGAAGCCTGTGTATGGCTCCGTGGGTCAAAGGACTTGGGTGTTTATTTTGATTTAAATAAGGCATCCTGGTGAAGTGGCAGGGAGGGGGGCACTCAGTAACATTCGTCAGGCTGTTGTGTTGAAAACAGGCTAAAGGGGGGACAAGGGCAGAAGCTTGGAGAGCAGTTAGGAAACTATTAAAATCATCGAAGCAAAAACTGATGGTGGCTTGGGTCAGAGTGGTGGCAGAGGGTTGGGTGAGAGGTAGTGGCATTCTGGGTATATTTTGAAAGTAGACCAAATAGGATTTGCAAAAATGCTGGAAGTGGGGAATGAGTGAGGGATTCTACCAAGGCAGCTAGGAGAATGGAACGGTGGAATTGTCGATGATAAGAAAGCATGTTTTTTGGGGGTGGGGTGGATTTCATGAGCTCATTTTTAGACTTATGTTTAATTTAAAATGCCTATTAAACATTCAGGTGGAGATAAGTCAAGTAGGAAGCTAACCATGTGAATCTGGAGTTTGTGGGAGAAATCCAGGCTGGGGATATGCACTTGGCTGCATAGGGATGGTATTTAAAGCAAGGGGGCTGGATGAGATCAACTAGGGAATGAGCATAGATCTAAAAGAGAAGCCCTTCAGGGGCTCAGCCCTGGAGCATTTCAACAGTCAGATATCAGCGATGTGCGATGATCCAGCCAGTGAGGCAAAGGAAGCAGCCAAGAGCCGAGGAGAAAGGCAAGTGAGGGTGGCGTCCTGGAAACCAAGCGAAGCAAGTCCTTCAGGAGAATAGAATGAACCCATGTCGAATGCTGGTGGGGAAAGTCAGATTAAGGCTGAGAGAGAAACGTCCACGGGATCGAATGTGGAGCTCCCTGTTCACCTCAATGAGAAGAGGTTTTTGCAAAATTGGTTGAGAAGAAAAGAACTGGGTTGGTGTGGGTTGAACAGAGAATGGAAGGAGAGAATTTGGAGAGAGGGAGTTTGGACACGTCATTCAGGGAAACACTGCTGTAAGGAGAAATAGGAAAGGGCGCTGCTATTGATGAAGGGGCAGATGGGCGAATGAACAGCTTGTCTGTATGCTAATGGATCCAACAGAGTGGGCGGAAGGTGATGCAGGAGACAGGAAAGACTTCCTGGAATAAAGTCCTTGTGCAGGTGAGAGGGTTGAGATGTTCCTTTCCGAATACTGTACTTCATTTTTTTGTCAAGTGGGAGGCGAGGTCAGAGGCTGAGAGTGAAGATGGAGAAGGTGTTGGGGGTTGGAGAAGAAAGAAGACAGTGTGAAATAATTATTAAGGAGAGTGGGAAGGAGGATGGGGAAATGTAGTATGATTGCTAGGCAGCATGAAGAATTACTTGGTAATCACAAGTTTAAAGCAAAATCAGGCATTGTGGTTAGGGTTGATTTTGTGGCCTTTCTTGTACAATTTCTGCCCCTGAGTAGGTGCAGAGTTCAATTTAACCAGGACTCTAGTCTAGGCAAGTGAATATGATGAAAGAATATGCATTTGGGAGTTCAAGACACTGGAAAAGGAATGAAGGGATGTCAAAGAGAAGGACTATAATAATTGATCATATAATTTAAGCTAGATAGGGAGGTGAGTGGGCCCATAGGGCAAGGGACTAAGGTCACTGTAAAGGTGGTAGGATCAATGAACTGAAAATACAGGTGGAGACAGGAGACAGGGAGTCCAGGCAACGAGCAGAAACACAGGAGGTGGTAGGTAGGCTTAAGACTGAGATTTGGGAGGATTTGGAATGATAGGAACTGATGGTGTTATGACCATGAGAATGAGTACATTAGGAAGGACTAGATCATTAGAAGAGAGGAGGTTAAGAAACTGGGGAAGGGAGTGGGGCGGAGGGGTGTTGAGCAGCGGTGCCGGGGCTGGAATGACAGTTTCCTGCAGTGGCTGGGCATTATTCAGAACTAGAGATCCTGGGGCCCTGGGGTTCAAATGGCATTCCTTACCAGGCAGTCTGCTTTCCCTCCAGATCAAGGACCACTCGCTGCTACCTATTTCTTAAGTGACATTGTTTATTTATTCAGTACTGGGGCAGACGCTACTGCTGTTTGCTGATACCTCTTTCTCCCCTGTGTCTAGAATAACGGAGAAATTATTTTATAATTTATAAATATATGTATTATATATATTATTTTATAAATATATGTATTATGTGTATAATATATAATACATATATTTTAATATAAATTATATATATCTCCTTCATGTTTGGCATGGCAATTTGAATTGCCTTGGCTAATGAACTATGGGCAGAAGTGATATGGGTCACGAGAAAGGAGCATTTATTTTCCAGAGTTTGATCTGCCTGTCTTGCTTGTCCCCTGCCATGTTGAGCTTGGAAACATGTGTTGACATGGGAGTAGGTGTCTCACGGACCTGACCTTGGCATGGAGGGCTGCTGCCTTGGAAATCCAGCTACACTGCAGTGGATTTTGTGTGAGCATGAAAGGAACCAGTGCTGAGAGTTGGATTCGTTTTCCAGGGTAGTATTACCTAGCCAAAGCTGCTGATATTTGCATTATTCTGTAGCTGGCCCTGTGCCAATTGTTGAGGATACACAGAGGAACAAAGCACCTTTGGCGCCCTCCAGGTGACACGGAGTGAGGGAGAAAGTGCAAGAAAAGCTGTCTCACCAGGGCAATGAAAAAGAGCAGCTGCAAAAGGAGTGAAGGGATGGCTTTGGAAACAAGCTTTGGCTTGCACGTTTCCTTTTTTTTTTTTTTTTTTTAGGTCAGTGTCACTGGCCCTCATATGTGGGACCCGAACCGAGGCCGCTGGCTTCCCAAGCCAGCGCTTAACCACCGTGCCACTCGGCCGGCCCGGCTTGCATGTTTTCTTACGTGGAGTTTGGAGCCCTCCACAATTAGGCCTTCTCACTTAGCTGTCTCTCCATTTGAGTTCCTGGGCTCCATTCAACAAATACACATTGAGTGTCAGGTACTGTGCCAAGAGCTAATGCAGCAGTAAATGAAACAGACAATCCCTGTCCTCATGGGATTAACAGTTTAGTGGGAAAGGATGTTAAATAATTAATTTACAACTGGAGTGAGTGTTCTGCACATCAGGGATCCTAACCCAGATTCACCCAGGAAATGAGCAGCAGATGTGGAGGGGACCTGTTGCAGTCATTGGATACAGCTTGTTTAAATGTCCTTACGTGAGAGGAGGTGGCCTCCTCGGGACACTGGAGGTGATCTGGGGTGTATAGCAGAGGAGGGAGACAAAGGAAGTGAGAGGCGGAGGAGCGGCTGTAGAGGTCAGTGGGCATGGGTGGCACTGAAGCTTTGGCAGACTAAGAAGTTTGGACCTTGATCTTAAAGACAAGGGGAAGCAACCTACAGTCATCTTCTTAGAGAGTAATAGCCTCAGATTTTCATTGTGGAGATCACTATAGCCATAGAGGTCAGGATAGATTTGAAAGGAGTAGATGTAAATACAGTTGAGCTTTGAACAACCTGGGTTTGAACTGCACGGGGAGTCAAAAATTATACGCAGATTTTCGACTGCATGAGGGGTTGGCTCCCCTCACCTTTACATTGGGCAAGGGTCAACTGTACAGGTAGAAATATAAGGAAATCTCTGTAGTTGGTAGATAAAGAGAAGGCAGTGACTTGAAAGGATGGCTTGGAATGGGACTGACTAGAAGTAGGCAGCTACAAAATATATTTTGACAGCAAAATTCAATTTAAATGTGATGATGGTTAATATGAGAGGTGAAGGAGGGGAAGATTCAAGGATAATTCCAGCCATCTGAACAGGTAAAGGGACAGTAGTGCCATTTCTGACCAAGAAAGGCATGTCTAGGTGGGTGTAGGGAATGCAATTTGAGGCATGAAAAATCTGAAACAATCAGGTGCACTCATCTCTCTTAGGATAATACATTTCTGTGTCCTTTGTGTTTGCTTCCTTATCTGTTCTGTTTGATTGGTTAAGCCCTGAGAGCAGAAATCATATCTTATTTACCTCATGCCCCTATCTCCTCCCACCAAGCATGGGGGACTGCTCTATGCATCCAATAAGCACACGGACACCTGCCCCAAGGAGCAAAATGAGCAAATCTGGTGCTTTGAGCCCAGGTTGGGAGAAGCTGTTCACCTTGCTTCCACTCCAGAACCCACTCTTGGTTTCCTGGTCCCTATGTCACTGTGGTTTCCTTCTAAGTTGTATCCCGATTCAGTTCACCTGACATGACCACAAAAGAAATGGCTATTTATTTTTCAACCACTTGAACTATTCGTGCTTCTTTGATTTGCTGGGTTGGACTGAAACAGGCACTAAAACAAAAAAAAAAAAGTCTGCCCTGTTGGTAGATTTCTGATAAATCTTGTTTCTACCAGCTGGGAGTACCTGGAGACTTCCTGATAGCAGCTTTAGCAGCTACACCCTATGCCTCCTTCAAGACCTTGGAAGTAAAGAGAAGAAACAGTTAGTGCAAAACTAGTACATTGATTATTTTCTGTGCAGTATAATTCATGGGCAGCAGAATGGACTGATGTCCCTTTAAAAATAATGTGTGCCAAAGGATGACTTAAATATCACCACTAGTACAGTATTCTTCAGCATAAGGCTTTGGTTTCTGCTAAAAGATAGTCTTCTCCCCTCCTCTCTACTCCCTTCTCTCAAAAATGCTGGTATGGCAGGCACCTCAAGCTATTTGCATTCATTTACACTTGAGTTCAAATGAGATTTAGAATCTTTCAGGAGAACAGGGTTGCCTTAGGAAAACCATCTGGTGTTCTGGTGAGGGTCTAGGGACCTTCTAATCTGCCTGGCACTCAATAGCTTTGGGAAGATGAATTCTCTGCTGGGCTCCAGTTTCTTATTTGTGAATGTGAGATTCTAATTCCCACCCTGTATAGGTGGTTGCTCCCCAACAACCTTTAATAGAGCATTTTAGAGTATCTGTCCAAATCACCACTTCTCCTTTTTTCTAAGAAATGTTCTCCCATTTTTTCCCCAGCCAAGAAGTGAGTCCCAAGTAGCTGTGTGTCATCTAAGTGAGGACTCACCAGCCCAAGTTGAGCAGGCAGGGGGACCCCATAGCTCAGCTGGACCAATTACGTTCTCCCTTCCAGAATGTTAGCATTGTAATTTAAAGGTGACAGCTCATCAGTGCCAGTGGGCTGCAGCCACCTGGGAGCCATGGGGTGTCTTTATGCTTTTCCATTCAACTGAAGAGTTCTAAAATCTAATTTGCAGAGAGAGAGGATGGAGGAGAGGTGCCAAAAAAACAAGGACTGGAGACTGAGCAGTGCCTGGGTTCCTGCGAGTATTTCAGATATTTATTCCAGGCTTTTCCTGTTGTTTAGGAGTGACTTTTCCAGCCTTGGGTTTTCTCAGGCCTTCTTTTATCTTTATAATAATTTTCTTCTGTTTGCCTAAGCTAACACAGGGTGATGTCTATTCCTTGAAAGCATAATGTCCTTCTCAGATGAATGCACTGGTGTAGGGAGCACTAGGACTGGGGGAAGGATGCCTTGTCCTGTGGGAACCATTAGGCAGAAAAATAGCCAACGGGGAAGCCTGTTCACCACTACTGGTTTCCATCTGCTGGTTTAGCTGAGGTCCCCAATTACTTCCAAACATTCCAATCCAATGGGCATTTCTTCCTCTGACCTTTTTCAGCATTTTGCAACTTTCAGTATCTTAATGAACCTTTTTTTTTTTCGTGTAATACCATTTTTACTTATTTTATATTTTAATATTTTTTACCGATTTATTGAGTTATAATTAGTAGACAATAAATGACACATATTTAAAATATATAATTTCATGATTTTGATACATGTATACACCTGGGAAAACATCACACAGTCCAGACAATGAATACACCCATTACTACTAAGAGTTTCCTGGTGCCCCTTTGCCATCTCTCTCTCTCTTCTGCCTCATCCCAGATTCCCTGACAACCACAGATCTGCTTTCTGTCACTACAGAGCAGTGTGTGTTTTTCACAATTTCATATAAATCATAGGATAGGTGCTCTTTTTAAAAACCAGTCCTTTGATAAATATTTGAGCACTTAGGCCCTGAGGGTACAGCCAAGAACACAACAGACATGGTTCCCATCACAGAGGTTCTACCAAGAGAGGCAGATACGGAGTGAATAATTACAGTTAAGCCCATTGTGCGTTTTCATTAGAAGAGAAGCAGCAAAGGAGGTATATATATCAGAAGGATCTAACTCTGGGCTTATGAGAGATCTGAAGATCTAATAGGAGTAAGACCAATAAAAGGGACAGGGGTGGGAGTGGACTCCAGGCAGAGGGAACAGGGTGTGAGAAGCTTCAGAGGAAGGAGAACACATGGCATCTTTAAGAAACAGAAAGAAGGGCAGTATGGCTAGAGGCCCTGAGGGGAGGAGAGGAAAGAGACGAGCAGGGAAAAGTGAGTGAGTCGCTGTTGTCTTCATGGCTTAGATTCCCTCTCCTCCTCAGCTCTGACTTATTCAAACTTTCCAACAGAAATTTGTCTTCTGTCATTCCTTTGACAAGACATTTTCGTCATTATGGTTGAGGCAAAGAAGAATTAAAATTAGAGAAGGAATTGAATGACCCAAAGTCACACAGCTAGCTGCAACCAAGGTATGGTTATTACTCAGTTCTCCAAACTTCAAGTCCGACACTCCTGCACACCCAGATGGTGGGAGAGAATGTCAGTTACCCAGGGCTTTTGAGCACGATGCCATAGCCAGCGCCAGCATCAGCGTAGAAATCAAGATTCAAGACGAGTGGATGTGTCAACTGTCAAAGACACAGGGTTGAAAGAAGTTGTTTCATTGACACATAGACAGCCCCCCACGCTACATACCGAGCACTTGATTACCCCCTGGCAGTAAAGCCTGTTTATGCCATCCCTTACATTTTCCTTCAATTTAATGAAGTAATTAATGCTATAAAAAGCTAGGAAAATATAAATGTAAGAAAGCATGTTGCATAATTAATAATATATGCATATGCATGGCAGTGTGTTTCTTCCTAGCATACATATGCATATGTTATTAATTAAAACATAATTACTGTATTTTACCTCCAGGGTATTGGTATAAGTCACATGGCTTATACATCAGCTCCCAACCTGACTCCGGGGTATATGACATTGATCACACAGAGGACCAGCAGGGACCAGGGGGGCAAAGCGCTGGGGCAGAGAACTGGGGTACTGACTGGCTTATAGATTCTGCCCTGTACTAACTCGCTGTATGATTTTAGTCATGTTCCTCTGGGCTCGGTTTCCCCACCTGTCAAGTTGTGGTTTACATAAATAAAGGCAGCATGTCTCGTTACTCAAGCAAAATCTTAAGTGGAAGCTGATGCATGAAGCATAGAAGTAGAATTTCAAGTTCGGGCAGTAGCTTTCCTCTGTCAGTGCTTTCTTAATCAGTGCGCCTCCTATGTCCCTCAAGGGTCTATGTATTAATTTGAAAGTACTGGGCTAGATCACTGGAAAAACCCCTCACAGTACCCCTCCCCCCTTTTCAGGAATATTAGCTGCAGAGGGTCACCTCAGGCCACATAATATGATGGGGAAGCTGGATGGGCAGTTGAGAGAGCTGACTTCCCATGGGCTCTGTGCCCAGTTAGCACGGTGACCTCACACCAGGGCCCTCCTCAGCTTGCATGGCCTGTACCTCCTATCTGTCAAGAGGGAAAGAAATCCTTGTTCCCTCGTATCATATAGAGATATTACATCAGATATTATATATCAAAGTACTCTGAATGTCAACTGTACAGTGAAAAGATGAAAACACTCTTTGCCTAAGGGTTAAGGATGTAGGCTCTGAACCCAATTGCTCTGCCACTTATTATGTGACCTTGAATAAATTACTTAACTTTTCTGTGTGGCAGTTTCCTCCCCGGTAAAGTGGGCATCATAATATCATGTATGTATATGTTGTTGGGTTAATATATCTATTATGCTTAAAAGCAGTGTCTGTGTGTAATAAACATCCATTATTATTGTTATTTTTAAAATTATCATCAACGTTGGTGGAAAGCATGGGGAGGCCTAGATTCTAACCTTGAGCCTACTGCTCCCTGAATGTGAGTCCTAATGAAATGAAGAGGCGCCCTCTGAGAATTTTGTAGATCACATCAGAACAGGGATGAAATGAAACAATGATATGAAAGTGATTTGAGAAATTAGCACATCTTTGCCAATACCGAGTTTAGATGTGCCTTCCAAAGAGAAAGCTAAATGAAGCAGCAGTATTGAACAGTGATCCTGACAGTTAGATGGAGACAGCAAGAGCTTTAACATGACTTGGAAGTTTCTTATCGTTGTTTTGGTTAAATCATGAAGAAAATGGGTGCTACGTTTTAAAGTAAGATTGGTACAAGATTGGCACAAAGGAGATGGTGGAGAAATCATTTAGCATCCTGAGTGAACCACCCACCTCAGCCTGTAAAGTTGGGGAGACTGAGAAACGGAGAACAGAGAGACTGGGAGAGGCATTTGGGAGAAGTTCTGTGAGCCTGTCTGCCAAGGGGGAGGCACGGGCAGGCACCTGAACCTAGGGAGAGGGCCTGTAAGGAGACTGCTGTCCTTCTTGAGGTCTGAGAGATGGAGGAGTGGGGGTAGGGAACATTGCGATGGGCCAGGTATCATTCCTGAGAAACCGACTGGCTGGCTCCTTAAACGGCAGAGCCAAGGAGAAGAGACACACATGGAGATCAGAGAGATATCCCAAAGGGAGGCTCTCAGGCAAATCTCCCTGAACAATTCCAGTGGGCCAAACGTGATAGACGCTGAAGTGGGCTCATCTTAGGCATTTCCAAGGTGGCCTTCTGAAGAGGTGAAAAGGTCTCAGCCAAAAGAGGCTGAAGGTGTACTGCCCAATTCCCAGGGATGGAGCAAAGAGCTGCAGGTAATGAGGCAAAATAGAGATGCACTAGCCCTCTTCAAGGGAACTGAAGATTCCAGATACCCATTCATAAAAGCTCTCTGAACACTGTCCCCCCTCCAACCGTCCAAAGACAGTCAGCTGTGAACATCTCTCAAGCCCGGAAGTGCACTGTCAGCTCCCTGTAGCATCAGTCAAGCCAGAACTTCCTGCTGTACTCCCCACCATCCCCTCCATACTGAAGAGTCTGAAATCTTGGTTATCAATATGGAAGATGAGTTTATGCCCAAGGTGGGGAAAAAGATTAGAAGCTCTCCATGATCTGTGCCCCGTCCACCATTTGCAACTTTCTACCTATAAAGGGTTTAAAAAGGAGTTTTTCTTTTAAATTTGAAAATTTGACTATTCCATTGGACTAGATGTTTCACTC
Organism: Aselliscus stoliczkanus; assembly: GCA_033961575.1. Taxonomy (NCBI): domain Eukaryota; kingdom Metazoa; phylum Chordata; class Mammalia; order Chiroptera; family Hipposideridae; genus Aselliscus; species Aselliscus stoliczkanus. The sequence goes on from CM066733.1 coordinate 20,398,650, forward strand.
TGGATTGAGACCGTGCATATGATCTCAGAAAAACGATGAGGCCATCAAAGCAGGGAGGCGCTAGCCCCCTTGTTCAAAAGGACAGAATAAGACAAAAATTCACTTGCTTGATGATAACATCTCAAATTCATGGCTTTTCAAATTCGTGGTGACCAGGTGATAAACTACATATTAGGAAAGTCAGAGCTCCTGTCATCCAAATGGATAGAAAAATTTGTTGTTGTTTTAATCTGAGAAAAATGAAAAAAAAAAAATCAGTTTCAGCCGTTAAGCTGTGGAAATCATAAGGCTGAAACCGAAACGTCAAGGACTCAGAGAGAAGTGGTGACCTCAGGGTTATTCTGGGACAAGCCTGGCCTTGTACACAGGTAAAGCGGTTAGTCATTTTAGAGGCATTGAAAGGTTCTAGTATATTCCCTACCCTTTGCTTAAAAATATACAGAGGGTGCCAAAACAATGGATGCACATTTTAAGAAAGGAAAAAACTATATTAAAATTATGCTGATGGGAACCACTTTGAGCATCACTTGTATTTGCAGAAGTCACACGTGACTTGTACTCATCTTTAATTATTGATATATATTGAGTATTACAATTTTAATACAGTTTTTTCCTTTCATAAAATGCGTATCCATTTTTTGTGGCACCCTCTGTATACTCTTAATGTTTCATTTGAGGCTCACAGTTATTCCTTTTGTTTCTCTGAGACAATTAACTTCCCTATGGGTGAATCAGACTTTGTCATTCTATGGTGCTGAGACGTGAAGGAGGTGGAGAGAGCAGCCAGGAATCTCTCTGTTCTAACCTGCCTCCCTTTCCCTCTCTTCCTGTAGCTAATTGGGCCTTGCACAGCTCAATTTCAATATATAGAATATGATGTGTTATTGTCCATTTTAAAGAGCCAAGTGGGGTGAGTTTGTCAAGGTCACCATGAAAGTGGTGGCTGAGAGTAAAATCTGTCCACTGACTGACTCCTCACCTAAGGCTCTTTCTATGTCTTCATTTAAGGTGACATCCCACTCAAAACCGAATTTCCAAAAGCTGACAAAATAGCCTAAGACACAACAAGCTAGACTCAAACTATGCAACGCAGCTTTAGGAGTTTCTGTTTTTGGTATCTGTTTCTTTCTGTTACATCATCAAAAGCTCCAGTGGCCTGGACCCTAATCAGCAAGCCCTGATATCTGTGTTTCCGTCAGTTGTCTGAACCCAGACGGTTCCCCTCACCTGAATTTTCTCCATAGGAATTCTACAGGGAAAGTCAATGACAAGTTGAGAAGATGGGGCTATGCATATCTAAACTACAGTTCGATGCTTGTGTTTAACTCCTTAGCATTGAAACTAAGGAGAGCAGAAAACAAACGTGAAATGAGAAAGATAAAAGGATGTAGATTAAAAAGAGCGAGGGGCTGGGGCAGGAGAAGCTCGGAGTGGGAACCATTGCCACAATTCAAAACCGCTGGTGGGGATACTGTCTGCACTGGTGGCAGCAGCGTTTCCCAGATTCCTGTGCGAGTCCACCAGATAAACACGCACGTGGGCCTCGCCTGAAGGGACTGATCACAGCCTTTCTAATAGTCAGAAGACTCAGAGCTTTGAATGAGACTTGCTTATTCAAAGAGAGGAAATATCAATTTTTATTCCTTGCAGCAGCTTGAGACCCAATTTTCCTTTATCGTTGCTGTACTTAGAGGATGAACAAGCCATCCCACTGAACACAAACGGCTGCACTGCACACTGGGAGAAGCCCCTCCCTGCTCCTGGTGCCCACCAGCTGTTGAAATCCACAACCAGTCTTGGTTCAAGTGTTGCTCCCCAGATTCTCAAGCAGCTTTGTACCCTTAAACAAAGCAAACTTGGTTTTGTCGGTAGATTCTTACTCTTCCTCCCTCCCTCCCTTTCTTCATATAGCTATTGAGCACTTACTTACCTTTGTCAGGCACAATTCTAAGCACAGAGCATATAGAAGAACAGATGAGGAAAAGTCGCTGTCCGCTGCCCACTTGGAGCTTAACATTTTAGTGAGCTTCGACTAGTCACCTGTCTTACATTTATTGCACACATTGTATCTGCTAGGATATATGCCAGGTGCTGGTAAAACTAAAATGAATGAGAACATGGACGCTACCATCTCGCGATACCAAGGACTCAAGCAGACAAATGGCAGGGGCAGTGCGGGAGTATGAGAGAGAATAACTAACTTAGTACCATGCAGGAAGAGCACGTCTTAAAAGGACTTGGATTCAGCTTTATGTTTCATATTTATTTACAAATAGTTACTTACAGTTACTTATTCATAAAATGCTTAGGAGAGTATCTGGCAACATACAAGTGCTAGATAATGTGTTGTTATCCCTATTATTTTTAGCTAGGAATTGTATTAGGCACATAGTAAATAAGGAATACTGAACCTAGAAGAAGCTAAATCTATGAGGCAATTGAGATCAGAGAAATTAAGTAACTTCTCCAAGCTGGGAGCAGAATGCAAATCTCTAGACACCTAGTCTGGTTTCTCTCTGATACGATGCTGTTGCACACTCTACGAGCTTAGCGGTGAAATTCATTGCCTAGATCGCTATTTTTAAAAATGAATAATGAGTTTTTAACACGCTCTTTGTAGACAGGCCCAGAGAGCAAATGTAGCTGAATTCATCTTTTCTCAGCTGTATCAGACCTAGAAAATTCTCCTGGAGTAATGCTCGGGGTTCTGTCACCATCTGTTCTAAGTAAATACCACCACTGGTCTTTATTTAGCAATCTCTCTTCCCAAGATCTCCATGCTTGGGTTTTGAGGAGATACAGGACACAGGGCAGTCAGCCAAAGTCAAGAGGGGGAATAGCTAAAGAATAAAACCAAGGCCATCCACGGTCTCTGACAAAACCAAAGACCCTGCCGAGTATACCATGGCTTGGGTTTGGAAAAAACCCCGAGAATAGAATTCCTCAATCCCCACAGCAGAGAAATACAGTTTGGATATTTAAATCCAGGCATATGTTTCATAACCCTGTGCGCTATGTTTCCAAAGGCAAATATTGTTGAGCGAGTCATTCCGTCATGCTGGGCCGTGGGTGGCAGCAGTCTGAGGGGACTGGGAACAGAGCCAGGGTCGGGGAATACAGCACAGAGGAGGTGTGGGTTGTCGGGGGCGTGATGGGGTCAAGCCAGGCAATTAAGTCACCAGTTTTATAAGGTGGAGCCATGTAGGAAGGCCAGAGCTTGTGCAAATACAAACCCACCGGAAATGAAGTTCCGTGGCTCCACAGTCAGGTGAAGAAGCTGGAAGCAGCCACAGCAGGCAAAAGCTTCACAGTGCCAGCAGCAAGAAAAGGGCCACAGCATGGAGACCGTTTCTCATCCAGTCGCGTCTCCCTCGCGTCTCTTTTCCTCTCAGTGAGAGCCTGACCCAGGGTGCCGTCACCTGTTTAGGTGTCTGTGCAGGGGTAGGGAATGTACAGAACTGTGGCTGTGGCATATTGATGATATTCAGCCTCCATGAAAGACCTACAAGGAGCGAGCTCTTAGTATGAAGTGGAAAGGGAACATGTGTTCATTCATTCAAATATTGATTCAGCACCTTCCATGTGCCAAACACTGTGCTACGTACAGGCAATGGAACAGACACACAAAAGCAGTCATGGTCTAGACCTGTTGGAGAGAAGAGATATTAAAGATTTGGGGAGAGAGAGAGAGAGAGAGAGAGAGAGAGAGAGAGATCCTGTGGAACATGCCCCATGGCCCTGCCCTCCGGGTCTTGAAAATGTGCAGGTCATCACAGTACAGGAATTGCCTTACTGTGCTGCCTGATGGAATGTTACCAAGTCATAAAATGCCATCAAGGTCTTTAATGATTTTAAACCCACCAAGGTCTTTAAAGATCATTTCATTAATTTAATTATAATTTAATCAAGGTGTCAAGCCATTCCAAAAGAAACTTTGTTCTACGAGAACTTAAGATGTGAACCCAAGGAAAAACATATATTTGGTCAAATAAATTTGAGAAACATACATTTTATTTTAAACCATCATGGATCTTCTCAGAGACCATACTGTAACAATGAGAAGGTGACTGTACAACAGGGGGAAAGAATACACAGGTTTTCCAAACATGATTTAGCAGTGAAGTAGGACATAATATCCTCTCCTGGAACACTTTTGTGCAACAGAGGTCATTCCAAGCCGCTTGGTTGGCACACAAGTATATAGGCAGAGTGACTCTTCTCTCACCCAAGATTATTCCCAATTTGGGTAGAGCTAGGACCAGAATTCGAGACCTCTGGAGGGATTTAAAACATTGCCCCAACCCTTTCACATGTTCTTACTGGAACTGAAGAAACATATTTTTGCATGTGTGTGGGAAATGAAAACGTATCATGTTTAAATTCAGGTTTTCTTTTCTTTTCTTTTCTTTTTTTTTTTTTTAAGAGGGCAGTGTCACTGGCCCTCACATGCAGGATCCGAACCCGGGCCGCTGGCGTCCCAAGCCAGCTCCCAACCATTGCGCCACTCGGCCGGCCCTCAGGTTTTCTTTTCAGCCTCACTTTTTTTCTCTCCGTACTAGGGTCAGCCATAAAAATGGTAAAACTCCATAAATAATAGTCCTCCCAGGTTTAGAAGAAATAAAGGTAAGAAAAAGGTATAATTTCAAGATTATTCTAAGACATAAATAATTTGCTATGATGGCCTGAGTTTTCCAGGACATAAAAGCTCCCTGGGGCTTTTGTCTCCTGTCTGTTAGGTCCTTGTTGCTGGCCTCAGAGTGGGCGGTGCACAGACCCCAGGCACGATCAAAATCCTCAGTGATTTATGTAGAAACCCTTTGTCCCTCCAGCTTCGCTACTATGGCATTTTTTTTTTCCTCCAGTCGCTGTGATTATGAAATGTCACCGTGGAAACAGTTCAATACTCTCTTAAAAATATAAAAGCAACTGAAATGAAAAAAACTACCCAGAATCTCCAGCTCTCTTAAAGTCCAACTTCCTATGGAAGAAAACAGATTGATTTTGTGTCGGCGGTGAGCATGCTTGTCCCCTAAAAATAATCTCTCTTCCACTGCCTGATGATGTGTTCAAGGTTCCAGCATCAGGGAGATGAGGCCTCACTGAGAAGGATAAACACCAGCGAACACATTCCTGAAGCCTGACAGACAAAGGATAACACGGACTTCCAGAAACAGAGTAAATTCTGGTGTGTCTAGAAATGTACTCACCATTACCTGTGTACCTCCCACGTGCTGATCAGCATTCTACACACACAGGAGTATTTTACCAGACTTAGATGATCAGAATGATAAACTTGATGGGATTACATACAGAGATTTAATTTACTGAATTGAACTATATGTGGCGAACTAAAACGACTGAGAGCAACTAGGGGGTTTGAATGGTGGTCTTGGACCTGTGACTCTTCAGGTTACCCTCTACATGGCCTGGAGTCCCTGGGAACCGGAAGAAGTCATGCAGTGCTGCCAACATGGGATTAACCCCCCCCCCCCACCTCCTGGGAGCTTGCATGGTGGGAACATCTTGACACTCTTGGGCCCCCTGAGTAAAGACATGTTTTTGTTCAGCAAAGGAAAAAGCAGGTGAGAAAATGCCCATTTTTCTTAACTAAATTAAAAGATTTTGAAGGGTAATTTTAACAGTTCAAGGTTTCCTTTTAACACTTTGATGAGATGCGCAGCCCCATGTAAGATCAGACTCTACTGAATTTGCCATATTTGTGTTTATGCAGAAGGTGCCAAACAAATATACACATTTTAGGAAAGGAAAACTGTATTAAAATTGCAATACTCAATATATATCAATAACAAAAGATGAATCTAAGTCACGTTTGACTTCTGCAATGACAAGAGGTGCTTAAAGTGGTTACCATCAGAGTCCAGACACTTCTGATTATGGCAAACTATTATACTGCTTGAGCAACGATGACCAAAGTGTCTACTTGTGTACATTTTTGGGGGCACCCCAATATATATATATATATATATATATATATATATACACACACACACACACACACACACACACACACACACACACACTCACATATACACACATACATATATATGTATATTTGTATATAAATACATGTCCTGGGTGGTTACTTTTATGGTGTCACACAGCTAATGACATGAAGAACCAAAGATGGACTGATTCTGAAAGCCAATCCTGATCTGTAACACACAGACATCAAGGAGGCGCTTACCGAGGATGCTAGGTATTTCCTTCTTTCCACCCTGTACCAATTTTCCTTCCACCCTTAGTAAGACACCCCTTTATTTTTGGTTGTGGCAACTTGCCCAGCTATGAGTCTCTATTTCCCAGCCTCCCTCACAGATATGAGTAATATGTGCAAATCATTGGTTAGGACTTGAAAGGAAGCTGACTTCTTTTGGAGCTATACCTCTTTGCTTTTTTGCTCCTTTCTTTCAGCTTCCTGGGACATTCACTTAATGACTGGAACTTCAGCAGCCATTAGGGACCATGAGGCAACCTAGGGGAGGGCAGCTATTTAGTAAAAGTGCTAGAACAGGAAGAAGAAAGATCCTGAGTCCCTGATAACTGGGTGCCCATCTCTATATGTCTTCTCCATGAGAGAAAAATTAACTCATGTCTTATTTAAGACACTGTCATATTGGGTTTCTGTCACTATGAGTAAAAAATAATTCCTAAGTGGTATACTACAGCTTTCATAAGTACTTCTATTATAGATCATTGAGCAATCAGAAAAGAAGAATTCCATTTTAGAGGTGGAAGAGACTCTAGTTTGGTCCAACTGCCTTATTCTTTTTTTTTTTTTTTTTTTTTGAGGGCAGTGTCACTGGCCCTCACATGTGGGACCCGAACCGGGGCCACCGGCTCCCCAAGCCAGCATTTAACCACCGCGCCACTCTGCCGGTCCAACTGCCTTATTCTTTAGGCTGGGATAATGAAAGCCAATTATCCATTCATTTAAAAAAAAAAAGTCTCGTGGGCGGTATATATTAAGTTCAGGGAAAGTGAAATAAAGAGAAACACTTGTTTCTTACAAAGACTCACCATGTAGCTGAGGAGTTCAATGAAAGAACTTTAAAAATCCAGCCGGATAAGAGCTAGCATGGAGGACTATTCTAGGACAATTTAGGAATATAGAAGTAGATTATCTAATTCAACTTTGGAATGGCTGGATGACTTCAGGAAATACTTTTACAAAAAATGAGACCAGGTGCCAAGGTTCTAAGGAGTAGAAAGTTAAATAGAAGGAAACCTACTGGCCAGTGCCATACTAACAAGGTCATGACAAGGTCAGGACTTCAAGCCTAGAGTCAGGACTTCAATCCCATTGTTTCATTCTTGCTGCTACACTAGTTGCTGGAAATGTGTTTATATAGCAGTATCTTGACTTGATCCATTCTACCAAACACAAAATGATTCCTCATCTTGACAGTGAACAGCTATCCTGGTGAGCAACTGAGGCTACAGGACCAGTTGGGGAAAATATTAATGAGATGACTTTTTAATTTAGCCAAATTTCTATTTTAAAAAGTATACATGTTCATTATAGAAAGGGAAATTATTCAGAAAAGCATAAGGAAGAAAGAAACACCTGAAATCCTATCATCACAGCAGGTCTGGTTTAAAAATAATAAAATCTTGTCACTTATTATTTTAATGTGTGCCCATGGAAGGAAAGGAGGGAGGAAGTGAGGAAGAAAGGAAGAAAGGAAGGAAAGAAGGAAGGAAGGAAGGAAGGAAGGAAGGAAGGAAGGAAGGAAGGAAGGGCATAATCTTACATCTTCTATTACCTACTTTGTTAAACATGCTCCATGGGGTTCCCTCAAGCACTAGGAGGAAGGAAAGCAGATAGATCAGACTCCATCCACCAACCCCTACAACATAATACTCCTATTCCAAATACAGCTATTCTGCTTTTATCTATTTTATTTGTTTATAAATGAGTTTGAGAGCCATATCTCAAAATTGGGCAGGCTAGATGAAAAGCCAGAGACCGCTAGACAAGTAGGTGGGCCAATGAGTGGGTATTCCCCGAAAGCAATACCCTCCAAACACTGCAGAGCTGCTCACAGAGGCAGACCCTGCTCGGGGAGAGTAGAGCATGAAGGGGCCGGGTAGGCAGGGTTCAACCTCCCCTCCATTGTCTGGGCAAATTCAATGCTGGCCCAAACCAGCTTATGTTATTCAACCATCCTCTTTAGGAAAAAGCTGTATCTGGGAGGATGGTTTTGGCTACAAGTAACAGAAACTCTAATTCATATTGGCTTAACAATGAGGGCATTTATTACTTCATGTGACAGGAAATCCACAGATAAGAAGAGTTCAGGATTGGTTGAGTTGGTGTAATCTAGCACCCAAGTTCTCTTCCTTTGTCTGTTTTGCCATCCTCATTGTTGTCCTCAGCTGTCCCCTCATGGCCTCTAGATGGCTTCCAATAACTGAGTTAACCCCACAAAGGCCAGGAGATAAACCTACGCCACGCAAAGATGAAATAAGTCCTATCTTTCTCTCTGAATGGGTCAGCAAAAGTCATGTGCTCACCTCGTTCCAATAATAGATTCCAAAGAAATGTCACACTCTGATTAAACCAGGGATGTGCAAACTATTCCCATTAAAAAAAAACAAAAACAGATAATAAAGCATTTCATCTTTGTGGGATATATGATCTCTGTCACAACAATTCAACACTGCTGTCTTAGTGCAAAAGCAGCCATAGACAGTATGTAAATGAGCATGGATATGTTCCAATAGAACTTTATGTATATGAAATGTCCAGAACAGATAAATCTATAGCTACAGAAAGTAGATTAGGGGGTACCTAGGGTTTGAGGGGATGGGGGGATGCATGGGATTTCCTTTTGGGATAAAGAAAATGTTTTAAAATTGATTGTGGTTATGGTTGTACAACCCTGTGAATATACTAAATGCCATTGGACTGTACACTTAAAATAGATGAATTGTATGTATATGAAGTACATAGCAACAAAGCTGTTGAAAAACTTCAATGGACACTGAAAGTTGAATTTCATACAATTTTCAGAAGTCATGAAACACTACCCTTCTTTTGATTTTTTTTCCCCCCAACCATTTAAAATGTAGAAACCATTCTTAGTTTGCAGGTAGCAGTGGTCAGCCATATTTGACCCACGGGCCTTAGTTTGCAGCCCCCTGGCTGAGACTAATTGGGGTGCCCTTCCACAGGTAAGGAAGGAGTGTTCATCTCCTTCCTGAGTCAAATAGGGGGAAAACTAACACTTGAAAAAGTCAGGAGTCCCGTAGGGAGGAAGAAACGGGGAAATGCATGGTGGGAAGACAAACAGCTGTGCCTCTGAGGCATTTTAGGAAATACCCCTGAGTGGCTAAGCATGATCCTTGGGTAAGCATGAAACCCTTAGCCCCAAGCACTTCACCAAAATACTCTTTCCAATCCCTCCTTCTGTCTCTAGGAGGAATTCTCATAAATAAAAATCTTTTCCATCTCCTATTTCAATGATATGTAAGCATTCTCATAGATGCTCCCAGGGGGCAGGGTACCTTTCCTGGGGAGAAACAGCCATTTCGAGTCACTTCCTGTGAGGCCTTGCTGCTGAAACAAAGCTTCTGGGCTTATGTCACTGCTTTGTGGCTGCTTGTGTGGCAACTGATGTAAAAATGTAAGAAACAAAGGCTTCTACTCTATCCCCTTTGCTTCTATTCTAGCTCCAGAGTTTGCATCCCTGAGCTGGGAAGGAAGTGTGATGCATTACAAAGATACAGACAGAAAGTCAAGGGACCTGGCCTCAGACTTGGGGTAGTCTCCTTACCTGTGAGATAGACAGGAACGAGCACACCAAGAACGGTCAAGATAAATCACTTTTCTGAGTCTGGAGGGTGAGAAGATGACCCTTTCTAGTTTGGAGGAGAAAAGAGGGTCGTTAGAGCAAGAGCTTGTGGATGGAGTAAAAGTTCAGGGAGTGCTGGTAATTATGAGGTCGGAAAAGGGCCTGCAGTGGAATGCACCTGAGAATGATTTGGGGTTCAGAGAGTGTGCGGGTTCAGAGACGAATGCCTGAAGGGGCGGGGTCTGCGGAGATAACTGGGAGGTGGAGTTACAGATGGATCCCAGGAAGGGAGTGGTGGGCAATTCAGCCGGAAGGGGAGGAGCTATGAAAGGGGGGGATGCTCCCCTGGTACTGCGCCTGTCGCTCCAGCTGTGGCCCCAGAATTCGGCTTTCTTGAGTGAAAACGGGAAAGAAATTCACTGCCACAAATCCACCATCCCTGTCTCCCCGGTTGCAATTTCCTCCATATTCCCTTCACCACTAGGAAGGAAGGACGGAGTTGTCTGCTTCAGTGTGTTAAGGCAAGTTTATGTCACTTTAAAGCGAACAAAAAATTGAGTTGATTGACTTTATAAGGCTCCTGGTGCACGCACCTTATGCTTTCTCATCACGTTCCCCAGAAAAGCCCTTTAACCGGCTCAACCAAGCAGGCAGGTGAACGGACGACTGCTCAGTGTTCACAAAGCAAGTGACTACTTTCCCTCCGGCAAAGAGAACTTTCTGTTCAGTAGTGAAGGACTGTGGGGGTAGAGTTCCTTCTGGGGGAATGGGAGGGGCCATTTTTCAGACTAACAGGGAACTCAGTACTGAGGAGAGCATGCTTACAGCCTCAGGAAATTGCCCTGGCCTTGAGATTTTTGCATTGAAGCTTCCATTCTCACTAATGGAATGAGCCCTGTAGTCATCTAATTAGAAAGAACTGTGGGTGGAGTGGGACAAAGGCCTGGGGAAAACAGGTGTTGCCAATTGCTTGTGTGCCCCAGGTGAACCTGCCTTGTGCCTCCGATAGACTGGGAAAGACACTGTGGCCTTGCTTTTGAAAATTGGTGCTTTATCCTGGTGACACTGACCTATGAATTCCCTTGAGAATTTAACTAGTTTGCTTTCTGCATGCTCTACTCTAGCATCCTCCTCAAGATGCCAGTGTCCTTTGAGAAACAACATTTGGAGGAGAGTCAGTGTAGCAAGCCCTGTTGAAATAGCTGAGGAACGTTTCTGAACCTCTGTTTTCTCATCTGTAAAATGGGATCATTACAATTTACTTCCTAGGGTTGCTGTGAGGATGAAGTGAGAGGTATGGACATGTGCCAAGCATAGCCTGCATGCCTTTCGGGCATTGCCTTAGCTAATCCTCACCACTCCCCTCTAAGGCAGGAACTACCAGAGTTCCCACTTTATAAGTGAGGAAACTAAGGTACAGAGATACATGGCAGAGTTGAGATTTGAACTCAGGTAGCTTGACTCCAGAGCCTGAGCCCCACGCTGTATACCTTGGTACATCATAAAAGTTCAGCAAACAGGGGTTTGGTATTGTTAGTGTGTATACAATTTTATAAGATCCCTGTTCTCAGGGCCAAAGGCTCCCAGGCTCTGAAAAGCCCTAGGGCATAAGGAAGAGAAAGAAGAGAGGCCAGGATGGCAAATGCAGAAAGGACCCATTGCTCCTCTGGAATTGGGCCTATGTGGTAGTGAATGCTCCCAGGTCAGTGCTCCCAGCATGCCTGCGGGCTGCCAGCAGGCTCGTAAACCAAGCCCTATTCTAACGTGTTTTGGCTTGGGAAATTTAGGAACCTCAGGAGACCAGTGTGAGTTTCCAGTGTTCTGTCTGTGATAGATAGCTCTGTCTGCTTTCCCTCACAGCAAGATTTTGGTTTTGCTTGTTATTCATTTCCAGCTTTATTGAGATATAATTGACCTATAGCACTATCTAAGTTTAAAGTGTATAGCATAATTGTTTGACTTGCATATGTTGTGAAATTATTATCACAGTAAGTTTAGTTAAAATCCCATCATCTCATGTATATAAATACCAAAAAAAAAAAAGAATTTTTTTTTTTCTTGACCTGAGAGAGACTGCTTGGGATTTACTTTCTTAACTTTCAAATTCAAATGCAGCAGTGTTCACTGCAGTCATTATGTTGTACATTCTACCAGTATTAATTTACCTTATAAATGGAAGTTTGTACCTTTTGACCACCTTCCTCCGCCTTCCCCTCCCCTGTCCCCTTCCTCTGGTAACCGAAAGTCTGATCTCTTTTGCAGCCTCCCAGTTGGGCGTTCTTGGTCAGCTACACTCAGAAGTAAGCTGGGCTATGACTCACCTCCCTTGCCTGGGCATGGACAGACCAGGCTCCAGGGCCGGCAAATCATCTGAGGACCCAGATAGGGCAGACAGAGCTCCCTGCTCAGACTGCACCACCATCTTGCCCCTGCAGATGAGCAAAGCCACTGATTGGGACAACCACGTGGGCGCTGCAGGTAGGAGCTCCATCTGCCAAGGTCCCAGTGCTGTTTGTTGCACGCCCCTCCCCGCTTCTCAATCATAATCAGATTCCCAGTGGTCAAGCCTCATAGACTCCTGCACAATCTCCATGGGACGAAACTGGAGTAGGAACTCCCCAGATGTAACCCAGAATGCTGAGGAAGCAGGGTGTCCACCCTCAGAGGATCTGGAGCCTCAGGGGAGACCTGTCTGGGCTGTAATGCTGGCGGGGGCGTGGTCAGTGTTTGGCCACTCCTCTTACCCTTCTGATGTGGTCTGAATAGGTCTCTGTGACGCGGCGGGGGGGTGGGGGTGGTGGTGCTTCATCCTCACCCCACATTCTAGGAGTTTCTCAGTGGTGTCTTGTCCATGAATAGTTAGCTGTTGGTTGTTCTTGTGAGGAGGAGCGAAGTCAGGAACTAGCTGTGCTGTCATCTTGGTGATGCTGAGGAAGGTGTTGGACATTGAGCGCCGATATGAAGGCAGGGAAGTATTATGTTAGGAACACACAACATTCATCTGCCTAGGAGGAGGAGGACAGTCTGATTGCTCAACTCCGTTAGCCATTTATTCACGTATTACATAAATACTGGTCTAGGACCAACCTTGTGCCAGGCTTCGTGTTAAGAACAGTGTCGACATAAGCAAGGTAAAGCCCCTGCCCTCAGGAGTTTTATTCCAGAGACAGATATGCACACAGAGTATGGTACCCTCTCCAGTAATGTGATAAAGTGCTATGAGAAGGGAACATAATTCTGACAGCTGGGTAGGTACTGATAAACCCAATTCTCATGAATTCATCTAGCCATTGTTTGTGCTATCCAGGGAATGAGCTAGTATTCTTAATTAGAACCCATTCCCAAGTGTTTGGAGCAAGAGGCAGAAAACTAAAGAAATGAAGATGACACTGGGAATTTGGCTTAGTCTAGTTTTAACACCTTTTGCAAAAGGGCTGTAGAGCAGCCCACCCAGTCTCATTTTCTCCAGTTCCACATTGATTTCTGAGAAATAACCTAGACTTTCTAGTCGTTCATGATGGACCAACTATAGAGCATCCCAAAGATTACATTTCTAATCTTAAACGTGAGGACCTGGGCCCCAGGAGGACGTGCTGGCCCAGGTGAGAAAGATGTATTCTATGCATTTCCCAGGATGACGCCTCTGGTGTTTGAAACAGAATTTTTAACAAGCAAGAGGGTTTGAAGGGTTTTTGTTTTATTAATTAAAATAGCCAATTTAATCAAGTTTTCATCCCTTCAGTGATGTGGTGGTTGGAGGACTGATGATGTGATTAAATTACATGATAATCTTGGATAGAAGCAGGTCTTGGGAAACAAAGCCATCACTAGAAAGGGTCATGTGGGTCAGCCTGAGGACATAAAGGTGTCAGAGCTTAATACATTCTCCTTGACCAGTGACCCAGGCTCAAGACCGGGAACATCACAACCATTTGCTCAGAGCGTGACATCCAAATATGCCTTTCTTCCCAGAATGGCTCCCTGAGGTCAGTTCCCTATTACCATCCATTTTATTGTTGAGTAAAATCAAATTGTAGAGTGAAAGCCCAGTAGAATTTATTATATTCAACAAGAAGAAGGTAGAGTGATTCATATTCACTAATTCAACATATTTATTGGGTTCCTCTTAGGTGAAGGGCACTATTGGAGGGATTGAGGATACAGTAATGAACAAAAATATCCTTGACCTAATGAATCCTATAATATAGGGAAGGGAGACAAAAGTACATATATACGTATAATGTGGTTTAAGCCAGTTATAAATGTTGATAGTGAAAAAAACAAGTGAAAATAGACTGATAAGAAGGGAGAAAGATGTCACTTTAGATAGGTGATCAATAACAGCCACCTCTTTGAGGAAAGATCATTTGAACAGGATCTGAAAGAAACTGGGGATCAGGTAAATATCTGGGAGGAAAGCTTTCCAGGCAGAGGAAACAGCAAGTGCAAAGGTCCCGTGGCTGGTGCAAGCTAATTTTAGTGTTCTGGCAATGCAAAAAGGGCAGAGTACCTGGGGTAGAATGAACAAAGGAAAGAAGGGTAGAAAGTGGAGTTAGAAGGATGGCCAGAAGCCAGACCTGATAGGGCTTTAAAGACCATATCTAGAGCTTATATATGAGTGATGTGGGGAGCCATTAGAGGGCTCGATATGGGGAATGGCATGATCTGATTTACTTTTTTTTTTTGAGGGCAGTGTCACTGGCCCTCATATGTGGGACCCGAACCGGGGCCACTGGCTTCCCAAGCCAGTGCTTAACCACCGCGCCACTCGGCCAGCCCTGATCTGATTTACTTTGAAAGGATCACTTCAGCTTCTCTGGTGTGAATAGGCTGTAGCAGAATTAAAGGGAGAGGTTGTACAGTCTTTCTAAAGTCAGAATAAGTGCTGAGACGCACAGGTGACGGCTGCCATGGGTGAGTAATGGGGGTAGGTGCAGGCAGGTAGGTAGCACCCATGCAGTGTCTCCACCTTGGCAGAAAGTTCAGGCTCGGCAGTGAGACTGCCACTTCCTAGATGTCTGACCATGTGCAACTCACTCACTGTGACTGTCAGCTTCCTCATCTGTCAAGTGACTAAAAGCATCCATTAGGGACTTTTAAGTGTCACGAGAAACAACATGTTGTCTGGCACATAAACATTCCATAGCTGTGAGCCATCGTTTATCTCACCTCTCAATTGACGGAGAAGCAACGGAGACCCTGCGAGAGAGCAGGCTTTGTTCCACCACCCCACTCGTTACTGGCAAGACCTGGACCGAACTACTACTGTTTCATTCTCTGAGCCGCCCTAGGTCAGGATGGAAAGGGTGGAGAGGACTGTGAGAGCGGGGGGATTAGGGAAGGCTCAGAGAAGCATTAGAGCTTGTACTGGGCCCTCTTTCCCAGCCCCCTCTGAGGGTGGAGTGCAGGAAATCAGACAGGAAGGGGTGCATCAGGACACAACTGCTCACTCCCCAGGCCTTTTCTCTTCAGGTACCACCTGAAAATGACACATCAGCTTGGACCCTGACTGCTCAGGAGCTTCCCACTCAGGCCTGCCCAGCCATCTGCTTCCTGTCTGTGTGTTCTTGTTTATACCAGGCTACCACCTCTGTCCCCGGTTAGAAGGAGAGGCTTGGCGGTTCTTTCCATCCCATATGATTGCTTCCTCCCAGGCTGTGTGCTTGATGGGGTGGCCGGGGTTCCTCCTCACTGAGTCCCCTCCCTGGTAATGTGTCCTTCTGTCACTGACTCCCCAAATACAGTCACAACATATGAGTCCAGCCAGCTTAGTGCACGAATGAGGAAACTGAGGCCTAGAGCTCAGGGACTCGGCCAAGGTCCCACAGAAAACTGGAGGCAGAACCAGGACTAGACCCAGTACTCATTCATAGCCCCATTCTGTTACAAGATTGATGACTGCAGCTCTCTTTTCATCTTCTGCAAAGATGGAACAGTAGAGATACAAGGAGGGCTTTTAGGAATGAAAGGGGTGAGAGCAGCAAATAGATAAAGAAGGAGAGAAATCATCTTCATAAACCCTGAAGAATGAATTATTGACCATCTGAAGTGAGGATACGTCTACAGTGTCTCTCAGCCTCCCTTTCCAGCTACCCGCCATCATTTTGCGTGGGTGACACATAGCCCTGTGTTGCATCACCTCTTCCCATGAGGGATGGCATCAAGAAGGCCATTTATCCTCTCTCCCCTCAGCACCAGGTGCAGATGGATCACTTACAAGGATTGGAAGTCAAGTCGGTAATAAGCCTCGCCAGAAAAGGGACAGCGTTGTGCCTTGAAGAGCAGGACTTTTATCTCAGAGTCACCCCTTCCACCTCTTCCCAGCTGACAAGTCATTTACATGTTTCGAGCTTCCAAGGGCTCCTCATGTCAGGCTGGAATAAGAGTTCCCAGCCTGCCTGAGGTTAGGGGCTAAGCCAGGAACTATGTGTCCCCAGGGCAAGCGGCAGGGACTCTGTGAGCTCCCTGAAGCAGAGGCAGTCAGTAGAGGAGTGGGAGGAGCATGCGCCCTGAAGCCAGGACCCAGCTCAGCACCAGGCCAGGGGCCCTGGGCAGGCCACTCAGGCTTTTAGGCCTCAAGTTCCCTTGACTGGAAAGGGAAATAACACAGTATTTACCTCATAGGGTTTTCATGAGGCTCCATTAGGTGAGAATTATAAAACTAATTAGCCACAATTACCACCACTCTTATTATCATTATTTTTCTAATGCTTAAGGACTCTTGGGAATCATTCTTCCACCTATGAGGAAAAGCAGGAGGAAATCTGCTTATTCTTCAATGTCTGTCTTCAGTGTGCTTCGCGTGAGGTCTTTCTCCATCGCTCTCACCCCTGCAGTGAGAAACAGAAGTGTCCTCCTCTCAGCTTGCTCAATACTTGACTCATACCACCACCCTAGCACATACTGTGTGAAATCCTGTCACAGGTTGTTGTCTTTCTGTGTGCTCCTTGAGGACAGGGCCCAGCCTTTAAATTCTGGTCCTGATGTCTGTGACCCAGAGGGCGCTTGGTCTGCAGACCCTGGAGCCAGACCACCCAGGCTGTTCTCCTTCCCAGCTTGATGGTTCCTGGGTAAATGACTGTCATTTTCAAAAAGCATGACCTT
The DNA here is from genome assembly GCA_033961575.1 of Aselliscus stoliczkanus. Lineage (NCBI taxonomy): Eukaryota > Metazoa > Chordata > Mammalia > Chiroptera > Hipposideridae > Aselliscus > Aselliscus stoliczkanus. The sequence goes on from CM066733.1 coordinate 20,415,569, forward strand.
TGTACAAATAGATACTGAGCACACATCAGAAATTTATTATCATAGGACAGAAGGAACCAGAAGGCTAATGAAAAGCTCAGCCAAAGAAGGATTTGAGAACTGGTATATGGTCATTGAAAAATAAAAACCGTGAATTAAGACAGCAAAGTTATATACAGAGGTAGTTAATACTCGACAGGGTAATAAAACCGTAACTTTGGGAATTATCTTCTCTATGGGAGAAACAGTCTTTACCAGCCAATAGTCATTTGTAATTTATAGAAATTAACATCTAACATGAAGGAGCCTGGGCCTAATTAATGGTAAATCAAACAAAGGTGCAGCCCTTTTAAGAATCAGATAAACCACTCCCTCCCTAAGGTTTATCTGATTCTTAAAGGGACAGTATTGAAAGGACAGGAGGTCATCCTTTACCCTCATTTCCAAGTTTTAGGTAATTTTTAATTATTATTAACCTTTCTAAGCCTCAACTTCTATATCTGTAAAATGGGGTAACAATGTCCATTTCCCAGAGCTAGTTCTGTGATTAAATGAAACAAGGTACATAAGGCACCCAGTGCACTGTCTGCTGTGTTAAGTGTTGGCACAAGGCTAGCCAGATATTAAGGTCCAAGCTTGGAAAAGAAAATGGCAATTGAGTGCCTACTGTGGGTCAGAAACTATGCTTTATGCTTTATGTATGCTTATGTATTCCATTTACCCCCAGAACATGTCTGTCTGGTGAGTGGTATTTAGTTCCAGTTTATATGCAAGGAAACTGAGGTTACCAGGAGTTAAGTGGCTTGTGTAAAGATCTCAGAACCAGGGAGTGCAGAGTAGGTCTGTGACTCCAAAGCTCTGTCCATAATATTGCTGCCCCTTTCAAAGAAAAATAAGAAATATCACAAGCCCAAATTTGTCAACAGCATTTTCATTGAACTTGAATTTGATTTAGAAGCATTTATTCATTTTCCTGCTATTCATCCAGATTTTGTTCCTTCCTTCTCCCTTCCACCATACCCCACCCCTAAGCCAAAAAGCCTTTTTTTTTTTTTAACCACTCACTCAGCACTTCAAAGCTGGAAGGATGTGCCTCTGAGTGAAACATTGTGCTGACAAAATGACACTCCATTTTCCAGCGGCCCTAACAAAGCCTTTTGATTTGAATGTCAATGCTGTGAGCATGATTAAATGTAAGATTCACTTTTACATTCCCCAGCTGCAAAATAACTTGTATGGTTCAATTAGTTTGCCATGTGGCTGAGGATATGGCCCCTAAAAGTTGCTATGGTGACGCTACTGATGAAAATGGTGTAAGGACTGGGGTTGGAGCCCAGTGAATTTCCAAGGACTGAAACTGGAAGGCTACAGGTTGGGAGAATGACGCAATGTATTTTTCTTTAGAATCTCCTCAAAATGCTGGGTTTCCACGATTTCTGGGATGCTTGGACTCCTCTTTATACTGACACATGAAAATATGTCCTCCTTCTTGGAGAAAGAATTAGCCGTGGGCAGGGCTGTCTTTCTCTCTCTCTCTGTGTTTTAAATCATTTGCTTTCCTGTGACATTAATCGGGGTCTGGAAAGAATACACGAGGAAAGGAAAAATATCAAAGTTTTACAACTATAACATAATGGCCTGAGGCCACCATCCTTCCACTGTCTCAATTTGGATAGCTCTTGCTTTCCCAAAGAAACCTCCTTCAGCCCTTGGCTGTGCTCTTTTAGATGGCATGGCTGTCTTTGCTTAAAGGATCTGGGCAGAGACCTTAATGGAGTCAGGGAGCAGGACATGTGAACATCTGATGAAAAAATGCTTCCCATTTGTTTTCTTCAGGGTGGTTTTCAGAAAGGGTTATCATTTGTTTTATTGTCTGTTTTCTGTCCCCTTCCCTGAACCCTTAAACCTGTGGTAGCAGAGACCATATTTATTGGTTTACTGCTGTACTTCCCATACCCAGGCTCGGGCAGGGTACTAGGCGGTGTTCATTAAATATGTGTTAATAAAATGGATGACTGCATCTGAGTATGAATCCTGACTCTTGCCGGGGGCTCTATTTTTGCTAAACACTGATTCCATCCTTTGTAAAACTGAGGACGACCAGCCTCCTCTGCCTACCTCTAGGGTTGTGGCCGGAAAGAGTTAGTAATGGACATGTAGGAGCTTTTTAGATGGCAAACATTAAAGAGCTTCCTAGAAATTAAAGGCCTGTTGGGTTGGGATGGATGGCACATTGAGATGTGTGGGTAAATAAAGCAATTGCCCAGCCAAGCGAAATCCTCTCTCACTAGAGAACTGAATGAAGGCGTGTACAGCTCAAGGTTATCAATATCCTCATTAAAATGACCCTAGACAGTCACATGAGCAAGATGTTCCTTTAATGTCTTTTGCAGGAGCGTCGTAAGAATTCATTAAGGTCGGTAGAATGATTTGATAACCTCGGATAATAGGTGTGACGGGAGTGTAAATGTATATTATTAAAACATGGATTGAATTGTTTTCTGGATGACTTCAGCAGGCAATGGAGTGAAGTCAATTTCAGAAGGTGCTTTGAGATGCCTGGTGAAGAATGAATGTTGAATTTGGCTGTTGTTCACTTGCTTCTTTTCGCAGAAGGATACAGGGCAGGCTGTATAAGGAGACAGAGAAAAACAGTCCTGATAGTGAGGAAAACAGGGTTCTGATGTGATAAGCCACTACCTGAGGAACTCTGGGAAAAGCATGGGCTCTCCTCAGATTCCATTCCCTCCTTGGACAAGAAAAACACTTCCAAGTCTATTCCATAAACCCAGATTTACAAGCCGTCAATTAGAATGACGGGGAAAATGAAGGGGATTCTGTGGTCTAATAAGATAGATAGGCTTTGGCTTTAAAATTAAACAAGTTTGCCTTAGGACCATACATCAGAAAGCTTTTAATAACTTCCTGTCAATCTTGGAGTAGGGGGAGAGGAGATGAAAGGCAAATGTATTGTATTTCTTTATTTTATTATAGATTTTTTTTTTTCCTGTTAACATCTCGACAAGTAGTATTCTTTGATGACTTTGGGAGATACTGGACCCGAAAATGGTGTCTTGGGTGACTCTTCATCTACAAGAGTCACTCAGGGCAACCTCCTAAGACTACTATAATTTCAATGAGACATTTTTACACTATTAGATCAACTGTTAAAAACAAACAAACAAGCCAAGACATGGGCAGATCCAGCATGCACAGCTAGAGCTCTGCCCTTTTGACACCTCCTCCTGACTGTCTCAGTGGAACTTAAAATCAGCTTGGCCAGAAGCCAAACTCAAAATCCTCCTTTTCTGCATCACAGCAGGCCCAGATCCTCTCTGTGTTCACTCTCTGGTGAGTGACACTATCACGGCCGTCTGTAACAGCTTTTCCTTGTCCCTATCTTCGAATGCTCACTATTAGTCCCATCACCCTCTCCATACCGCTCCTAAAACCAATCAGTTGTGTCCATCTCATACAAGATAAGTGCTGGGAGACAGGTCTGATTTGTACGATCTAGCACATAGGTAATCTCCATTAACCCCGGGCATGGGCATTTATCCTGAATGAACAGATAAGGGTATTGAGGCACGGGGAGCTTAGGGAACTTGCCCAAAGTCACACAGCCAGCCCATAATGGTGAAGCCATGAAACAGACCCAGCCCTAAAGCCCCCCTTTGAGGACATGGTTGCAGCTTCCCTGAGAGCATCTCCTGTCCAAGTTCAAATGTGATTTTTTAAAAATCCTGTCTTGCCTAAATTGTAGTATTGATGTAAGTATAAAATTCCAGAGAGAGATGGATAGCACTTTAGAAATGTAGAAATTGCTCCACAAATGCAGGCTGTTATAACTCTACCAGACTGCAGGATTTGCACAGGCCAGGAGAGTATATCTCAATTGAAATAATCTGTGATAACAGCTCTGGACAATCTTTGGAAAGCAGGTACTCCCTGAAAGCTCTGTCCATCTTCTCAAATAAGAGCTCTTACAAAATTCATGAACGACGGACAACATTAAGCCATTTGAACTGTACTTGTGATTCCTCAGATGGATTGATCCAGAGCCCAAGCCCCATTTTAGAGCATAAAGCAGTGAAATAGCATCCAGTTCATCTCCCTCATGTTACAGAAGTAGAAACAGAGGCCTATAGCAGCCTTAGTCAAGGTCCAAACCATGACAAGTCAAAATTCCATTTCTCTTCCCTCCAACTCCTGACCTAAGCTCGTTTTCAGAGGGTTTTTCTCTATATAATCACTAAATTCCAAAAGCTGACACTCAAGTTCTCCTTTGACAGGTAAGAGGCCCCTGGCAGCCTAAGAGTATGAGTACGGCCTATGACACTGACCTTGGGGAAATGGAAAGCTCCACAGCCATGCTCGGTGCACGTGTTTTGGGTAAAACATTTTCTGTGTGCTCCTGCAGGCTTCTGAGCCTGGTGGCTGGGATAGAAGGTGAGGGCTCAGCGTGAAAAGGAAATAACACGGGTCAGAGTCTTTACGAACATTGTCTCCATTCCCAAATGCTCACCATCCTTCTAGCTGTGGACCAGTTATTGTCTGAAGGTTCTAATTTGCCTCTCCCATATTTACAACTTGGTCTTCTTTTTTGTTTGTTTGTTTGTTTAAAGATTTTATTGGGGAATTGGGGGAGGAGAACGGACAAGTTGCTGTCCTTTTGTTCTTCAGTCTAGTTGTGGAGGACGTTGCTTCACTGGCCCATGTTGGTATCATTATTGCTCTCTTCTTGGGTGAGGCAGATCCGTCGCCTGCCTCTGGACAGCTGCTCACACAAGCTGCCGGCCACTCACGCTGGCTGCCAGCCACTCACGGTAGCTTATGGCAGCCCACTGCAGCTCTGCTGCAGCCCACACTGTTGCCAGTGACTCACAGCAGCCCAGCACCAGGTAGAGCTGTTGTTCACCATCTTAGCTGTAGAGGGCAGTGTCACTGGCCCTCATATGGGATCTGAACCCGGGCCCTGTTGCTCAGAGCTGGTGTCCCAAGCCAACTCTTAACCAATGAGCCACTTGGCTGGCCCATAACTTTGTCTTCTTAACTTATATAAGCAACACAGCCCTCCATGACATAAGCAACATATACATTTTTGGAATACTCCCCTCACAGCTCACCTTTTCTTCAGTGTGCCAATGTCCAGGTTTTCTCTGTTCCTCTTGGCAAGAGAGGGAGGTGCACAACCAAAATGCCAGGAGGACCAGACAATACCATAAATACTCTAAGCAGGCTGTCTTCAAGAGCGCATGCCCTATCTGTAGGGGCAGCCATGACCCTGTCAGCTGTCATGGCTGTGCAGCACCGAGGACCCCCAGCATTGTCAGGTGATTCAGTTGAATACTAACCCCAAATCTAGACTCGACTTTAAGGTGCTGGCAATGAAGTCTAACTTTTTAGAAATGTTGTGTAGGCCAAGTAAGATGCTCATAAGCCAGATGTAGTCCAGTGGTTCACAACCTCTGATTTATCAATGGATGTATGTAAACGAGGGTCTACTTTATGCTTTCCTTATTTTTCCCGACTCCATGTTGTTGGTGGTGATCTTTCTATGTCAGCTCCTATAGATCATGTCATAAATTTTAATGGTTATATCGTATTCTCCAACATGAACGTATTAGAGTTCACCTTCTATTTGTTCTGTTGATAGGCATATAGATGTTGATAACTTTCTCAATGTCATAGGGCTTTCAACAAACCTCTTAAACTTGAAGTAGGCATGTGTGAGGACTCTTTAGAATGCTCACTGGTTCCTTTTTATCCTGACACTTATCATCTTGCCTCATTTCCCTCAATGTGTGTAGAGATCAGGAGCCACGTCTTCATCCTTTGTGAACTCCCTTCAGTATTTAATCAAGTCTACAACCCTTGAAAGAATGACTAAATTAATGGGCTGAAAAAGAAAGTCATAAAAGTAAAACTCAGCAAACCTGATGTTTACTTCTGACTTTCTGGGTCACTTTTAGGCAAGTTGCTTTCCTTGTCCAAGCTTCCATCTCTCCATCTGCCAAATAGGCCTTATTCATTTATTCAATCAATTTCAAATAGTTATGTATTGGACCCTGTGTTGAGTATGAGAGATGCAGCAGTGACACGGAACTTATCTGAGTTCCCTTTGAGCTCTAACTTTCTTTGATGCAATGATATCTTGTCATGCTCTCAACCCGAAGCCGTAAGCAGATTTGAAAATGGAAATACCATCACACTCTCTCAGGAGCAAGTGCTAAGAGTCCTCCGCTGAACATATATATAATGTGGGGATTATCAAATGCTACATATTGACAGCTGCTAAGGGCAAAATATTCATAAGCAGGTTTTACTGTCGAAACATGTTAGGCTTTGAATAATTTCCTCTGTCCTATGAATACTTATTACAGACTCTTTTCAAAGAGCATGACTTCGACCAGTTAAGGTGATGGTAATTGGGAGGCATCTTCCCTTTTTTTTCTGTCCCTGTCAGTTGGGGAAGGTAGGGTGTCCCAGCTTTGTTAAACCTTTTTCATGGAGGTCAGAAAGAAGTAAAAATAGGAAAAGTGAAAACAAATAGGACTTTATACAGTGAGGAATAAGGCAATAAGCTCATTAGCCATCAAGGAAGGGTACAGGGGAGTCACCATCCTGTTGTAGAAATAAAATTACATTGAAAAGGCAGGCAGCACAGTATGGTTTAAATCCCTGGCTTTCGAACCAACTGTCCTATTTTCTTTGTCTATAAAGCGGTGATAATGTCACCTATTTAAATCAACAAAGTAATGTATTATTATTCTAGGAGATGCAAATGACCTATTTTCTAGTTTTATTTGTAATACAGGCTAGGTTTATGACCTTGGGATAGACTGTTTTGTTTTTCTCCTCTTGGGGCTTCTGTTGTATAATCTCTAAAAAGGAGAACAAACCTGCCATTGCTACTCCAAGAGCTATAGTGAGACTCCAAGAAAGTAGTAAATGATGATGAAAGTCTTTTTTGACCTCAAATATAAGTTGGCAATTAACCCAATGACTCAGGTTATACATTAAAGAAAGTTATGAATTTGAACATTTTCCCAGCAGTTGAGGTTGATTTGTCATCCCACAATTTCATCAGAGAGCAGCTGGAAGCAGGGTTCATGGCAACTAAATTATATTTACTTTCTGGTCCATTCATTCAAATATTTGAGCATCTCTCAGGTACCATTTAGGTGTTAGGAAATACAACAGTGAGTACAAGGCAATAAAACTTTGCTCTCATGGAGCTTAGAGTCTGATGGAGGTCACAACTATTGATTAAATTATCACAAGTAATAATTAGAAACTGAAATAAGGGCTACTGCAAAAGAAAAAGAAAAAAAAAGAAGAAAAAGAAGAGACAGAAGGGAGACCTAATTTAAATCAAGAGTTCTGTGTGGAGCGCTGGTGTTAAAGTAGAGTAAAGGTTGCATGTATGTGGTTACTAACCCCCTACTCATACAATGGCTACCTCCCCTGATCCTGAATTTATTATTTAAGTAATTTCCATTTACAAGGTGAAATATGGAAAAGAGCTCTAATTTTGCATTTAGGTATTATTCATGAAACCCTTAATATGTGCCAAGAAATATTCTAAGTACTTTCAAGTATTAATGTTTACTTTTTAAAAAAAGTCTTATCACTTAAATGTTTGTTTCTCAGGCAAGGAAATAGAGGTGCAGGAGTCACAAGTTCAAGTCATAATTCATCTCTTAGGAAAAGTGAAACCTTAAGCAATGAATGACTCACAGCCTCATTTCTCTGAATGATGAAGGCAACAGTCCCAACCAGCATTTAGAGTTGGCACAAAGATCCCATAGGATAACAAATGTCCTACTGTATACGGAAGAAAGTTACATGTACACAGAAGGGGTTATTACGTGGGGTATTCAGGGCATAGTCTCATAGGTTCACATTGGATGCCACAAAAAAACTGCATATCAGTATAACATCGTTAATATTTACAGCAATGTAGTTTGCTCACACCTTGTAGTTTGCCAAGGATTTTTCCTTTTTTCTCTATTCCTGTATATTTAGACATTCCTGGATCTTCTTCATACTTTTCCCTGTCACATTTGGTCATTGGAGAGGGCATTCAGCATTGTTGATTTTTGTATGCAGAGGGACCTTTTGGAGGGGGGCTGCCTAGTATGTCAGATGATTCAATTCTTAAAATACTGTGTGTATAACTTTGCCCCATATGACATAACGGCAAAAATCAAGGTAATGAGCATCGAAGAGTGCTGACTCTGTGGACAAACCCTGGGCTAGAGGCTAAAGAAATAGTCCCTTTCTTGAAGAGCTGATGGCAGCAGAACTAAATCCATACCTCCTTAGCAATGGAGCAGAATCAGACTTGATAGCATCACTGGTAATATAATTCATGCCATCACCAGTGATTTTTCTGACACTCTTCCTTTATCACAACACAAACTTATTCAAGTCTGACATCCCCCAAATTATCCTGGCGTTTGTTACAGGCTCCCAATTTCAAATTTGCTGAGAGAGAAAAACCAAGGTGGCTTTTCCCAGGTCACACTGCTAGTGACAGGGTCTCTCCTAACAGATCAGGAGGTGTGGTACACAGAATAATGTCTCTGTACTAATCCCTGGAACCTGAGATTATGTAACCTTAGATGGCCAAAGGGACTTTGCAGGTGTGACTAAGTTAAGGCTCTTGAGATGAAGAAAAATGATCCTGGGTTATTCAAGTGGGCCCAATGTGATCATAAGTGTCCTTTTAAGATGGATGCAGGAGGGTGACAGAAGGAGACGTGACAACATAAGCCGAGTTCGGAGTGGTGCCACCTTCCCCTAGCAGCTGGAAAAGGCAAGGGACAGATTCTCCCCAACAGCCTCCAGGGGGATGCACCTTTGCCAGCACCGCACCTTGACTTTAGCCCTGCCAGGCCCATTTCAGTCTTCTGACCTTCAGAACTGTAACATAAGAAATTTGCATCGCTGTTTTAAGCCACAAAATGCGTAGTAATTCATTACAGCAGCAATAGAAAATTAATGCAGGTGGTCTGCAGTTACCCAGCCTGAATCTGAGAGTGAGTTCAGGGGAAGCAAAGCCATCATTCAGAGAAGTATGAAAAGCCTGATTTAACTTGAACCGTACTTACAGACTACAATGTTGCCATCCCTGGGTAAGTGGGATCCAGCAGGCCTCATTTGCCTGGATCTCTGCCAATGTGCACACTGCACGCTAGTTCTGATCTGCCAATCAGCTATTCTCCTGGTGTCCTAACTGCTGAAATCAGCATGTTTCCCCTATACGTACATGACAATATTTTATAAACACTAGATTTCTCATCCAATCGTTCCAACTACGTATGTAGGCAGGAATCGGACTAAATCAAAATCAGAGAGATGAATGGGATCATCTTTAATCGCCTTCATTTTCCCCTTCAAGCTTTAAGGTTTTTATTTACATGAGGCATTTTTATTCTTGCAACAGTGTTGAACATCACAGAACATGAACCACTTTTATGGATGGTCCCTGGCCTATTCCACTTCTCATATATACCACCTCCCTCTTTTTGGTCCATATCCTAATTATTTTGACACTTGTTGGTATATATAGATCTTTTTGATGAAACTGATTACGTTCTACCCATGAAATACATGTACGCTGATTTAATTAGTTTCCTATTCGTGAACGTGCAAGTTGCTTGTAATTTACGATGCTGTGTAATCTGCAATGTGGCCTTATGAGTATCTCTGCATGGGATGCAAGTGCCTCAGCAGAACAGAGCGCTACAAGTGGGATTGTTCCATCAAAGGGTTGCACATTTTATTTGACAGAATTTCCCAAAACGCTCTCTAAAAAGTTTTCCTAATTTACATTCCCATTAACAGTATATGAAAGCACCATTTCTCTACACCTTTCAGTGTATACTCTGGGTATAAATCATCTTTTTAATATTCCCCCATCTGATATGTGAAAAAGGCATTCTGGCTGTTGCTTTTATCTGCATTTCCCTGGTTATTAATGAAGTTAACATCTCTATATACGTTCATGGGTCATTTATTTTTTTTCTTCCTGGCTGAGTGGTATCCATTTTCCATGGGGTTCAACAATGAAAATGTGGTGACAAGGAGTTGCCAGCCAGTGTCTGAGCTGCAGATCAAGGCCCGGCAGCCCAAGGCTCAGACTCCAGCCCCTTCCTGTGATATTTACAGGTATGCATACCCGGGAAGTTGCTGTGTCTATTTTGAACCTGCCAGGGAGGGGAAGAGTAACCATCCTATCGACATTCCAATTTTTCTACCCCTCTATTGCTTATAACCTTTGGCATACACTTTCTCATTTCCCATTTTGTTTTTTCCTTTCTCCAGTGAAAAGCCTGAAGGTGACAGATCTTGTCTTTTTTGCTCTCCTTTCTTTTTTTTTTTCTTTAAGTTCTAAAACACATTGGTCAAATCAGCACCAATCTTCTGTAAGAACCAGCCTTCAGCAAAGTTAGCATGTCAGCCCAATTGGCTTCCGTAGGTCGCTGACAAAGACTTAGAGGGGTCAACCATTATCTAGACAGAGCAGCCCCATAGACAGAAGGTGGATCACGTGAGTAACAGCAAGGGCAAGGCGTAGAGTGACATGGAATAAGGTTGCAGGGGACAGTTAGGACCCACCATGCAGGGCTTTTGGACCATGTTACAGATGTTTCATTTTCAAAAAGGAGAGGAGAGTCACGGGTACGTGGGGGCTAGGAGGTGGGCTTTGAGTATGGGAGATGATCCTATCTGAGTTGCCTTGTAAAAACATGACTCTGGCTTCAGCCCTGAGAACACATTGGTGTGGCCCAAGAGGATACATTGAGACCAGTTAGGAAGCTCTTGTTGTGAACCAGACAGGAATGGGTGGTTGTGTGGACCAGCAAGGTACTGTTGGAAATAGAAGTAGAAAGACTAAAGAGGTCATTGCCCTTAATGAGTTTCTTAAATTGAATAGGGAGGCAGACACATGAAAAGAGAGCACAGATTGCCTAGCACTCTTAAGCAAACATCTGATGGCTCTCCTTTTTTTTCCAACTCGAATCACCCTTAGGGCTAGGAGTACAGCTTTCTAGCAACTGGCCCAGACTGAGTCCACACCAAATATCTGTTCAATAAGGGAATGGTATGGCTAGCACAAGCATTCAGAACAGATATCACTCATGGTGAAGCTTCATGGGAGAAAGGAGCCTGATGCTGGTCTTCAAGGGGCAATCAGAGCACTGTCATCATCAGACCTAATCCAGCCCTGAAAGGCATTCATTTTATATCATCAAAAGCTGAGGCTCAGTGAGCAACTTCCCCAAAATTATTTATTTAATAATTGGTTGAGCAAGAGTTGGACCCCTCATCGGTGGGCCTATGAGGCCTTCTTCCCCTTGACACATCTTTGGACTCACACAATAGAATATAGGACATGGGGGGATTAGTCCACCCAGGGAAATCATTTTCAAACAATCTCTGGAGAGAGAACAAGCTCCAGAGGGAGAAGACTTTGATTCTTTGGTTTCTCATTCGGTTCATTTTCAGGTTTCTGATTTTTAATGACCACTTATTAACCAGCTACTGGATACTCCTCAGATGCCTCTCCTTTTGCATATATCTCATTTAACCACCACAGCCTAATTGGATAGTTAATATCCCCATTTCAGTGTAGCAAACTGAGACTCAGAAAGGCCAAGTGACATTCAAAATTGAGTAAGAAATGTGTGGCAGAGTCATTATTTGAGTCCAGGTCTAGCTGCATAGCCCTCACCCCAAAATGGCTACATGATCTGACTTAAGGTTCAATGTCAAGGGAATCGAGGAAGAGGGAATGGCATTATCTTGACTGAAGCTAGGTTTGGTATCTCTGTGTCGATAGTGTGTTTGGCTCTTTTTGTTTTTGATATGACCGTGGCATGACATACATACCCCCCACCCCACTCAATTACAAGAGCTCCCCAAATGTTTCCTGATCTGTTGAAGTTTACTATCTAAAGTTAGCGTCACATAAGAGTATAACTGGGATCTTATGCTGGTTTTTCTATTCCTAGCTCTGTGACCTCCTTAGGCAAGTTAATTCACACTTTTGTGCTTGAGTTTCAACATTTACAAAATGAACCTAACAGCAAAACATCCCTCATAAAGTTGTGAAGAGTTAAGCACCTGGCCCAGGGTAGGCAGTCAGTGCATGTGGTTGTTAGGACCTCTCCAGGCTGCCCCAGTGGCCTTTATTCAGTCATTATTCAAAGATATTTGTGATAGTCTACTATATGTCAAACATTATGCTAGGTTCTTGGAATAGAAGTGTGTTCTGGTTATCTATTACTCTATAACAGATTAGCCCTAGGCTTGATGGCGTCAATGGCAACATTTTATTTTCTCATGATTTTGTGGGTCAGGAATTTGGTCAGGGCTTACATGGGTGATTCTCCTGGATTCAGTTGGTGGCTGGTTATTCTGGAGGGGTCAAGATGGTTTTTCACTCATGTGTCTGGGACCTTGGTTAGGTCAGCTGGAAGGCTGTGCTTGATGAGACTTCTCCCGGTCCCATCCCCTCCCCCTCCCCCTTCGCCTCCCCTTCCTGCCCACCCCCCATCCCCCACCCACCCACCCTTGGCCTCCCCATGGAGTCCAGGGCTTCCCACACAGTCTCCCTGGTAAGAGATTACAAGGCTGGTAGGTGGTGGAGCCAGGACTTAAACTTGAGTTGAGTGAATCCAGAAATAACTGCCCTATACCTACAACTTAGCACACTATTTAAGAGTAAGTCTGGTACTATTTTCTGGGTTTGCATACAACTCCTCTCCACCCCCAGGCCACCCTGAGTCTTCTCCAGGGGAGTATGTCATGGGGGTTTGGAAGCTCAAGTTCTGGACCTACCTCAGTTGCTTCCCAGTCACATGATCCTGGGCAAGCCATTTCTCTTAGGCTACCTTATCTCCGTGTATAAAATAAAGGCACCTTCTTTCCCAGCCCATTTCTCTGGTTCACTTGGAAACTATATTTGTAGCAAAGATATCACAGGGAGTAAGGACACCCTGTTTTTAGTCCTGACTCATCTCACTCTGCACTATTGAACAGATGTTTCTCCATTTCTGTAACACAGATTTCATGAAATAGCCTTTACAGGTCCTTTCAACTCAGATTTCAAGGAGGACATTGACAAAAACACCATGAACAAAGTCTGTTAAGCTGAAAGCGAGCGTTGCCATGATTTAGATTACATGGGATGGAATGTGCTGAGTGTGTCTTTGAGAGAGGCAGGCCTGCTTCCTCTGTAACGCCATGGTTAGAGACAGCATCTGTAGGCTTAAATCAGAACAAAACCAAATGCCCAAAACCAATGGGAGTGTACTAATGACCTTAGTTTAGCTTGGTACCATGGAATAATCAGCCAACCCACTATCCACTGAGCATCTCCATATACTACTTGACATCACAAATAGTAAGTTTTTAAAATCATTGGCTAAATCATTTGAGTAACACGTATTTAAAATTAAACAGAGTAATCCAAGCCTTAAGACCAGGTAGTGAATGATGAAATATATTTGAATCAGTTATTATAAATGAGGGACTTTTTTGTTTATGCGCATCAGTATCCCAAATACCTAGCACAGGGCCTACCTAGCACATAGTAAGCACTCAAACATTTGTCACTGAATAAGATGCTTGATTAATGTTTAATGGAAACATAATTGAGTCCTACCCATTATCCATGTAATGAGACTCTTTAAACCAATGCATAATAGCAGCAAATGTCATTTATAAAAAGCCCACTTTAAATTATTTTATCTGCTTAGTTGGTTATACTAATTGACACTTAATTGAAGGAGATATAATATAAGAAAGAATTTGTACTCTAGGCAGACCAAGGCCATGAGCCAAGAAGGCTTTGTAGCCCATGAGAGGCAGCCTGCACTGAGGCTGTGCGATGTTGAGTGAACTTCACTTTTTGAGTGTTCAGTTGCTACACCTGTAGAATTAGGAAAAAATTAAAAGTTCACTGCTGCTCTAAAAGTCTATGATCTTTAAAAACAACCCTTGTTTTGCCTACATGCAACATGATATGACAAAGATTAAGTGAGATTCATTCTCCTGAAGATAAAATCTGATACAATAACAATGAAAAAAAGATCAGCTTTGGGTTATTAAGCTCAGGTTTTAGTTTGATTCTCCCATTTGCCTACAAGATTTTAAGCAAGTCACCTTACCTCTCTGGGCTTTATTATTCTCATTTGTCAAATCACTCACTTACATGAAAGGTTCAGGGGGATTTAAAATTAAATAACAGAACTGCTAATGTCTTCTACATGAAGCAGATTCCTGCTTGTCTCTGTATGGTCCTTTGGGGATAATTTTGCTGAGTCTTTTAAGATTTCTGATAAAGAAACTAAAACCTAGAGAAGGAAATTGATGTATTCAATGTTAAACAGAAAGTTCACAAAGATGTGGGCAGATAGCTTTTTATTCATTTAGTATATTTGTTCATTGAGCATCTTAATAGTAACAGCTAACATTGGAGGACTTAAGGCAGTATACTAGGAACTTTACATAAATTAACATATAATTTTCAACATAACCTAATGAGGTAGGTCCCATTGTAGTCCTTGTTTCACAGAGGAGGAAACAGAGCTGGAGAAGCTAAGTAGCTTTCTCAAATTTACACAGCTATAGAGGAAAAACTGATGGTTGCTGCATGGAAGCGAGGTGGAGATGCGGAGAAGGGGAGGGGATTAGAAAGCACAAATCAGTGGTCACAGTGTTGCCACGGGGATATGAAAGACAGTTTGGGGAACATAATAATACTGTAAATATTTTGTGGGGTGTTAGATGGGCACTTGTCTTATTAGGGAGACCACTTCATGGATGGTGTAGATGCCTGACCACTGCACTGTACACCTGAAGGTGAAGCTGAATAATAATGAATGTCAACTATAATTTTATATATATATATATATATAGTCATGTGATGTGGAGTACAGCACAGGAAATAGAGTCAATGGAATTGTAACAGCTATATATGATGTCAGAGGGGTATTAGGTTGGGAGGGGGGTGTTATCTCTTTGTGAGGTGTGTAAATGTTTATTACATTGTTTTGCACACCTAAAACTAAAGAGAAAAACACAAACCAAAAAAACACTAAGGACTATAAAGACTTATAATTTATGGAATAAATAAAAATTCATGAGATCATGTTGATATTAAATAGATAATAAACCAAAAAACTAATTAATTAAAAAAAGATTTATACAGCTAATTAGTGATAGAGCCAGGAATTAAACACAGAGGGTTTACTGTCTTAACCACTAACCTATACTGATTTCTACCATCATGCTAGGTAGTAGAGATGCATATTCCAGCATAATTTGGCACATTCCACTGACAAGTTATCTTATGTCAGCCTCAGTTATAATGTGGGGTTGTCGGAAAAGCCATGACATGTGTTTTCTGTTTTTCATTGCAAACATGCGTCATGACTTTTCCGACAACCCAATACAGCAAAAGGATTGCTGTGATGAAGGAAGTCAAGGGCTCTGGAATTATAGGGCAGAGCCCAGGGGAAGAGAGGGAAAGCCTATGTCACACAGCCTTCCATGAAGTTCTGTTTGGGTTGTGGCTTAGAAATGGGAGAAGGAATGGGAAGGAGAGAAAAGGGTATTCTAGGCAGAAGGAACAGCATGTGTGAGGATCTGGGGAGGAAAAGGAACGTGGAGTACAAGGAACACGGAAAGAAGCAGGGATGGGGAGAAATGAGAGGCTGAAGAAGAACCGTGGCTGTAAAGAGAAGAGCGAGCGCCAGTTCAGAGTTTACCTGTCGTCCTGAGGGCAGTAAGGAAATATGGGAGGATTTGAGAATCCGCAGTGACACACTGTGACTCATCACTGCGATTACAGGGAGGAGAGTGGAAGGGAGGCATGCAAGGCTGGAGGCCAGAAGAGAGGTTAAGGAGTGTCACGGTAATGGCGTGCCCTTCTTCAAATTTCCTAGACAAAAAAGAGACTGAACACACAAGTACCAGGCTTGACCTTATTATTTCCTAACTTCTGCCTGACACCTCGTTGCTCCAGCCCCACGAGGGCCCCCTTGATGAGAAATCCATACCCACACAGTTTTTACCAGTAGTTTCTGAGACACAACTAGAACTTCATGATTTCCTCTTGCTCCCCATCTGCCCACAGATCTAAGAGCTGCCCGAGCCAGCACAATGATGTGTTGGGAAGCCATTGACACGCTGGTGGTGTCTTTACCCCAGACCAGGGCCCCTATAGCAAAGCCAAAAGGAAGACTTCCGGTGAGTCACTTTGGAAGCTGACAGATAAGAGGACCAGAGCCTTTCGGAGGCATTTAAACTTTTTTTTCACAGTTAATACAGCATCTGGGGCACATTTTCCTACTTTTATGCCAATTTTTATGTGTTTCTGCCACACAGTCGGAAGCCAGCATCATAAAAAATAAGGAAAACGGTACAAAAAATAAAAGTAAATAAGCACATTCTGCTTTAACACTCCCAGGAGCACTGAGTCTGGAAAGTTTATGAGTTAGGGGGAAAAAAAACAAAACAGAAATCTATACCACTCTATGTAAAGGAAAGGAAAGACTGTCCCTTGGTATTAGAGTACACCACCAGCAAAGATGGAGAAGCTCTGAGCTGAGGGTAGGCAGAGCGGGCTTCAGGCCAGAATGTCACCACTTGTCCAGTGTCTTGGAATCATTCAGACCTCTTCTCTCGGTCTGTTTCTCACTTGTAACGTAGAAAGCTTGTGCTGTATGATCTCCAAGAGTGTCTAGTTCTGCGATTATGTTTATCATTCTTTGCACTCTGCTCGGCACAGAGGCTCAGGCAGCTCTCTAAAACCTGAGTTCTGATCTCAGTAAATTATATTGTGAAAGCAAGATTAATTTTACCCTTTTAGAGCCGAAAGTTTTCTAACTACACTGCTGTGAAATGGACCAATGCCTTTCATAACAACTGAATAATGTGGTTTTACTCCTAATTTACCAAAAGTAAGTACATTAATAAATAGCATTTTCAGTGTGAGGACTCCTAGGGTAGGTCACTTCCATACCTCTGTTTATAGTAAAAAGAACTGGTTTAAAATGTCATTTGATTTAGCAGAAAGTGGCATATGGCTATTTTGATTTAATGTAACATATTTTATCACTTTCCATAAATATTGTGTTGTCAGAAAAGTCATGACGCATTTTTTCTATGTTCTTTGTTGCAAATATACGTCATGACTTTTCCAACAACCCAATAGCTTAGACTTTTTTTTTTTTTTTTTTTTTTTTAGCTGAGCCATCCTGCCACCTGTTGGCAGCTCAGCAGCTGCTCAGCTCGGGCTGGGCATCAAACTGCTGTTGCTCAGAGCTCAGCCCGCACTCTTGAGCGAGCTCTTAACCAAATGAGCCACTTGCCTGGCCCTTAGCTTAGACTTTTAAGGAGGCAAAAGTTCAGGGGTTAAATCATAAATTTCTATGTTCTGCTTGAATTTTGGGTTCAGGCTCTGACATTCGAGTTATAAGAAAAGTTATTTCAGAAACCATTTCCTCAACTACAAGACGGGAGCAATAATAGTACCAACCTCACGTATTTATGGTGGAGATTAAATCCAGGAAGGATAAAGTATTTCGCATAGGGTTTGGTTAAATTAAGTGCTATGGATGTATTAGGCAGTGGGATACATAGCATGAAAAAATTATGAATTTGAATGGGGCCCCGAAGGAGGAGAATTTAAACAAATCAAAATACGGAAGCAAAGGGCTGGCCAAGTGGCACGGTGGTTAAGAGCTGGCTTGGGACGCCAGTGGCCCCGGTTCGGATCCCACATATGAGGGCCAGTGAAAAAGAAGAAGAAGAAGAAGAAGAAAAATACGGAAGCAAAAATTCCACTTGGCAATGATGGCACATTGCAAATAATGGCTCCAATTCTCCAATCACTTCTTTTAGTCATACCGTTTGTACTCTGATTTTTGTAGCTCCTCCCATGAAGAGATGGAGTCTGTGTCCCACCTCTTGAGTCTATAGCTTCCTTCATGATTTGCTGTAGCAAAGACTACGTGTATGTGGCAGGAATAATAATGTGCCAGTTTCACGGCTGGGCCTCAAACACTTTTGGTCATTCCCATGGAACTCTGCCTCCATTATTAGAACAAGTCCAGGCTGGCCAGCTGCAGGGTAGGGGTGATGTGCTAAATCAGCCAAGTTGTCCAAGCTGAGGTCCCCAACATTCAAGAGGCCTACCAGAAGTCCTGACTGGCTTCAGTTGACGTCAGATGCATAAGTGAGTCCTGTCAGCCCATTTCAGGTCAGCAGAAAACACCCAGGAAACCCTGGTGACTTCTGAGCAATGAAAAATGATTGTTGTTTTAAGGCCCTAGGTATGAGGTTAGTTTGTTATACAGAAATAGGTAACAGATTGTGTGTTAACGTGGTGGTAATAGAGAAAAAGGAGCAGGGAAAAATGATTTCAATCATAGGAGGAGAATAAGCTGCATAAAATGGATGTCACACATCTGTGAGCTGGAGAATATTAGGTTTTGTGGCAGAAATAAAGATAAGTTATGGGGTATATTAAAGTGCATACAACAATAAATAAAGAGCCATTTATTATAATTTGTATGAAAGCAGAAAAATATTCTGAGTGAAAACCATGAATTAGAGTATAAGGAAAAGGACATATAATGTTTATAATAAATGACATTAAAGATTAATATCCTTAGTATATAGAACTTTAAGATATCTATCAAGAAAAACGAATCCAAAAATCCCCTGGAAACCACTAGAAAATAATTTCCCTTATCTTAGAGCTATTGTTCCTGCTGTGCTCAGTCTTTTTTTTATCTAGCTACTTTTTATTCATATTTTTAGTCTCGGTCTCTTCTACAGAAATCTCTTTCCTGAATCTCCAGATTACAGTAGGTTCTCCTGATATATGCTATCTAAGCAACCTGCTCTTCCCATTGCACTCGTAACCATTTGCTTCATGTCTCTTATTTCCACTAGATTGGAAGTCCCGTAAGGCATGAATTGAACCTGTCTTGTTCGCCTGGCATCTGGCGCAATACCTGACATGGGTAGACATTCAATAACTATTTGAAAATAAATGAGCCCTTGAGTGATGGTCATGAAACAAAATTGTTTACCAAAAACCAAATACAAATAAAACAAAAGCATGATTACCCAAACCAATATTCACAGATAAAAAGTCCAGTACAGCCGCCCATTTAATCAAGAAATGCAAATGAAGACAAGATATTTCATGTGACTACAAAATAAAGGCAAAAAAAAAAAAATAATAAATGAATAAGGCTCCACGCTGGAGAGGCTGTGATAAGCATGTAGCACTAAATTAATTATCAATTAATGCAGTTGTTGCAGAAAGCAATTTAACAGAGTATTAATTCAAATATTAACATCCTTCAACTCAGCAGTTGAACTTCTAGAGACAAAAAATAAGACGTAGCTCAAGTTTTATGACTGAGGATGGCCTTTGATCCTAATTTGAATAGAAACCACATGCATGCTTAGGTAATATTGTTTTAAGAGACAGTATATTTAGAAGTTGAGAATGTGGGTTCTGAAATAAAAGAGAGAAGTTCTAATCTTGGCTCTATCACTTATCAGGTCAGAGCCTGATGGTCAGAGCCTCATAACTGAACCTCTCTGAGCTTCATGGTACCATCTGTAATGGTGACGCTGCAGTAATCAATGAATCTCTGGGTTTTAGGAATTCGTCATTTATCTTAATTTAACTTTATACACTCTTTCCTCTTGGAGGAAGCAATAGTTTGCATTATTCTAAATTCTCAATTTGCTTTTCCCTGTTCTTTATGGCCGTAAGCATTAACATGTTTATAGCTTAGAACTACCAGAAGCAAAGATGACTATGGAATAAGTAGTCCATTCAATCTCGGTCTCTCTCTCTCTCTCTCTCTCTCTCTCTCTCTCTCTCTCTCTCTCTCTCTCTCATCCCTGGTTTTCTCTCTCTTGAGCTACTTTTGTACTCACAAATGAGTTTATGCTTGAACATAAAATATCCCTTCCTTCAAAAAAAGAGAAAGAAAAACAAGCTAATGGCTGGGACTGTGTAATGATAAATAGGTTTACTGCTGTGTGTGGCAGGTCTGTGTTCTTGACAAAAGACAAGACTAAGGCACCAAAAATAGACCCCCTCCAAAAAAATGAGATGACCTGACATATTAAGGTCATAAAACTAACATAATATGTCTCCATATTTAACAGATGTTTCTGGAGCCCAATTTTATATAGAAATGAACTTGAGGTTAGAAATTAAGATATTTAGCTATCGCTGTTTCACTGGTTCCTGATTTTTGTGATACAGTATATTTTTTTTGTTTTTTTTTGAGGGCAGTGTCACTGGCCCTCATATGTGGGACCCGAACCGGGGCCGCTGGCTTCCCAAGCCAGCGCTTAACCACCGTGCCACTCGGCCGGCCCTGTGATACAGTATATTTTATTTAAGAGTAAAATGCAGGAAGATTTATATAATTCGTGGTCAATAATACTAAATAGTTTAATTTGGGGTACTTTAAAAAAATTTGTTTTTTATTTATCAAAAAGTTTAAACTCTATTAATCCAGAGTTTTGTAAGGATAAATATTAAATACCACTATATGCCAGTTGAGAAATAACTGAACTGTTTTAATTAATCTTTTTAAACTAAATTTTTGTTTTAGAATAATTTTCAATTTACAGAAAAATTGCAAAGATAGGACAGAGAATTCCCATATATCCCTCACCCACTTTCCCTTATTGTTACATCTTACATTATCATGGTACATTCCTTAAAGCTAAGAAACTGATGTTAACTATTAACTAAAGCCCAGACCTTATTTAGATTTCGCCGTTTTCACATTAGTGTCTTTTCCTGGTGTAGGATCCAATTTAGGGTAAGTACCACATTACCTTTAGCTGTCGTGTCCTCAGTCTCCACTGGTTTACGAGTTTGAGAGTTTTAAAGTCTTTCCTTGTTTTTCATGATTTTGATGGTCTTGAGGAATGCTGGCCCTTAAAATATTCCTCGATCTGAGTTTGTGTCATGTTTTTCTCATGTGCTAATGGAAAGAATACCAGAGAAAAGATGTGCCCTTTTTATCAAATATCATAAGGCACATGATGTGAACATAACATGATGGACAATGTTAACCATCATCCCTTAGTTAAGGTAGTTTTTTTTGCCAGATTCCCGCATTGCAAAGTTACTAGTTTTCCCTTTTTCTGATCTGTTCTTTGGAAGTGAGTCACTATGTGCAGTCCACATTCTGGGGGCAGGTGGGGAGGGGGAAGGGGGAGCTATGCTCACACATTGTATATGACTTACGAATCTTTTGAAGGAAAAACATATGTTTTTTAACTCATTTATTTATTCAATTTGTTGATATCAGTGTGGATTTACATATATTTATTTTATTTCATACTTTGGTATAGTACGGTATAATAATATTCAAAATTATTTTATTGATTTTGTTGCTCAAATTGTTGAAGATTTGGTTAATATGAGCTTTAGGAGCTCTTTCATGTTGGCTGCTGTGTAAATTTCAAATTATTTTTTTATCGTGGTAAATTATGCAAACGTAAAGTTTACCAACTTACCCATTTTAAGAGTACAGTTCAATGGTATTAAACTGTTATTATTAATAATGTGCTATCTTCACCATTCTCCATCTCCAGAACTCTTCATTTTGTAAAACTGAAACTACGCCTACTAAGCAGTATTTCCCCCATTTCTACCTTCTTTCTATCCTAGTGACTGGCAACAACCATTCTATGGTCTGTCTCTATATTTTGACTACTCTAAGTTCCTTGTCTAAGTGGAATCATACAATATTTGTCATTTTGTAACTGGCTTATTCCACATAGTGTGATGTCCTCAAGGTTCATAGATGTAGCATATGTCAGAATTTCCTTCCTTTTTTATGGCTGAATAATTCCATTGTATGTATATACCACACTTTGCTTATCTATTCATACATCGATGGAAATTTGGGTTGCTTCCATGCTTTAGCTATTGTGAATAATATTGCTATGAATGTGGGTGTATAAAATAGCTTTTCGAGACCATGCTTTCAATTTTGGGGGGCATAGCTCCATAAGTTGTATTTTTGGATCATCTGGTAATTATACTTTAAAATTTTTGAGCAAAAGCCAGGCTGTTTTCCACAGTGACTATGCCATTTTATATTCCTATCAATAGTGTACAAGTGTTCCAATTTCTCCGCATTCTTGCCAACACTTGTTGTTTTCTGTTTTTATTTTTTATAATAGCCATCCTAATGGGTATGAGGTTGTATCTCACTTTGATTTTTATTTGCATTTCTCTAATAATTAGTGATGTTGAACATCTTTCCAATAGCTTATTGGTCATTTTTGTTTCTTTGGAGAAATGTCTATTCTAGTTATTTGGCCATTTTAAAATTGGGTTGTTTGTTATTTTGTTCTTGAATTTTAGGAGTTCTGGATATATTCTGCATACTCATCCCTTGTCAATGATAAGATTTACAAATATTTTTTTTCCATTCTATTAGTTGCTGTATTACTCTATTGATAGTATCTTTTGATGCACATCTTAAAATTTTTTCATGATGTTCAATTTGTCTATTTTTTTGTTTTGTTGCCTCTACCTTTGGTGTCATAGCCAAGAAATCATTGTCAAATCCGGTGTCGTGAACCACTCTATATAATTTCTGTATAATAAGCAGTAATGTCCCACTTTCTGTTTTTAGTAATTTGAGTCTTCTCTCTTTTTTTTCCCTTTGGCTATCTAGTTAAATTTTTGTCAATTTTGTTGATCTTTTCAAAGAACCAACTTTTGGTTTCATTGATTTTCACTGTTATTTTTCTATTCTCTATTTCATTTATCTTTGCTCTAATCTTTACTATTTCCTCTCTTTTTACTATCTTTGAGTTTAGTTTTTTTCTTCGAATTCCCTAATTTGTAAAGTTTGATTTGAGGTCGTTTTTATTTTTTTATGTCAGCATTTATAGCTATAAATTTCCCTCTTAACACTGCTTTTTCTGTGTCTCCTACAATTTGGTATATTGTATTTTCATTTTCATTCATCTCTTAAGTATTTTCTAATTTCCCTTGGATATCTTCTTTGACCCAATGGTGGTTTAAGAGTATGTTGTTTAATTTCCACAAATTTTTCAATTTTCCAGTTTTCTATCATTGATTTGTAGCTATCCCAATATGGTTGGGGAAGATACTTTGTGTGATATTTATCTTTTAAAATCTATTGAGACTTAATTTGTGTCCTGATATATGATCTATCCTAGAATATGTCCCAAGTGCTCTTGAGAAGAATGTGTGTTCTTTTGCTGGATAACTTGTTCTGTATATGTCTGTTAGACCTACTTGGTTTATTATGTTGTTCAAGTCCTCCAATTCCTTACTTCTATCTGGTTGTTGTATCCATAATTAAGAGTAGGGTATTAAAATCTCTAATTACTGTTTTTGAGCTATCTATTTATCCCTTCAGTTTGGTCTATTTTTGCTTCATATATTTTGATCATCTGTTATTAGGTGAGTAAATGTTTATAATTATTATATTTTCTTGTTTTGAACCTTTTATTGCTATCTAAAGTCCTTTTAGTCTGTTGTAAACATTTTTTGATTTAAAGTTTATTTTCTCTGATATTAGCATAGCTATCCCTACTCTCTTTTCATTATTACTTGCCTGGGATATCTTTTTCCATCCTTAACTTTCAACCTTTTTGTCTCTTTGCATCCAAAGTAAACCTCTTACTGACAGCATGTAATTGACTCATTTTTAAAAAAATCCATCCTGCCAATTTCTTTTTTTTCTCAACACTAATTTATTTCACACCTTTTTTTTCTTTTTATCTCAAATGGATTATTATTTCCTTCCACTTTCACCAACAGACCTTAACCTAAATAATATATCTTTATTTTTGAAAGTTTTTATTGACCAACCATCATTGTCTGTTGAGAAACACACTTCCCTTCTTTCTGTATCTCACTAGCACAGTGCAGGGCACACCAGCACTCTCTCAGACTGTTCCATCATCCACAACAGCAGACTTTAATGAGTGTTGCTACTTGGCAGGCGGTTTTCCTAAGCTTTCCATATATTAGCTCATGTCATTCTCACAACAAATCTGAGAGGGAGAACTCACATAGTCCTGATTTTTGGATGAAGAAATGAGGTACAGAATGGTTAAGCAATGTGCCTGGACCACAGAGCTAGAAGTGATTGGCCCCACAACTGGACAATCTCTGTCTTTTGGTTGGATAATTCAATTCATTTATATTTAAAGCAATTACTGGTAAAGAGGGGCTTACTTCTGTTGTATTTTCCCTGCCTTAGCCTTAGATCAGAATTTATGACATTTTAAATAAGCCTTACTTGAGGTACCTTGATTGCCACCATTCATATCATTTAAGTGATTGCCATGTGTCAGGCATTGGTGCTGAGCATACAGGGATGGTTATCTTCCAGTAATCTCTCATTTTCCATCTCTCTCCATTCCCAATGAAATAGTTAGATCAAAAATACTGTACTTAAGAAGGATCCCTATAAAAAAATTAAATTATGGTGGACTAAGCCAGAGTGATGTTTCTAATACTGCTAGTCCTTGAAGCTTGGGTAATTCTCCATTCTATGAATATCATTAGCCAATTTTAAGTATGGGCCAATAACTGTAAAAGAAAGGTGATTTCAGAGGAATTTAAATGCAACATTTGGAAAGGGAGTAGGAAGTAGCTGATTTGCTATTTGATCATAGGTCTTCTCTTGGATGAGGCAAAGTGGTCTGTTGAAAGGAAAGGGAAAGTTGTTCCAACACTTTGTTCCCTTCAGCCTCTCATTACCATCTTTTACCCCTCTGATCCCCTAAGGATTCAAGCTGTACCAAACCCATGGAAACACTAATGATGCTGAGTCATGCACTCTTTGCACCAGGATTCTGTTCTCTCTACCCACTGAGTGGCGTTTGCAGGTATATTAAGAGCTGGCTTTATTCACCTGCATTTTTGATGCCAGCAAAGCCAGGGGTTCCTTCAGCCTGTTCTAAGCTCCCACAGTATTATTAAGAGAATATACATTTCAAACCACCCCCGCTCCCCATTTGTGTATATTTGGTCAAAGACAGGGCATGGCTTGGGCATTTTCATTACTACCAAAGGCTTTACTGTAGCTGCAGTGTGCCCAGAGACTTGGGCATCTGCTCTTTATTTTGAATTAAAAAGACATAGCCTTAATTCCCTGGTTGCCACTTTTAAAAAAAGTCTTGGTCTGGCATCAAGATACCTCAGTTCTAGTCCAAGTCAGCCCATAGACCATGCATGTTATAGTATCTTGACAACCTTACAGCTTGTGGGAAGAATAACTGTAAGTTGAGAAAATGCTTTTATTGGAGATAATAGGATTCCGCAATCAAATTCTGGTCACAGTCAACTATCAAGGGCAGTCTGGAATCGTGATGTTTGAGGACAATTGCTGGAGCCCTCAACTGGACCCATGTTTCCTTCAGTCCCTTGTCCACATTGTCACCAGAGTCATCTTCCTCAGTGCCATTCCACCAATGTCATTTCACCTTGAAAACTCATTCACATAGTCTACCAAATCCTATAGCACAGTTTCTCAAACTTTAATGTGCATTGGAGTCACCTGGGGAGCCTGTTAGAGCATGAATGAATTTCCAGAATTCAGAAGGATGGGAATGGAGCCATTCCTGACAAGCATTCCATATGTGGCAGGTGGCATGAGAACTACCCCGAACAAAGTTAAACCACAGGATGAAGTCTAGACTCCTTATCCTGGCATTCAAAACTTTTCTAAATCTCTTCCCAACTACCTTTTCCTCATGTGATTTATTCCATATCCCAGTTGGCTTGGTAGCTAACAGGAATAGGAATATAGAACTCTCATCTTTAGGAATTAAGCCAATGCCCAGAAGTATTCTTCCAGCCTGGCCCCGGTCCCTACCCATTAGGATTTATTCCCAGTCCTCACCAGCCCATAGCGATGTCTCCCTCTGCTGAACTTTCATTGCTGGATAATTACTGAACAATCATTTTGGAAAAGTGAAGGGAATGGCAATGAGACAAGTTTTCCTAGAAGTACAATCATTTGAGTTGGGACTACAAGAAGGAAAAAGGTTTCCATCAGGAGAGGTCATACATACATAAAGAGGAGGCATTTTAGGTGGAAAATTCAGGACAAGCAAAGGTGGGCTCTGTACAGATTTTAAATGTAAGTGGCCTGTGTCTAAATCATCTGTAATAATCATGGAAGTTGAAGGTTAGGACAAGGTTAAGTCAAAGAGAGGACCTTAAAAACCTTTCCAAAATACCATGGACATAGTTCCTGTCAAGGAGAATGGCTGATGATTTGGGGGCTGTTATGAGGCTGGCAGACAAAGTACTCATCTTTTGCAAACTCAGGAGAGGCAGTAGATCTCCTCTGGAGACTGCTGAGGTGTTAATGTCAACTCATCTCTTACATAACCATGTGATCCTGGACCAGTTACTTTGCTTCTTTGAGCCTGTTTTCTCCTCTGGATTATTGCAAAAATAATAGATCTCATTTTCTAGCTTTATTCCATATGCATATGGTGATGAAAGCAGTCCTTAGTAATTATATAATAATAAATATTTAATACTTCTATAGCTTATAGGCAATGGGTATTATCCCTTTTTCCAAAAATGAAAATCATCTCAGGAGGTAATAACTTGTCTATAGTAATACAGCTAATAGGAGCAGAATTGGGCATTGGATGGGACAATGTATTTCAACTCCCTCATTTCATAGCAAAGAAAACTGAAGATAAGAATGGTGAAGCAGCATGGCAGTGTCACCCAGCAAGCACTGCGAGCACATCCTAATGCCAGGAAATAACTATAATTGAATATATATAGATAGTCACGGGATGTGGATTAGACTGTGGAAGAGAGTCAGAGGAAGAGTAATAGATATATATGATATGGGGGGGTGGAGTGGGGTGGCGAATTGGGGGTTGGGGGTTGTCACTTTGAGGGGTAAAATGTATAACTATTGCACTGTGTTGTACACCTGAAACTAATTAAAAATAAATAAATTATAAAAAAAAATTAAATTAAATTAAAAAAAAAAGATGTAAAGTGAGCTAGATTGTCCCTGCCCATAGAGAGCTTTCCGGCCAGCAGGGAAGATACAAGTGTGGCAAGCAAGTCTGAACAGCAGGAAGTCATAGGGTCTGGGAAGGTCAAGGGGACGTAGTTGCATCTGCACCTTGAATCTGGCTGATGAAGGAAGCCTAGAGGTCAAGTCAAATGATAGTGGAAATGACAGTGCCTTCTCAGCAACATACAGTCCAGTTTTTGGAAGAAAGCAACACTGGAGCAGCCACAGCCTCTTAAAACAGCTATCTATAATTATGTTTGCTTAAAAAAGGAAAAGAAAAGAAAAAAAACAGGAGCAGCAGGGAACAGACCCTCTAGCTAGTCCCAAATCCTCCCCCTCCCATCACACACACAATTCTCCAGGGGCACAGGCAGCGACAGCTGTCAGTCCCCAAACAACTTCAAATCCTGAAGTGGCCTTGAAGCCGAGAGTAGAGCCAAGGAAGCTGCCTCCGCCCCCACCAGGGTGGCCTCACAGAGTGCTGTCAGCTGCTCTTGAAACACAGCCCGGAAATCAGAGGCAGCACAGGCCCCAGCGGTGCACTCATTCCCCTGACAGGCGACTGCTGGGCTTTAGTTGGAGAGCTTCCCCCAGCTGACACACTCTAAGACAGATCTGAGGGCCAGAGTCCCTCTGCAGAGCCTTGAGGGGCCAGCCCCCTTGCTAATCACTGCCATGGCCTTCCGGGAAAGCAGAGGAGGTGAGGGGGACTGGTCATTAAACAGAGAGCTTGCTGAGCTGAGGCTCCTGGAGATGAATGCATTTGCTCTGGTTCCGTGAGCTGGCAAGCCACTCGTACAGTTCAAGAGATCTTCAATTTAAAAGAGGTTGGCATCGGTTAAATGCATAACTCAAGGAGGAAAGGCCAAGTAAACCCCTGGAAGTTAGAATTTTTGCTGAGGAGAGGGGAACCCCTCACCCCCTGTGGTTTGCCATAGTGCCCGAAATTCCACCAGTAGGGCAGAGGCCAGTGCTCCATGAAGGTTTTCTGGGAATGATAAGTTTGCGATGAGCTTTAATTATCAGCTAGTACCATAAGGAGAAATTTTCCTTTGGCTTCCTTCCAAAATCTGACCATTAGTTGGGGAGGAACCAGCCACACTGAACACCATGAGGCCTGGAGGTCACCTTAGGAATGCTGAGTGGGCAGGTGGCAGTTGCCTTGGTTACATTTTGCCACGACCATGCTTGTGTCCCTATTACTGGAACTGCTGCCAACTTCCTCGACTCAATGGGAATCGGGGAGATTTTAATCAGGCCCAGCCTCTATCCATCTCTTCTGCTGGCTACACCCTATCACCTCAGGTGCTTTATTATCATTTGCTCATAACCACAGAGAGCAGCCATCCAAGTTCTTCTTCTTCTTCTTTTTTTTTTTTTTTTTTGAGGGCAGTGTCACTGACCCTCATATGTGGGACTCGAACCGGGGCTGCCAGCTTCCAAAGCCAGTGCTTAACCACCGCATCACTCGGCCGGCCCCCAAGTTCTTATTTTCAGAGCAGGTTCTAATCTTTACTCCTGTACACCTTTTGAAGTCCTCAGCCATGTCGCCTTTCCCAGGGAGAGCTTTTCCTTCCCTACAGCAATGACAAGCTCTTTCTCCTCCAAAATACAATAATAAAAAAAATACCCTAGCACTTTGTGTCACTCTTAGAAGTCTAATACAAGTTAGATTTGTTTTAAAAGTGAGGGATGCTCCTTAGCTGAATGTATACTGCATTTTTTCCACTCATAGGAGTTGATATGAAAGAAAAAATCATTAACCCCAAACTTGTATTAATTAGTTAACCCCTAATCAAATCAGTGTCTATGCAACCGCTTCTATTGGTCAATCTACACCAAAGGGTGGCAAATTTCTTTCTTTTTTCTTTTTTTTTTTTTCCTGAAAAGAGCCAGACAATAAATATTTTGGGATTTGTGGATCATATAGTCTCTGTCACAACTACTTAATTCTGCTATTCTAGCATGAAAGTTTGCAAACTGCAAGATTGATATCTGTGATATCTATGAAAGTGATGTGGGCTAATTGCTTGAGTTCTACTTAAGCCATGTACAAATGAGAATCGGACAAAATTAGACCAGTGAGAAAGAAAAAACATCAATAAATAGCACAACTGTATAGAGCTTCAAGCACGAAGGACTTGAATGTCGAGAGATGTAGCAAAGCCCTTGAGAAAATTAATGAAGCATCAAATATTTTGTAAAAATGACTCATGTTATGACTGTAGTATAAGAATCCAACACAAAGCAAAGGATTGTATATCTTGCTACCACAAAACTAAAGAAAAAAATATGCCGACAGATAATGAGGTTCGTATTTTAAGCACCCTATAAATTAGGAACTGTTGCAGTTTTAAATTAAATGCTGATAAATCAAAATAATAACCCTGTTTTTATATTTTAATTTTCAAGTCCCTGGCAAATTGTTTCCTCTCATGTATTTTCTATAAAAATTGGGACCCTAATTCAAGAATATTTACTTTAAAGGGACATTTTTTATGTGAATTATTCTGACATGATAAATACTTCCTTTATGGGACATCCTCATCTTCTTAAGGAAACCTTGAATCCTGGAGGTAATAACCACACCTAATTCATTCTTCTTTCCCACAGCTCCCTGACCCATATTTTATAGCCAGACCACATGAAATGAATATGTGCTTCTTTTGTGGCTTATGTCACATAATTTCTCCCATTTGAAAAAAAAACATAGTATATGCAGTATAGGGCCATAAAAATTACTGTGGAAATTGTAAGCATGCAAAGCAGTCTTTATCAGTGCACCAATTATGGTTATTCTATGGTCTTTAAAATTGTTTGTGAAAATGTTAAAACTCTCTTATTCTTGGTTATACATGTATTGGGTTGTTGGAAAAGTCATGACACATTTTTGTAACGAAAAACAGAAAAAATACGTCATGACATTTCCAATAACCCAATAGAAGGATATGAGACAATACAAGAATAATATTCATAATATTGTATACTATAAGGAACAGTGAGCGTTAAAGTGGCTTTTTCTTAATAAGAAACTTGTCAAGCATCATTTGAACTGTGTTTTCACCTTCTTCTTGTGTAACTTACCATATGGGGTAAGCATGCTTTCTGTGCCCTGGAGACCTGTCATCCTCCCTTCTGAGTTTGGATTAGCTTTTAACACTTTATCCTTTTCTCTTTCAATGTCACGAAATGTCTGCAACAGTTCCTTTAATACGAAGTGTTTTGCTGGCACCACTTTCTTAGGGATATCGTCGCCCTTTTTGTCAGGAAGACTCTCTCATTCATGTTGACTAATGCGTCTTCGCTAAGTTCCTTTAGCTGCCTATTTAGTCTCTCGAATGGCAGCAAAATATCAACGATCCTCAGGTCAGGTCAGCTGTTTCGCCTGTTAACGCCATTACATCCGCTTCAAATTTCACTTCCAGCATCATCACTTCATTGCTGCACTGTCATCTTTGTGGGCCAATTCCCTTTTCTGATGATCCATTTCTATAAAATGTCCCATGTGCTTATCACTGGAAGACAACCAGTCATCACAGCTACCCACTTTGCTGTCTGTGTATAAATAGCAGATACACTGTGACCAATTACTGACAAACGGAAACAAGTGATGTGACAGCTCACGGATCATGATGTGTACCTGTCATTTATGTCGTGATGTGTGAACTAAAGAGCCAGCAGCACCACAGTTAATACATTGTGGTGACTAAACTTTGAACTGTGTCATTGGGGGACTGGAGTTATCTAAACTGGGGCAACTAAAATCCATGCATATTGGAACCGTGCAAAATGAGGACTGCCTGTACATATTACACATTTTATTTTTCAACCCCATAAATATATTATCGATCCAAAACCTAAATAAAAGTTTTTAAACGTCATTACTTTCTATTCTTACACGCCCAACAACTTCATGGCGCCATGACATTTCTGTACAGCTTTCGTCCAGTGAAATCAAATTTTCTTTTTGGACCATGATTCATCCTAGAGCTTGCAATAGGGAGCACAGCTGTCCTTGTGCATGAGCAGATGGCTCTGCCCCACGTTCTGCTGACCCAGAACAAAGGAGCTTGCCTCCACCTCCCCCTGGGCCCGCACCCCAGAGTGAAACCTCTGATTACGTGGTGCAGGAAAATGTCCCTTGCTGGAACATGGTGGGGACATGCTGCTTGGGAAAGAGGAACAGGCTGAGCAGGAGGTCAAGCAGACTTTCTGGGAGTTCACACATGATGATTTGAAACATGATCTAGAAGGGTTTTTGATAGTTCTTACCATTCGACTTTATGGCGTGACATTAGCAGGGATTGTTTGTCTCTAGAAAACCAGATGATGCCCACACGTCTCCTGACCCTGAAGGCATCACCAATGTAACACCAGTGCTCTACAGCTCACATATATAAATCACTCCATTTTTTAGTAACAGACCAGGAAGGGAAAGTACATCCATGTGTCACATGATTTTCCTTGCAGGAGAGGGAGCTGAGCTCTAGGTGGTGTGCAGCAGACCCAAAGCTCCACTAAAATCTTCCTGCGGAACCATGACAGATGTCACTGCAAATGCCCTAGAAATAAGCTAAAAGGCAAGATTTCTCCTGGGGCAGAGATAATGCTCCCCATAGGCTTATGGAAGACATTCAATGATGGAACGATCTAGTCAAGCAGGAGCTACCTGGAAGAAGGTGAAACTTGGTATTAACCAGTAGTTACCAAAGGACATTCCTCTGGTCCCCAGTTTCCAGGAATGAGAGTTTTGATGACTCATAGTTTCTACTACATGGTAATTTATAGTAAAGATAGATAAAGAAGAGCTTGTAGAATGATGATCCTGTAGGCCCCCACCCTAGAGAGCTAATAATTTATTTACTTATGGCTGAATCAGAGTACATGGATAATTCCCTCCCTTGATGAGTTTCTAAGAGCAGACCCAACTCTGGTGAAAAACCTGCAGTAATAATAGGTCTCAAAGTTCTGAGTTTGAGGCATCAGCTGCAGGATCAAAAGTAGGCCTGGCAGGGGAAGGTGGTGCCCCCACGTGCCACCTGCAGAGATGGCGATGAGATTAAAATATTGATAAAATACCAAAAGCAAGAGCTGCCTTTCTATCTGAACTAGACCTCTCTTCCTATGTCCACAACAGTGTACATTTCCCCTTCTTCTATAATACTGGGTTGTCGGAAAAGTCGTGATGTATTTTTTCTATGTTTTTTGTTGCAAAAATGCGTCATGACTTTTCTGACAACCCAATAGCTTCTTACTTTCCCTTTTGGGAAATCCTCCCACCTCTGCCTCTCATTTTACCTAGTCTTAATGACCTCTGGAGACCCAAGGTTGACAGCATTCCAGCCATGGCTAAAACAGCCCACCTTTTGGGCCATAGTTACTGTTCAGGGATGGGAGCATGACTTATGCTGGAAATGATGAATTGGGATATATTGTCTCTCTATAACAGGATTGGGCCAGGGAAGGTGTACGTTTTAAGCTGTTAAGATCTGTCTTGCTTAGGTGGTAAAGATGGTAAAGACTATCAGAGGAAATCAGAGCCAAGTGTTGGGTAGTATACTGCCGCCATGCCTGATGCCATTACCTGAGCTTTTCAATCATATGATCCAATAGTAGTTCTAGGGAAAGGCCTTATGCAAAGTCACTTGGCTGATGAATGGCAGAGTTGGAATAACAACCTAGATCTTTAGATTCTAAGTTCAGGGCTTATTTAACCCTTTTGATATAAGGATGAGGGAAGCAAATTAAAAATGTGAGGAAGTTAGCAGTGTCATAATTCAGGGTAGTAACAGGAACACACAGAGGCTAGTACCTCACACCATATAACACAACCACCATAGCACAAGTCAGAAATCTTACACTGTGATTTTGGTCATTCAAACATGACCAAACAATATGATTGATAAAACATATATTTCTGGCTTCGGGAGCCCAGAGCAAAGGTTTTATGATTTGTTCAAAAAGATCACAAAATGAGGTAATGAGGATTTTTAAATGTAGGCATTTACATTTTCTATTGTTCAGCTCTGATGGTAACATAAGGGAAAAAAAAATCGAATTCACTGAATTTTGAGTAACGATGTCATAATGTTAAAGATAGGCTTTGCCTGATGAATTGAAAGACTGGCTGGGAGGACCAATACTGATTCAGATCGCTTAGAGCACCACCTTCTAGACTTTTAATGACTTTTGATTGGATCCCAAATCATTATATCTGTCCTTGTTTCCAAGCCTTCAATACATTCTAAAAGGTCATGTTATGTTTCTTTTGGATTAATACCTTGTAAAAGCCCAGTTCCAGCAAATTACACAGAAATGTGATTGAATTAGGGACATACTAAAAATGGTTCCTTGGTATAAACACATGATAAAAAGGAGAAAGCCAGAGTTAAGCATGTCCTTCCTTACATGGACTTTCCTGCCCTCAGTCTTTCCTCTAGAAACACAGAAGGAACGGACTACAATATTTTGGTTGTATCCTTATCACTCTTAGGAACACATCTGTGTCATGGCTGCCATTTCGTTTGCAAGACAGTCCTGCATGGTATTATGAGGTAGAGTGGCAACAAAACATTTACATTTTCCTTCAGAACAAGGAATTCAAGGAAATGATTGCATATGTTTGGTGATGGAGCAAGCCCATTTTCATCCATATTTTTTTTCTCTGATTTCCTGACAATGAGAATAATTCTTACATGTCAAATGACGGAATGGCCATTGTTGGTGGAGAATGGAAACTCAATATATGAGAAGGAATGGTAAGAATTTCTCTGAAAAAGTTCAATTTTCCCGGCTTAGCAGAAAACACACTGAGAGAATTGTTAAATAAGGTTACTGAACCACTGACTAGTTTTGGAGAAACCCTGTTAAAGTAGAAACTGCCATAGATCATTAGAGATAGATAAGAAGATTCAAGCAACTCCCAACCAATGGGGATAATGTCAATTTTGGAGAAAAATGTACAATAAAGTATTTGAAGATGTATTTTGTAACCCCTTTTCAGAAATTGCAATTTGTGAGAGCTAGCATGGTTTTACTCAGAATTATTGATTTAGCCTTAAAACATAAATAGAGAGCCATACATTTTTCTGAATGTTCTTTTGGATACATTGTTGAATAACTCAAGTTCCTGTTTTCATGGTGCCTCTATGTAGTGGGAGTGAGACAGACAGACAGATTAATAAAGACATACGATACTTTCCATTAATGGTAAATATTGCAGGGAAAATATATTAAGTGTAGGACATAGCAATATAAATTAGTCCTTATTTATTTATTTATTTATTTATTTATTTATTTATTTATTTATGGTGATATCATTAGTTTAGAGCCAGTGATTCGCAGTTGGGGACAATTTTACACACCACCCATGGGATATTTGACAATGTCTGGAGACATTTTTGGTTCAACAGGGCAGCTTCCACAACAAGAATTTTTTTCCCCCAAATAATAAGCAATTCTGAGACTAAGAAACTCTGGGTCGAGCATACATTCTCATCAGGGTCATTAGTGCCCCAAGAGGGGGAAACTTGCTTTATAGGGAGTGAAATAACCTTCCTGTTTTTTAATATATAAAAGACAGCT
Source organism: Aselliscus stoliczkanus (assembly GCA_033961575.1). Classification (NCBI taxonomy): domain Eukaryota; kingdom Metazoa; phylum Chordata; class Mammalia; order Chiroptera; family Hipposideridae; genus Aselliscus; species Aselliscus stoliczkanus. The sequence continues at coordinate 20,450,251 of CM066733.1, forward strand.
ACACATGTAGGACAGGAGCAGATATATAATATATGTGTAGTATTCAAATTTCATGAGGCTGGGTGATTAGGAAGAAAAAAGAAACCTCATTGGGGGAATGATAATGAAAAAAATGTTGGGAAACACTGGTCTACAGCAGGGATCAGCAAACATTTTCTGCATAGGGCTAGATGAGAAATATTTTTGTGTTTATAGCCAAACAGCCTTTGTGGCAACTACTCAACTCTGCCATTGTAAACACAAAAGCAGCAGTAGACTATACAGAAACCAAGAGGAATGGTTATGTTCTAATAAAGCTTTATTTAAAAAAAATAAGAAAATTGCCACATTTGGCCCATGGGCTATGGTATGCTGAATCCTGGTTTAGAGCACCAGGAAAAAACAATAAAAATAGAAGATACATGCCTTATTAATGTGCAGACATAGTAATAATTATCAATGTTTGTGTGTTTGTATAGACATTAAGGAAGATTCTGTTATATGAATGAGCAAGTAAGGGGATTTTCCCTTTAGATACAATTAAATAATTTTCCTTCAAAATTTCATGACTGGATGGGTATAAAACTTGCGGGAAATCCCTGATGATATGTCACAAGGTAGTATGACTGGCCTTTTAGCTAAAAACATAAAATAAATTAATAAGGCAGACTTAGCATGTAGTAAAAACCTGGGTGTGAAGAGGGAAGAAAACTTCCCTCTTCTCAGGGCTTCAGTTACCTCGTCAGTAAAATGGGGGCTCATGATAGTAATCCATCCTGCCAATATCAGTTATTTAGCTTATTTCTTTAAATGTTGGCTGTCTATAGATGTTACATCTATAGACAGGATGTAACCTGTGGTGTACAGAGTACACCACAGTCGCCACCACTCCCTAATGCCATGCCTGGGCCCATGTTACTCCTGCATACTGCCTTCTAGTTTTGCCAGGTATATGAGTTTGAAACCTAAGCTCATAGTAATTGAACACTTTCAACTTGTCACACATTTGTAGGCATTTATATATTGGGTCTTTGGAAAAGTCATGACATATTTTGTCTATGTTTTTCAAAGGTCGTTTACTTATATAAAGAACAAAGATCGGGCCGGCCGAGTGGCGCATTGGTTAAGCGCTGGTTTTGGGATGCCAGCGGCCCCGGTTCGGATCCCACATGAGGGCCAGTGACACTGCCCTCTACAGCTAACAACAGCTCCACCTGGAGCTGGGCTGTGCGAGCCCCGGTGATGGTGTGGGCTGCAGCCCCTGTTGCAGTGGGCTACCATAGGGTACAGTGAGTGGCCCGCAGCCAGAGTGAGCGGCTGGCAGCCAAGAGTGAGCTGCCAATAGCCGCGGTGAGCGACATCCAGAGGCCAGCGACCGATCTGCCTCATCCGGGAAGAGCGCAATGACGATACCAACAGTGAAGCAACATCCTCCGCAACTGGACTGAAGAACAAAAAGACAGCAACTTGTCTGTTCCCCTTCCCCGATTCCCCAACGCTGTCCCCCTCTGCCAATTCCCCAATAAAATCTTTAAAAGAAAAAAAAAAAACAAAGAACAAAGATCAATCAATGATATATTGCCCGTTTTTCTCAATAACCTTTTGCCATCTTTCAGTGAGCTTCATAATTTCCCGTTCATAGAAGGACCTGTCTTTATTTGTGAAAAACTGAACAAGGTGCTGATTTACAGCCTCATCTGAATTAAACGTCATACCATGCAAGGAGTTCGAAGAGAGCGAAACAAGTGGAAATCTGACAGCGCAAGGTCAGGTGAGTATGGTGGGTGTGGCAACACATCCCATCCAAGCTCCAATAATTTTTTACCAGTGATCAAACTTGTGTGTGGTCTCACGTTGTTGCAATGGAACACAACTCATTTACAATGAACAAGTCCTGGATGTTTCTGGATGATGGATTCATTCAAACTGTCCAATTGCCGACAGTACACATTCACATTGATTGTTTGGTTCCTTGGTAGGAGCTTGAAAAACATGACAGCTTTAAAATCCCACCACACTGAGAGCATAACCTTCCTATGATGAATGTATGCTTTCTATGTCTTTTGAAGCGAATCATCTCATTGGGACCAAGACCATTTGCACACCACATTGTTGTAAACAATCCACTTCTCATCACCAGTTATCAGTTGCTTTAAAAAAGGATCATTTTCCTCATGTTTAATGAGCATATTGCAGATGTTTATATGCGCCGTCAAATTAACTTCTTTGAGTTCATGTGAAACCCAAATACTGAGCTTGCGTACTTAACGCAGCTTCTTCAGGTGGTTGTGAATGCTTGAATGATGGATGTTCAATGTTTCTGCAATCTCCTGTGTCTTGTAACGTGGGTTTGACTCTATCAATGCCTTTCTTTTGTCATCGTCAACCTCAGTGGGTCTCCCTGACTGAGGAGAGTCATTGAGATCAAAATCACCAGCTCGGAATTTCATGAACCATCGTTGGCACTGATGTTTTTGTAGAGCATTGTCACCATAAACTTTATGCAACTTTTCACAATCTTGGCGCACATTCTCTTTATGGAAGTAAAACAGTAAAATATGGCAAAAATGCACAGTTTGGTCTTCCATCTTCAACTTGCAAAATCTCCAAAACTCAACCAAATCGCTCAATTTTTTTTTTAGAATGAAGCTAGAACTGTCAGCTGTCAAATGACATAGCAATAACATAGATGCGACTGACTTGAGTACTTCCAAAAGTGAACTAACGCCATCTGTCACAAACATGAGTCATGACTTTTCTGACAACCCCAATACATTATTTCACTTAATCTTCACAACAATCCCCTGAGAGAAGTGCGTTTTACAGATGAAAAAAACCTGAACTCAGCGAGTTGAAGTAACTGGCTCAAATGCATGCATCTAGGAATTAGCTGAGATAAGATTCAGATCTAGGCAGTTTGTCCTCAGAACTGATACTCTTAACTACTATGTTGTGTTGTCTAAAGAATTGCTGAAGTCATAAGACCTGCCAGCAGTGAGTGAAGGATTAAAGAGCTTGGAGAGTAAAAAAAAAAAATCTGAATCCGAATCTAGATTGCCTCACAACTTACCTACATATCTTGTGGGGCTCTGGTGAATTTTAAATGAGCCAGACTATGTAAAAACGTTCAGCACAGAGAACTTGCTCAAAAGGTAGCCCTTATTATTCTAGAAATACTCTCTTGTAATGTAGATATAAGAATAATTGTTGAATGGATAAAATATTATATTAGCCCTAAAAGCATGGCCCAAAGCTGATGTTTCCTTTACAAGCCGGTTATTGGCATATCCTGTAGTGCTGTTCTTTGTCTAGTTTCTCTTATATTAAAGGAAAATGCTCCTAGATTAGTAGCTTTCAACCGGAGGTGATTTTGCCCTCCATACAACATTTGGCAAAATCTAGAGACATTTTTGGTTGTCAAAACATGTGTGCGGGGGGGCTGAGTTGCTATTGGAAACTAGTAGGTAGAGGCAAGGGATGCTGTGTAACACTCAATAAGCAAGACATTTCCCCACAACAAAGAGCGATCTGGTCCAAAATGTCAGTAGCTTCAAGGCTGGGGAAACTTGATTTAGCCTAGTGCAAAAATCTGCTCTTTCATCTAGTTGACTAGACCAGACGTTACCCCCAAGAAGGGCCATCCTGTGCATGTTGCTATGTTCTCTGTGCCTCCCACAACTTGAGCCTGGCTGGAGCCCACAATTTACCACCTCCAACTCAGAGAATTGCACCACCCATGTGTAACACTCTAACTGATAGGGTAGGTGGATAGATAGAAATGGGCAGGAGGAGAGACTTAGCCTGGTTACAAAGCCTCTTGGCTAGAAAGCTGCAAAACCCCTTCGGCCACCCTCACTGAGGGCACCAATGCCTCACTAGCCCAGCAGGATTTCAGGCTCACACGTGCCCCTAAACCAAAGGGATGGAGTATTAGAAGCCAGAGATGGGAGGAAGCATCTCACTTGTCAGAGTATACATCCTGCTTATCAGGACCATTTTTGTGAGCTTCTCAAACAAATCTTAAAAAGAAAATTGACAGAAACTGCTTTGAGAACCAAAAGGGAGAACTGGGCACCTCAGCAGCAGAGAAGGAGGTAAAGAGAAGGGAGAGGGGAGGCAATTCTACCCACAGAAATAAAAGTCTTCATACAATGTGACGGGGGGCTTTTTCTCCCCTTTTGATGGGTCTGCTCCACATCTTGGAGTGTGTCTGCCTTCGCTAATAAACTTACTACCCTATAACTGCACAAAACGCTGTCTCTCAGCTGAATTCTTTCCCTTGAGAAGACAAAGAGCCGAGGAATATCAGCACCACTGCCCTAAAAGGAAGGGAGTGACAGCCCGCTCCTCCCTGGCAGAAATCCAAAGGAGGTAGGCTTTTCTTGTTTTGAATTAGACTAGAGAATCACCAAACCCCCATTTCACTTACATCCATGTCGCCTCTTTTATAAAAATCACAGTGCTATGCACACAGGGAAATTTCAATCCATGGGAGAGATGGCAGAGAAATGACAATTTCCAGAAATATCCATGCAGTATTTACCCACCTAGCCTCTATCTTAAGTATTCAAATTTTATTATCTAGATCTAGAAAAACCAGCATTTTGTAAGTACTCTTCCACTTCAGAGATAGAAATTTCCTTGCTATTTACTGATTTTCCCCTTTATTGTATATTCCTGACTTAAGAGCCCTATAAAGTTTATAACTTCAAAGTGGTCTTTTGAGATAAGAGCCAGAGTTTTTGGAAGCCAGAGAAATAATCCAGTTTACTGTGCAACCCATATGAAGACTAACCTCAAATACCTTTTATTACTTGATGGATTCAATTCACAACTTATTTCATTTAAAGTAGAATTCCCCCCCCCCCACACAAAAAATGAAAAACAAAACACAACAAAAAAACACCACAAATTTATTCCCAGTGGCATCTTAGGGTACTTTAGAATACAATAGCTGTAAGTTGGTTAACCAAATGAAAAAGGATATGTTTTACTCTAGTGCTATAAACTTCAAAATGTCCCTAGTAAAAAAGCATTAAAGTACCATAATAGACATAAAACAGACTCTGTTAAAGTGGTATCCTGGTGTTTCATATTTATTCTTTCATTCTGTAGCATTTTAAATCAATTACACTTTCTGAGATTTAAGCAGTTTCCTCTTTAATTGGTAATAGGGTACATTGTGAGACCCCAAGAGCAGAAGGGTAGAGGTTGGAAGACACCATGAGATCACCTGATTCAGTTTTGGGGTTTTACAAATGAAGAAAATGGAGACTGACCTGAAAATGGAGTTGTGTTGTAACCTAAAACAAAAATGAGGACTGGATCCCAATACTTAGGCAATAACTTTTCCTTCCCTCTCAAGCATTCTCTAGAAGAAATTCAAGGTGCCTGTAGTCACCTTATCACATTTTGATTGGCCTGTTCTTGGAATTTAACTTTAAGATCAAAAATACTTGTGGGAACTAAACCCAGGGATGTTATTGATGATGTGGAAAACTCTGAGTAGCTCATTATTCAAATATTTCTTACTCATTTAACCATCTGTTTTTGTGTACCTACTCTCTGCTAGCAATAGTGGCAGGCCAAAGAGATATGGAATACATTGGACCAACAAGGGCCCTCTATTAACGAAGCTTGCATGCTACTGGAAGAAACAAAATAAGTAAAAGAAACATAGTAATCGTGGAACTTAATAGAAGTCATGAAATAAATGGATTGTGATGAGATTGAGATTTTCTGGAGGTCCGAGGTCTGTGGAGATAGAGGGAGGTGGAGATCTTTCAGAAAACATCATCAGGGATGGCCTGTCTGGATAGGTGGTATCTGATATCCAACTACAATGGAATAATGAGACATTTCTTTGGGGGGCAGCAGGGAGAGGAGAAAGGGTGTTGAGGAACAGAAAGAAAGCCATATGAATCATTCAGTTCAAAGTGAGTGTGGGAAAGCTGGATAAGAGATAATTTTTAAGAGAAAAGCAGGGGGTGAAATCGCGCAGGCCCTTGTAAGCCATGTTATGTACTTCCGATCCTATAAACCTATACAATCTATATAAACATGCCATAGGTATAGAACAAACATACAAGTAAATTGTGACATCAGAGAAAATAATGGAGTAAGGACTTCTGAAAATTCTCTTGCCCATAAAAACAAGAATATGGAGAAAATTGCCAGCATAACTTTTCCAGAACTCTGGAAATTAACCAAAGACCTGTAGAAATCTGAGGCACATTTATTCAAGAAAAAAATCGCTGAATATTGGCAAATATAGTAAGTTTGTGGCATTTTAATTTGCCCTAGTCCCACCTCATCCACAGCTCTACATTAGCCTTAAAAATGAGCAGACGGCAATGCTGATGAAAACTAGTAACCTGACAGCCACAAGAGGGGACAGAGGAAAGTTGAGCTCTTTCAAATCCGCATTCTGAGAGAATTAAGATCCTTTTGCTTCTCTGGTGGTTTCTTGGATGAACTGACTCACAGGACTGACTTTATTAGACCTGGCTTGGAGCTCACCAGTGTGAACAGCCTTTACCTTGAGAGAGCCTGTTGAAAACAGAGGCAGTTTTTTTTTTTTTTTAAACATTGCAACAGCCTAAGGTGGAAAATAAAATTTGGGCAAACAATAAACTAACCAAAAATGTTTTTTAAAAAGCTGAAGAATGAGATGTTCATAGAGGGCTTTGAACGTCTCTGACATATTACTGGGAAACTAGAAAGCCACACATATGCATGGAGCTGTGCACATGCCTGGAACTATGCACATGTTCAGGAAAGATCTGAGAAGAGGCTAAGCTCCATCTCTGGTTGACCTTGAGGCTATGTGTAAACAGGACGTGAACACAGGCAGAGTTGTAAGTTGCCTAGCTGAATGTTAAAGGCATGCCCCAACACACCCACAGAAATCCTCAGCAAAAGCTGCAAGACTTGTTGGTTTGATGCATTTAAGGAAATCTCCAAACATCAGCTTACTACTAAGATAACTGAGCAGGTATTTCAGTGGCCACACAAAGAATATAAGCTTTAGAGAATTAAATAAAAAAAGTCACTAAACAAGCAAACAAACAGAAACATCAATGACAACAAAACAGCAACAAAAACAAACCCTCAAAAGGGGGAAGTAATTCATTTCCAAATATGTCACTTTATATTATTTAAAATATCTTTTAAAAAACGTTCAAAGAGAAATTATAAGATATACCTAGAAACAAGAAAGTATGGTACACACATAGGGAACAAAAAAACCCAAAACAACTGTCTCTGAAGAGCCCAGACATTGAACTTACTAGACAGGACTTAAAATCAGCTATTTTAATTACATTAAAATAGTTAAGGGAAACCATGTCTAAACAATTAAAGGAGAATATGAGAACATTGTTTCAGGAAATAGGAAATATCAATAAGGTGATAAAAGTTATTTTAAAAGAACAAAATAAAAATTCTGCAGTTGAAATGTACAATAACTGAAATGAAAATTTGACCAGAGAGCCTCAACAGCAGATTTGAGCAAGCTGAAGAGTCAGCAAAGATAGGCCAATTGGTATTATCTAGTCTGCAGAACAAAAAGAAAAAAAGAATGAAGAAAAATAAACAGAGCTCAAAGACCTGTGGGGAACTATCATATGCACCAACATATGAATAATGGGAATCCAGGAAGAAGAAGAAGACAGAAAAGGTCAGAAAGAATATTTGAAGAAATAATGGCTAAGGGCCGGACAAGTGGCGTGGTGGTTAAGTGCTGGCTTGGGATGCCCGTGGCCCCAGTTCGGGTCCCACATATGAGGGCCAATGACGCTGCCCTCAAAAAAAAAAAAAAAAAAGAGAAAAAGAAATGGCTACAATGGCTACAATTCCCCACATTTGATGAAAAACATTAATCTATGTACTCAGAAACTCAACAGACTCCACATAGGGTAAAATCAGAGACCTGCACCTTAACACATCATAATCAACCTGTCAAAAGCCAAAGACAAAAAGGTAGTCTTGAAATCAGCAAGAGAGGAATGACTCATCACATACAAGGACTCCTCAATAAGATTAACAACTGATTTCTCATGAGAAACCATGGAAGCTAGAAGACAGTAGGATAACACATTCAAAGTGCTGAAAGAATAAGTCCATCAGCCAAGAATTCTTATATCCAGCGAAACTCTGTCAAAAATAAGAAATTAGGATATTCCAAGATAAGCAAAAACAGAGAGAATTCAGTATCAGGAAACCCAGCCTGAAAAACAGTTCTTCAGGTAGAAATGAAAGGACACTAGATAGTAACTGAATTCCACATGTAAATACATAGATAAGTATAAAACAGCATGAATGCATTATGTGTAACTCTTTTTTTCTCCTATATAATTTAAAATTTAAAATAACTGCATAAAACAAAAGCTGTAAGTCTGTGTTGATGGGTACCCAATGTATAAAGATGTCATTTGTATGACAATTATAATACAAAAGAGAAGAAAGGAAATGGAACCATATAGGAACAAGATTTTGTATACCACTGACATTTCAAAGACACAAATACAAGGTGTGATCACAAAATATCATGAATGATGCTGCCAAGTGCCATCCAATAGAAAGGCAGAGATCTTCAATATGGGAAGTAGTGCACTGAACCTTAGTAACAGTGTGTGTGACAAATTTCAACTTATTTGGTGCAGTCAGTCGTGTGTGAGCTATGGTTGAGAGAAGGTATTTTTTTGTTTGTTTGTTTTTGTTTTTTTAGCTGAGCCATCCTGCCACCTGTTGGCAGCTCAGCAGCAGCTCAGCTCGGGCTGGGCATCGAACTGCTGTTGCTAAGAGGAGAGAAGGTGTATTTTAAAGTGTGCCATAAATCATCCTCCATCATGACAACGTTCTGTGTCACACATCACTTCTGGTACTGCAATTTCTGTCGAGTAAACAGATTATGGTGTGTCCTCATCCACCTTATTCACCTAATTTGGTACCATGTGACTTCTAGCTCTTCCCCAAAGTCACAATGAACGTGAAAGGGAAATGTTTTGAATCAATTCAGAACATCGAGGCAGCCATGACAGTGACTAAAGACACTCATGAAAGAGGACTTCCAGAACTGCTTCAGAAAGTAGTAAGAATGATGGGATAAGTATGTTCAAAGCGAGGAGAAGTATTTTGAGGGGGATTAATGGCAATATGTCTTTTACTATAATAATTTTTTTTAATTTAAACATTTGCCATATCTTTTGATCACACTTATCATAAAACTCTTAGAAGAAAACATAGGGATAAATCTTGGTGACCTTGGATTACATAATAGTTTCTTAAATATGACACCAATAATATAAGCAACCAAAGAAAAAAACAGATATATTAGACATCATCAAAATTAAAAACTTTTTGTACATTAGGATACTATCAAGAAAGGGAAAAAGCAACCCAAATGCAACAAAAATTTGCAAAGTAGATATCTGATAAGGGTTGAGTAATCACAAATATAAGAACTCTTACAAATTAACAATTAAAAGACAATAACCAAACAAACATTTGGGTAAAGGATTTGAATAGACAGTTCACCAAAGAAGATATACAGATGGCCAAAAAGCATGTGAAAAGATGCTCCACACCATTGTTAGAGAAATGCAAATCAAAACCACAATGAAACACCATTTATACCCACTAGGATGAATATAACCAAAGTGACAATAGAAAGCGCTGATGAGAATGTGGAAAAATTAGAACCCTTATACATTACTGGTGTAAATATAAAATTGTACATCTTCTTGGGAAAATAGTTTGGCAGTCTCTCAAAAGTTAAACTTAGAATTACCATGTGACCAGTAATGCATTCCTAGGTATATACCCAAGAAAATTGAAAACATATGCCATGTAAAAATTTGTACATGAAATATATATGTGAATTTAGATAGTAGCATTATCCATAATAGCCCAAAATGGGAACCACTAAAATGTTCACTAACTATTTAATGAATAAACAAAATGTGGCATATCATACAATGGAATATTTTTCTTCTATAAAAAAACCAAATGAAGTACTGATACGTGCAACAATGTGAATGAACCTTGAAAACATTGTGATAAGTGAAAGAAGGGAGACACAATTGGCCACATATTGTATGATTCCATTTATATGAAATGTCCAGGATAGGCAAATCAACAGAGTCATAAAACAGGTTCCTAGTTCTTAGGGATTGGGTGGGGAGAGGAGAGAGATGATTGGGGAGTCACTGCTAATGAGGATGGGGTTTCTTTTTGGAGTGATGAAAATGTTCTGGAATTAGATATTAGTAATATATACAACTTTGTGAATATACTAAAACCCACTGAATTGTACACTTTCAAAGGCTGAATTGTTTATCACTGACTAGGTCCAGGAAAGGGTTTTCACTACTATATTCACTGAGATGGACTGATTCTTCATGGAATAGTCAATGAAATAGTGCAGAAATGGACAAATCTGGTTCATATATTTTGTAACTGAGAAGATTAAATGGTATAATTAGGTTAGTATGATATAATAATTGGATATCCTGGGTTCTACTGGGTTGTCAGAAAACTCATGATGCATTTTTGCAACGAAAAACATAGAAAAAATACGCCATGACTTTTCCGACAACCCAATATCTAGGTTGGACCTAAATCGGTAGGAACTGGTAAACAGAATTAAAACGTTATGCTAATCCTAATTGATTTGAAGTGGCTGCTGGAATCGTTGTGTTGAAAAGGACCCTGAGGTTCAGTTCAGGCTTTACAGGGACCTGGTGAGGATTGCCATGGGATAGTGCTGCCACGCATGTCATAGTATCACTGCTTCCATAAATCATTTTGTGACTTGAAACAGAGCTCTTCAAAATATGTGGTGGGCAGATTCTCAGATGGGTATGCTGAGTGCTCTTTAAGCATCACTAGGTTTTTAAGGCTTTGTGATAATATAATGTAATGACCCAGTTGCTACAAATCTTTCAGAAACATGATTTATACAGTTTTTAAATTAAGAATTTAAAACATAACCATGTCAGTAGCAAGCATGCACCATCTGAATGATTTGAGCTGGAGGAGTATATAAATAGCTGTGGTCAAGGATATTGCCTTGTCCTCTTCTGAATACAGTGGTTTTTAGTGCTAGCATTTAATTATGCGCTGTACTTGGATAAAAATGGACATTAGGAAATATTAGCTTTTATGATGGATATCTTGGGTCCTGAATATGGCTTAAATCTTTGCTACTGCAATTGGAAGACCAATAACCACAAATGAATGCTCATTTCTTATGGAAGTGCATTGGGACATATTTGCTCTTGTATAATATTATTTGAAGACAGATCCATATGCATTCAGTACAAACTTTAACACATGACAAGATAGATACTGTAGTCTTCCAAGAGGTCTCTATTTCTAGCCAAAATGTCCCACAAATCCTTTCAACTCGCTTGCCTTGTCACCCTCTTACTAGAGATTACACTTCAGTCCACTGCTTGCTTGGAATAACAACTTTCCAGATTTCTTCTTCCTCTATATATGGAACATATGATATTCAAACGGCGATACACTGCCATCAGGGTGTACACAGATTTCTATGGGGATACATTTAAATGAGAACCTCTTCCTTTAATTTAAGAATGACAGTGATGGGGCCAGCCTAGTGGCTCAGTTGGTTAAGAGCTGGCTCAAGAGTGCAAGCTCTGAGAAACAAGGTCGCTGTTTCGATTGGCTCTGCTAAAAAACAAAACAAAACAAAGCAAAAACGCAAGAATGACAGAGATAATGGCACTTACCAATATCTCTATAGCACTTACTATGTATCAGATGCTGTCCTAAGAACTTTTTGTATATTAATTCATAATATCCTTATGAGATATTATTACTCAAAATTTTATGATGAAGCACAACTGAGGCACAGAGAAGTTAAACAATTTGTCAAAGTCATATATCTAATAAGCAGTAGACCTAAGATTCAAATCTGGGCTGTCTGTTCAGATGACCATCTTTCTAACCATTAGACTATACTGCCCCTTAGATGCATACTAACAAGAAGGTTGTTATTATAAGGATGACTATAAACATCTTGGTTCATAAGAAAACAAGGAAATAATTTATAAGCGCTGGTAGTTTATCTCCTGACCGCAGTGATGGACCTCACGTACCACCTCCCAAAGGACTGTCACCCCAGTATGTTACAATATTGCGTTTCAGAAGCCATGGCTTTGAGTATCCACACCCACGTCTCTGTCCCGGAAGTCCAGTACTCACCCATCTAACAAACGCCCTACCATCCCTTCTGTCACCCCTTGCTTTCTAAACAAGCATGGGTTTTCTTACTGTCACCCTCCATGCTCTTCCCCTTTGTTCCAGAGACCTTATCCCTGATCAGCTTATCATATTTATTTGATAAGATTACTTATCCGACTACCAGAAGGTAATCTTGGTCCATTCCACACTAGTCCAAACACGATAGGGACATCATGTCCAGCTAAGAAGCAGGTTATTTATTCTTTGCTCTGTCCGTAGTCACCTTCATGTCATAGTTACCTGCTCCTTTCTTCCTCTCATAAGTCCCCCCGCATGTGCCTCTGCCCACAGGGTGCACACATGACCCCCTCAGGCCTGATAAAGTCTTCTCATCATAGTGTTCTAGGGGTAGGAACACCATCTAAGTCAGACCAACTGCAGTTCTTCCCTCAGGGTTTTTTTATCTGAAACTGTCAGACAGGGGAAAACTTTCTTTGGTCTCTGGCCACATAGCTCTGGATAGGAAAGCTACATAAAAATGATTACAAGTTCCTGGGGATATCAGATTTGAGAATGAAGCCAAAACCTACGATAAAAAGCAGAAAAGAGAGAAGGAAACCATTTGTCATTTACATCCCTGGTTCCAGCTATCTCTAAGGCCAGATCCCCATCTTCCCTTCTGGAAATTTGATTATATGAGACAGCATGTCTCCCTTCTAATTCATAAACTGGTTGAATTTGGGTTTCTGTCCCTTTCAACAAGAAGATTTAACTAATACAGATTGACACTAAAAAGGATATTGACATACAGAAATAATCCTCTACTGGTGCAAAAATCAGAAAACCAGGCCACACAAAAGACTGAAAGGAAAGAGGGATGTTTAATCAGAATACAAGATTGGGAGTAGCTACCTTTAAATACCAAAAGGTTCAGCACTAGGTAGCTATACTATGTAAGAAATTACTCCCAAACTCAAAGGCCTGAAGCCATCACTATGTACTGACCTGAGGGTCAGGAATCTGGGAGTGGCAGAGCTGAGTGTCTAACTCAGGGTCTTCCATGGAGTTGCAGTTAAAATGTTGGCTGTGCGGTCCTCTGAAGGCGTGGCTGGCAATGAAGGACCCAATTCCAAAATGGCTCCCTCACGTGGCTTTTGGCAGGAGGACTCAGTTCTTCACCACGCAGACTTCACGACATGGCAGCTGGTTTTCCCTGGAGTGAGTAGTCCAGGAGAAAAAGACGGAGATGGCGATGACTTTTATGGCCTCGTCCTAGAAGTCACATTCTGTCATTTCTGTAATAGTCTATGGGATGCGTAAGTCAGCCGCATTTAGTGTAGAAGAAGACCACACAAGGACCTAAATACAGGGGGCAGGCATCCTTGGGAGTCATCTCGGAGGCTGGCTCCCACAGGCTGTCACTGGGAAGAGACCTGGAATGTATTTCATGGAGTTTCAGAAGAGAAGTTGGCCACTGGTAAAAGATGCCGCCAGGTTCTGACTTCGTATAAGTGAAGTCGGTAATGCACAGGGGTGACCCTGTATCTGCATAAAATATGTTTCCTAACATTGAAAGGCAGAGCAGAGGTCACAATTGTAAGTGATATTAGAGAAACCATCTTAACTTCCCATGGGTTGTAAAAGAAGGGGTTACAGCAGTTGATGACTTCTGGAATTTCTTTATTTCTAGAATGTTATGATCTGACAACAGTCCACAGATACGTCTTTCTTCATTTAATTCCACAAACACCTTTTAACAGATGTTGTGAAACCCCACCTGGATAGCGTCTTGACCTCCCCTGAGGGTAACTGGTAGACCATTTCCATATATCACTCCTATATCTCTTTACCTAAGGTTGTATTCTGGCAGAAACAAACAAACAAACAACAAGAAAAACCCTCAATTAATGAAGGACAGGAGTTACAAGATAGGTACCCCAACTCCCCCACCCCTCTGGTGGAATAACGCTAAGCCCTAAGGCCCCAGGATCCCACAGTAATAGCCCTGTAGTTCACACATTGATTCCTGGCTTATATCCCGTCCCTGTCTCACCCCCCCCCCGCCCCCCCCGCCCGACACACACTCCTTAAAGTCCTTCTTGGAATCATCAATTAATTAAGCTATTCATGTCCAAATGCTTCTCTCAGGCCTCTTTTGGGGGGAACTTAAGATGCCCCTGTATTCCAAATCTTACAACTGAGCACTCTATTGCATAGTTCTAGTTATTTTGATGTATGTCTCCTGCTCTTGAGCAACACAGTTTATGTATTTTGTTTTCTTAGTTCTCAGTTAGAGGCTCCACCTCAAATGGAGACTGAGGAGAAACCCTGTTGTTGGTAGTTTAGAAGCAGCCTGCCGGCACTGGATTAGAAATCAGGCCTGCTGTCTAGCGGTTCGTTTCTCTCTAGCTGTGTGATCTTCTGCAAATCACTTGACCTCCCTGGGCATCAATTAAATGCTGATCTAAATCAGTGGTCCTTAAACATTTTGAGCCCTCCCTTTAAAAACACCAGTACACGTTTTATACTCTCTTCCCTGGAGAAAAACCTAATGCAACCAATGTTTACGCATGAACATAGTAAATCTGTGCATAATTTCTGGTTATTAATAATGCCACTGAGGCCTATCCACAGCCTCTAGGTAGAGCTCTGTGAACCCCAGGTTATAATCTTCTGGTCTAGGCGCTTTTTAACTTCATCAATTTCAACACTTTATTATTCAATGAGGGATTGATTGAAGATGTAATAATTTCTTCTAGACTGAGATTTCTCAATAAAGCAGTCTTCCAGCTAATATTGAGCCACTTTATTAAACCTGACATTAGCTTCAACATTCAATCTACTTGAAATCCATGCTTGATTTCCCAGATAGTGTAGCTTTTCTAGAAAAAATTGGGAGTCACTCACTGTAGAGAGACACAAGCATATCTTTAAGCCAAATCCATATCAATGGTGTTTGTCTTTAACTGATGGACTATTTCCTGAAAGCATGTGATTTTCTAAAATAAACTTTTTTCACCTGATCAAACTGCCCAGAGGGAAGAGTAGGGCAGGGAATTCAGTCTCACTTCTCAGGAGTAGAAATACATCTGTACTATTCTGATACAGTCTTACTGAAGTCTCTCCTTTGCTATCACAGAAGAAAATGATCTTAAATCAGGGCCTAGAATAATATAGGAGGGAACAATGCTTCAGGTCTGATAAGACACCCCACTTCAAGCAACACCTGGCTCTCTCCACCATTAGTGACTTTCCACAGTCTTCTTATTGATGTTGGGCAAGCACGTCTGAGGTGCAGGACATACCGTGACTGGAAGAGTTATACCAAATCCTCTGGAAGACTCAGAATCTCAACCAAGAATGCAGAAGCCATTTTCTTTTTCTTCTTAGAATGATATTTAGGCTTCCTCCTCTCTGTGGTGCCCCAGCAGACATGTTAATCCAAATTCTTGAGGAACTGCCCTGCACAGGATGAAAATCCAGTGTCGGATGTTTAGAAAGATCATTGGCAGCAGGCATCAAACCATGGACCATTGTGTTTCATCCAGTCAGACAGCTTACATGTTTGCTGCCATCTTGCGCAGTGTCTAAGTACTTAATCTGATTTGCATGCAAGCAAAGTAAGCTTGTGTTGATGCAAACGAAGATGTGGTATTGCTAACCAGTTGTTTTTAAAGAACTGGCTTATTTCTGTTAAGGGATGGGGATTTCAATGTGCAGCATTGGCTTAAACTTTCAAAATAACCAGTTGCCAACTTGTTTGGTCTAAGTGGTTCAAGTGGGGACACTAAACATAAGATCAGAATAGCATCAAGGTTCTCAGCTTGAATTTAGAGACAAGTAATCCTGAAATCAAATGCTGGATTTATATATACCAGCTCTGTGACTTTGGATGAGCTACTTAAAATCTAGGAGTCTCAGTTTTCTCACCTGGGAACACTTTTTATCTTGCTGCGTTGAGAGAGGATTAAACAGGACAATGTATGTAACCTCCTCACCAGTGCCTGGAGCACACCAAACATTCAACAGTAAATGTCTTTATTTAAAATATGCAGTAATTTTAGGGCCTGCCGAGTGGCGCATTGGTTAAGAGCTGGTTTTGGGATGCCAGAGGCCCCGGTTCGGATCCCACATATGAGGGCCAGTGACACTGCCCTCTACAGCTAACAACAGCTCCACCTGGAGTTGGGCTGCACGAGCCCTGGTGACGGTGTGGGCTGCAGCCCCTGTTGCAGTGGGCTGCCATAGGCTACAGTGAGTGGCGGCAGCCAGCGTGAGCTGCCAATAGCCGCAGTGAGCGACCATCCAGAGGCCAGCGACCGATCTGCCTCATCCGGGAAGAGTGCAATGATGACACCTACATGGGCCAGTGAAGCAACATCCTCTGCAACTAGACTGAAGAACAAAAAGACAGCAACTTGTTTGTTCCCCTCCCCCAATTCCCCAATAAAATATTTTAAAAAAAATAAATAAAATATGCAGTAATTTTAATGTTTCTTTCTCTCTTTTTCTGTCTCTTTCTCTCTCTCTCTCTCTCTCTCTCTCTCTCTTTCTCTCTCTCTCTCTCTCTCCATATACACACACACATAATATATGTTATATATTATATCTGGGGTGCCAAAAAAATGTATACAAGTGGACACTTTGGTCAATGTTGCTCAAGCAGTAGTTTGCCGTAATCTGAAGTGTCTGGATGCTGATGGTAACCACTTTGAGCACCTCTCTTGTCATTGCAGAAGTCAAATGTGACTTAGATTCATCTTTTATTATCGGCATATATTGAGTATTACAATGTTAATACAGTTTTCCTCTCTTAAAATGTGTATACATTTTTTTGCACCCTCTGTATATATTTAATATAGTAAAAGAACGTTTCCAAGAAGGAGATGCAGCAAAGTGCTTATTTTCACTGTGACAAAGTTCTGACACCGGATGGGTAACGGTTTAGCTGATCTCGGCAGAGGCTGGACATGGTGTTTGTGGAGCAGGGACAAGCAGGACACAGGAACAGGTGCTGGCAAGGAGTAATCGGCCACTCAGTGTACAATGCGAGGAACTCAGCAGCAACCCTTAAAAACCAGAGAACTGGAACGATACTGGGCCCAGGCAGTTCTGTTGCCCAGGGCTCTACCTCAAGCACAGAGGACCCAGGGTTCCACTATGGGGCCAGCAAACCCCTTCTCATCAGTGAGAACGGGGGCTGGGGGACCTTAGCATGATGCTACGTGGTAATCATATTTATGGGGTTTCATGTGAGGCTTTTGAGTTGAGCCACATCTACTTTGTCTGGAAAATCAGCTGTCCTGTTCTTCTTCACACGGAGTTTCTTGCTTCCCTCTCTGCTCACAGAGCAATTTATATCTCTGTCCATGGACCACTCATCCCACTGGCTTTAAAGGCCTATTTACACAAGCATCTCCCTTAGACTCTAAACAATGGAACCCACCATTAGGTTTGTTTTCCTCACGTCCTCATCGGTGAGGGAAGGAGTCCCACCCCAGGGCTGTGGGGAGGACTGAACACGGAACCCTGAGCTCAGATGAGCTCTATGGCACATATAGTCACATATAGTCACATATATTCAGCCTGGTCAGGCATGCTGCAGGCCATGCAGGGCCATACAGAGGTCATGCTCGGGCAGAATGACAGCCAGGGGCTGTGGGAGGCAGGCCTTTGCAGGATTAAGAGGGTGGGTACCCCTTGATTTTTATGAGGATGTGATTGACTTGTCTGATAATTCTGTGGGATAGCAGGGAACCCAAACTTGTGCTCAGGGGTGAACAGGAGTGATGGCCAGTCCCCTCAATAAGGATCATTGTTTGGCTAGGGGACTTTATCTGGGGGAGTCGAAGAGTGAGAGGAACTCGTGGTGAGGCTACGTGGGGCCCTCCTGGTTTTCCCAGATGTCAAAGATGACATTGAACCTTGATTTCAGGCATCACTCTATATTTGTCTCTCTTTGGATTCTCAGAAAAGGACATTCTGGATGAGACCCAATAAACAACTAAGCATACTCTGTACCTCAGTGTTCACTGAACAAATGAAATAAATGAAATTGCTGATGACAGTGGTGATTATGATGGCAGCAAGTCATTATATCATTGGTCACCATCATGGCCATTTGTAGAGGACTCGCCATATCCCAGGCACTGTGCCCTTCTCTTGGCTTTCACTGTCTCCTTTCATCTTTCCAGCTGCTCCTTCATGCAGGCATGGGCATTGTTAGCTCATTATAGGCCACAAAACTGGGACTTAGAAAGTGAATAACTTGCCCATGTCATATGGCTAGTAAGTGGTAGAATCAAGTTTTGAATCCAGCTCTATTACATCAGAGCCTGATATTGTTACAGTTTTTGCATCAAATTATTCTTCTTCTTGTATAATGAATAAGTACCCTGAAGGCAAATTTTTATTATCATCTGTGGGCCATGCACAGAATCATGATTTGAACCCAGGCTCTTGATAATGATCCCAGTGGCCTTTTACACCGTTATTAATCATTCTATCCTATCACTTGGAACAATATAAGAGTTGGGGTGCTACGGTTTCTCCTCGCCTGACAGTACTCGGGAATGCATAGCTATAGATGAGACTGGATTTGGACCTGGACTGAATACGAAGGGGGTAGGAGATCTGTGTCCAGATACCTGAAATGTAATGATGGCATAGGATGAAGCAGAGAGCAAGCCCAGGCAAGCTGATCAAAGGAAGCTAGGAGTCAACGGAACATCACTATGCAAATGGGTATTTTTAGAGGAGACCAAGTACCAGGCAAGACAAAGAATAAAACTCTGGAATAATAATAATAATAATAATATTTAAAAACATAATGTCACTGCTAAGAAAAAGCCAGGGAACCAGGGACAAATCCCAGCATAGCTCAGCTAAGTCCTGCAGATGGAATCAGGTAAGGCATCACCAGGTTGAGGTGGTGAACAGGGGCAGCCTTGAGGAGAGACAGCTCTAGGAAAACAGAACCTGGCAATACCCCTGGGGCAGCGTTCCACCAAACGCATCTCCGACTCCTACCTCGGAATCATCCGGGATCCTGTGAGAAATGCAGAGCCCTGACACATTTACCTGCAAATCAGATTCTTTTGGGAGCCATGGAAGCTGGGGAATCCAGTTGTAGAGAATCAATATTTTATTAAGGTCCCCCAGGTGATTCTTTTGCACACTGAATTTGGAGAACCCTTGCCCTAGGCATACGCTGGGGGCGGTGAATATGCCCTGGGCACATCTGAGAGGTGAACAGGTCCTCCTAGAGCTCCACTTACTCCCCTGCAAAAGTAGAATTGACTCAGATGTCAGTACCACGTGCCGTGTGATCAGTAAACACATATGCTTTCTTGTCTTTATCACGTTGCCCTCCCTACCCGACCTTCACTCTCCTCCTCACCTCCCTCCTTTTCTTTTTCCTTCTTTCTCTCCTTCTTTTCTTCCCCCTTGTCTTTCTTTCTCTCCTTCCCACTGTTCCTCACCACTTCCCTACATTTTTTTTCCTTCTCTTTATTTTTCTGGGCATTTATTGTACTAGCAGTCACTGAATGCAGGCATTGTGCTAACTACAATAAAAGGAGACATACAAAGGTGTCATTTACTGGTTCCTACCTTCTAGGAACTTATAATCTATATGGGGAAATATTGGGTTGTCGAAAAAGTCATGATACATTTTTGCAATGAAAAACATAGAAAAAATACTTCATGACTTTTCCGATGACCCAATAATAATACTAAGTTATCAGCAAATAGGATTCAAGGTGAACTGTTCCCACAGCCTCAAGGGGAATGGATAGGAAACACCTCGAGTACTTAGAGAATAAACGAATCTCATGGGCGTGGGGGCAAGATAAATGTAGATCCTGGAAGAGGGGACACTTGATAGAATCCTTAATTACAGGCAGAGCTTGAATATGGGGAAAGGAACATCCAGGTGGAAGGAACAAAGAGAGAGAATGTGGAAAGTGGGGGCTGGGTAGAACCAGCTCTGCTTGGATCTACTGGGGACATTGTAGGGAAGTAGGAGAGATTTGGGTAAAAAAAAGTTGGATTTTCCAAGCACCCTCTAGGATTCAAGGAGAATCCGTTTCATTTGTTGCCCTAAAAATGTCCTAAAGCTTTTTTCAATAATACTCCACTGAGAAGGGAAAGAAATATAGAAAAGTTGTCCACTACTTATTAATCTGAAGTGGAGAGCTTGTGCTGTACTGAGTTTTAGCAAATTCTCAAAAATGGTTTGAGAAAAGAGTAGCAATGCCATTTACATTAGTTGTAGCTAATGTGCATTGATTGGATTAAAATATGACATTATGAATTCTAAAAAAACCAAAACAGCCTCTGTTGGAAAACGAAATGCCATCGCTTTCAGGGAGGGATCGAGAAATAAAGTAAGCAGTCTGGGTTGTTTTGCCCAAACGCTCTGGGTTTATTGGGAGTAGGGTCATTGATTTAGGCTCTTCTCTAAAAATACATTAATACAACCGTTTTAAAGTTAAATAGAAGCGATCTGGGACTTTTTTCCCAAGGATGTATTATTTGTACACTCATAATGCATACATCCACTATGCCCATCTCAATTAGTCTTAAAAATACAGCTTCTATGCAAAATAGTGTACCCATTATGCTGCACAATTGAAAAATATCTGCTTGTTTGTACAAGGAGCCATGCTCTGTGAATCAATGCAGGTAATACATTACAATCACTGTCACTTTCAAAGCCACAAGGCTGCATCCCAACTTATGCCGAAGACGCAGCTGAATTGAATGTCTGAGGGACTGGCTGCTGGTGGGCTAAAGAACCCCAGGTGTTATGGGGACTGCGAGGTCCTTCTCTTGGTGGGCTCAGGGTGCTGCAGGGCACCTGTGGCATTCTGGGCTTATAGTCCCCAATGGAAAAAAAGTCCCGATCCTAAAACTCTTGCTCTCAGGTGAAAAGTACACATGCTCGTTACACTGGGTAAACATTTTCCTGAGCTGGAGAGCCAGATAAACATAAACGTTAAAATTAGGAAACCTGCTTTAATGGTGGTTTTTTTTTTTCATTCCTAATTATGTAAATATGTATTACTCATTCCTTTTTTTCTTCCTGGCTGCTGGCAGCTCATATACTTGAGAAGATATGTTTTATTCAGAAGAACAAAACAGGCAAGGACCTGGGACTTTTGTGAATAGGAAATTGGTTTTGACTTGGCCTTTTAGCTCATTATGAATCTTTAAGATGGTGAAATGTGCTTTTTTTTCTTTTTTCTGCTGAAAGCCCCAGTCAGATGCTGGGATGATGGGGTTGAAACTAGGAGGTTTAATATCCAGAAGGGAAAGCTAGGATTGAAAGGAATTCCTGAGCTTGAACTCAAAGGACAGAGATGTGCTTCTGTCTATCATTTATTCCATCCATCCATCCATCCATCCATCCACCCACCCACCCACCCACCCACCCACCTGTCCATTTATTTGTTCTTTCTTTGTAATTGTTAAGATGGCTTTGGAGCCAGCCAGCCAGCCAGAATTCAAAACCTGACTCTGACATTTAAAATCGATGTGATATTGGACAGCTACCTTGAAGACCTTGTGTCCTCATCTATAAACTGGGTAAAATTAATATCTACCTTTCAGGTGGCGAGACATGAATCAGATGTGTATGTAAAGAACTTAGATGTTGTGCAGTGGTTAGCACCAATAAACTTTCAATAAATGGTAGCTTTAAATCAATTCACGTTTATTACTAATCTACTCTGTGCCACACCCTAGAGTGAATGTAGTATGAATCTGATATAGAGCTATCACTCAAGAGCTTCATGATTTAATGTGGGAGATAAGGTGTGTATACCTATGACTTTAGAGCAAGGCTGACAATGATGAGATTGATAAGAAATTGTCGGATGTAGATCTGTGTTCGCTCAGAAGGGGTCATCCTGCTTCCAGCTGCAGGAAGAAGACAAGGCTAAGTGCAAAGGGTGCTGCTAGAGCTGCATTTAGAGGATGCATAGGGTTTATAATGGAAGAGGTTAGCAGGGGAGGGTTCTAGCATGTATTGTCTACCTATTATGAATCTGCTACTCTTGTAGAACTTCATGTATATTATTTCACGTAGTCCTTACTACAATTTATACCATGATTGGGTATACTGTAGTGACAGATAATTTTATGCCATCTTGCTACAGCTTAGAGACGTGTAATGACGTACCTAAGTTTACACAAGCAGGGTTAAAATCAAGTTATCTTCCTAAATTATATAAAGATAGTAATAGCATTCACTTTGAAAGATGTCTGTGATGATTAAATGAAGTGATACATCAGAGCATCTAGCACAATGGAAGCACACAAATAGTGGCTGGAATATTATTTGGTGTTAAAAATGGTAATGGTCATTGTGAAGCTAATGGTGATGTGGTGTCGTCACAAATCTAATTCAGTTTCTTCTGACTTTGAACCCTCTATTCTTTCAATGGGATTTGGAAACTATGAAGCGATTGTTTGAGGGGTTGCTTCCATAAATAAGTGGAGAAAATGTTTCTTCTTATAGGGGATGCCTAGACCTAGTGTGGGTGGAGGGCTTTCATGAAATCCCAAAATGTAAGCAATGGGAAATACCTCAGTAATCATCCAACTTTATAACTTTCATATAGGAATTTGAGGTGCTGAGTGGCTAAGTTGGTCCTAAGATGACACAGCTAGTTAGAAGCAGATCTTGGTTAAGACAATAGCCTTGCATTCTAAACCTGCATTCTAAACCTAAATTATAGATTATTAGGGCCCTTTAAAGTTGAGCTCAACCTTCATCTCCTCTCCCCACTAATTGTTTCCCTACAGAGTGTTGTCCAGCAAGAGTAGAATCCATAAATGTGAGTCATGGAGGTTATTTAGAATCTTCAGTAGTCATATTTTGAAAAGTAATCGGTGAAATTTATTTTAATAATATATTTTATTTAATCCAGTATGTCTAAAATATTATCAGTGTACATCTATGGAAACTTCTGATCTTTAGAAAGAGTTTCTTCTTATCCGATCCCCTGTAACATAGTCACATTTTGCCCAGCTCCATCTCTTGGAGCCATATTGGACAGTGCTTGTTTCTTTTCCATGGTCTTCTAGCATTTTATAAGGGGCTCGTGTACTGATTGAATGGTTTTCCTTCGACACCCTTGGTTCCTTCAGTCATTTCTCAAGGACAGACAGGGCTTTGTACCCTTCTTCATTCTATACTCTGCTCTCAATGTGCTTTTTTTAATTTTTATCTCCTGGGCACAAATGAACCTGAAACTCCAAGGGAAGCCTGGTCGATACAGATAGGTCTACCATATCCTTCAATTTAAACATTCCATTACTCCTAATGCACATTTCAAAGGATTCACTTTTCTGTTTGTCATCCTCGTCACGTTGTTTAGATGGCATTTACTGCCTATTAAATCTCCCTAAGCATATTCACATGGGCAGTTTCTAAGCTCTGTATCCCCTGCCTTGTATTTATGCTGCTGGTGTTTGGACTTCAGGGTAGGACTTTCCATTTTATTTGTTTCATTTCATCTAGCCATATTCAGCTTGCAATTCTGACCTGTTAAGATATGAGGACATTGCTTCTATCGTCCTTTGAATTCTCTATCCTTCTTTGCTTGGCATTCCTAAGTGCGATAAGCACACCTTCTATAGTATCATCAATGAATTAATTAATGTGCTGTTGGGGGCAGGAGCTAGTTCAAGAAGTTTGTTTTTGTGGTTTATATCTTCATATTTCTTTCTAACCCACCCTTTTCTATCCTTGACACCCTGTCTACTATCTAATGAGCGACAGAGTTAAAGACCAGGGTAGTTGTGTCAGGACTATGCATCGAAAACTGCATGAATAATCCTAGTGGTCAGTCCCTAATCACTGAAAACCCTGGCCTCATAGCTTCTGGACCTTCTCTCATCCATTAAGTTTTACCTTCCCTCCAGCTCAGTATCACACTGGGTGTTCTTCTTCCATCTCTGATGCCTTAAGTGCCAAAGATCTGCTCTCCATCTTAAGTCTCCCATTCTTCAATGCCACTGAGTCCCTCTTTAGATTCACTTAGATCATTGGGCTTGCGCCTCTCTATTTTATATATACGGAAATTTTAAAACATTATAAAAGTAGAAAATAGAATAATCAGCCTTGTGTACCTGTCACATGTACCAAGAGCCAATCTAGCTTCATCTTACCTCTACCCAATCTCCCCTCTATTATTTTGAAGCAAATTATAGATACCATATCATTTTATGTTTAAATATTTATGAATATATATATATATATATATATATATATATATATATATATATATTAAGGATTTTTAAAACACAACCGCAACACCACAGCTAACAAGTTCCCAGTAATTTCATATGTCAGGAGACATCTTTTGGCCACTTTTCTCATGTCCAGCCAGACTTCGGAGAGTAAGATATGCTATGGAAGATACTCCTTTGATCATAGCCTTGCTAGAAGACATAAGAGACTTTCCACTAGTTAATGAAAACAACATAATCCAAAAAGCCTAGAAATCTATATCTCTTTTAAATGTATTGTCTTGGTCATTAATCCATGCAACTTGAGAGCAGAAGGCAAGGAGGAGCAGCAAGGGAGGGATGTTTAAAAGTTTCATTTGTTCTTTTGGAAACACCCGGTATGTTCTATTAGCAAAGTGTGTTATAGCCCTAGAAATATCCAAGCTCTCTTTGGACCAACTCCTGGAAAATGTACGTGTGAACTGATAGCTTTGGTGAAATCTTTCCCAAGCATCTCATATTTTCCCAGCAGGAACAGAGTGTGTAGTTACATATCAAGATTAGCAATTTGCCTAAGGCCTTCCAACAGCTGAATTAGAGGATCCAGAAACAAGAAAGTGAGGGTGCACAGATCCATTTGGAAATAACTTTCTTGGGTTTTAGCCTTATATGATCAATGAGTTTATTGCAATCACAGATTTCCCTTCCTTCCTTCCTTCCTTCCTTCCTTCCTTCCTTCCTTCCTTCCTTCCTTCCTTCCTTCCTTCTTTCCTTCCTTCCTTCCTTCCCTCCCTCCCTCCCTCTCTTTTTTCTCTTTCCTTCCCCTTCCTTCCTCCCTCCCTTCCTCCCTTCTTCCCTCTCTTCCTCCCTCCCTCCCTCTCCCCTCCCTGCCCTCTCCCTCCCTCCCTCCTTCCTTCTCTTTCCTTCTCCTTCCTTCCTTCCTTCCTTCCTTCCTTCCTTCCTTCCTTCCTTCTTTCCTTCCTTCCTTCCTTTTTTCCTTCCTTCCTTCCCTCCCTCCCTCCCTCTCTTTTTTTCTCTTTCCTTCCCCTTCCTTCCTTCCTTCCTTCCTTCTTTCCTTCCTTCCTACCTTTCCTCCCTCGCTTCCTTTCCTCTTTGCTGTTCCCCGGGCAGGCCACCATGTGAACTGAATTGACCCCCTCAATACAACTTTACTACTGTGGCCATTAAGACTTAGTGCTGCTTACATGACATCACATTTGCCAGGAGCAATATGAGTCAAGGTGTCTACAAACTTGTACTGATTTCATAAGTCACTGGGTTCATAATTTAGTAGTGCCATCTGGAAGGGAAGGAAGACTTTACAGTGTCATTGGTACATCGGCTCATAGGGAGATGAGCCATACTTTCCAACCTGCTCATCTCCCCCATGAAACAGTCCCACATCACCCCAGTTGGAATTAATATCTTGTTCTCCATCCTGCCATTTTGTGTGGCCCTTGTAACAATTTTCATAGTCTGCCTTGAATTACATTTACTTTTGTGAATATCTGTCTCTTTCACTTATGGCCCTATAAAACAGGGACTCTGTCTTACTCATCCACGCATCTGTGCCTGGACTATAATAAACATTAACAGAGATTTGTTGAAATAAAATCCTGAAATGCATATTGGATGATATGCAAGAGGTAAAATTAGTGTACGTATCGTATATATAGAAGTTTTAAGAATCTAGTTCAGTTAGCATTTGTTAATATCTACTATGCAAAATCAAAAATGTGCAGGTTTTCTATGTGTCCAACAGTGTGTTAAAAACTTGGCACATCATCTTGTTTAATTGTCAGAATAAATCAGTGAGCTAGGAACCACAGTTATCTCCATTTTACAGATGAGGAAAGTGAGGGGAGGCCAGTTAAGCACAGCCAGCTCAAGTGGCAGGCATGTATCTGGCATCTAGCCTGCCCAGCTACAGAAACAATGGCAGAAGTCTCTACTACTGTCCTATGGTGGCTTTCCTAGTCTTATACAAGAGGTAAATTATGCATCTAAATCCTATTCGTACCAGCCTGATAGGATACTGTTTATATACACTTGTCCAGTTCCCCATGCCTTACCTATGCCAGTTATCATGGCTCTCAGGACCAAAGTGGTAAGACAATCTTTGAATTGAAGAGCTGGACGGGTCTCAGGAAGATTCTAGTCTACTTGCCTTTTATGTGTATAGGTAAGGGCAGCGAAGCCCCTTCACTCCGATGAAAGCCCAGACCTTTAAGAATCTGCGATACAGGCCGGCTGAGTGGCACGGTGGTTAAGCGCTGGTCTGGGAAGCCAGCGGCCCCGGTTCGGTTCCACATGTGAGGGCCAGTGACACTGCCCTCAAAAAAAAAAAAAAAAAAAAAGAATCTGCGATACTCACAGCCCCGGTCACGTCCTCCTCACTCTTCTCACTCACTCCAAACCAGCTGCACTGCCTCCTTCTGATTCTCAGACACATCACCTCAGGCCTCAATCTAGGTCTTCTTTTAATCTTGATGCTCTTCACCCAAATATCCCCTGGATGGCCTCCCACTCCTTTTAAGCCTTAGCTCAAATCTCACTTCCTCAATGAGCCTGTTTAATGCCGTAAACTGCCCTGCCCCCACCCCTACTTAACTCACCTTACTCTACTCAACTTTTTGTGTTCCATAGCTCTCATTATCTTCTAATGTACTATATAATTGTTGATGTTGTGTTCATATATTTGTCCATGTTTCCTACCGACAATACCTTTGTAAACTCCATGAAGGAAGGGATTCTAGTTTATTTTGGCCTCAAATATATTTCCAAGTGCTGAGAATAGTGTCCAAACAGTGGATGAATGAGTGAACGGTATACATATGGATGCACATCGAGTCACCGCCAGGCCCTGGGCTGGAACCTAGGTGGATTCCCACACTAGTGTTGCTTCCATTCTGGCATGCTAAAGAGTGAGGTTAGACAGGTGACCTGGCAGAGCACTGAGATAAAGCCAGAGACTCAAAGAACCATGGAGAAAAATAGCCACTTAATTCCTCCCTGAGCTTGTGGACAGAAGAAGTCTGGAAACGTGGAACATCAGTAAAGGGAGAATGGAGATCCCGATAGAAAAGGAAGCTAACATTTGCTGAGAACCTATTATCATCAAATGCTCTGCACAGGGCTGGCCAAGTGGCACATTGGTTAAGAGCTGGCTTGGGATGCCAGTGGCCCAGGTTCAGATCCCACATATGAGGGCCAGTGCCACTGCCCTCTACAGCTAAGATGGTGAACAGCAGCTCCACCTGGAGCTGGGCTGCATGAGTTCTGGTGATGGTGTAGGCTGCAGCCCCTGCTGCAGTGGGCTGCCATACGCTACAGTGAGTGGCCGGCAGCCAGCGTGAGCGGACAGCAGTCAGAGTGAGCTGCCAAGAGCCGCTGTGAGTGACCATCCAGAGGCTGACGATCGATCTGCCTCATCCAGGAAGAGTGCAATGGGCCAGTGAAGCAAAGTCCTCCACAACTAGACTGAAGAACCAAAGGACAGCAACTTGTCTGTTCCCCTTCCCCAATTCCCCAATAAAAAAATAAAAAAAATTTAAAAATCTTTAAAAAAAAAAAGGCTCTGTACAATACCTTTTCATACACTTCATCTCATCTAACCTTTACAAAACATTATTTCAATTCTATAGATGAGAAGACCGAGGCTTAGAGAGTTAAGTACCTCTTCTCTGGCCACAGTGCTAATATCTAGATTCAAATACAAGGAAGTCTATTAAGACCCTCAGGCTCAAGACATTTTCACTACCCAGGGCTACTGCTTTAATGCAGCAGAGGTAGAATAGTTTAAAAGGTGCTTACTAGTTGAGACATAGGCATAAATATTTATAGCAGGTATATAAGCCAAGACAGGTATTTTCACATTCATTTAACTTGCAATGAATTATTGAGTTCCTACCATACTCAAAAGTCTGTACCAGGAAGTTATATGTAAGCTATCTGTCAATTAAATATTTATTAGTACCTAGTATGTGCCAGCCCTTGGGCTAGGGATTGAGAATACTGATATTAAAACATTCCTACTTTCAAATAGTTCACAGTCAGGGTCAGCTTATCAATGACAAAAAGGTGAAATGAAACAATTGAAAAGCACAATGGATAATCCATTTATGAGATAAATAATTATTGGCACTTAACATGCTCCAGGTACTTTGTTAGGCACTGGGGACAAAATGAATGTGCTAGTTGTGATCCCAGTGGACCTACTGGGACAGCCCATCATTAATGAGATAATCACACAACTGGTTAATTCCTAACATTAGGAGATGCTGTGATGGGGAGCTGAGACCGTATAACAGAGGGACCTGCTCTAGTCTTGGGGATGGAGAATAAGGGAGTGATTCACTTAAGCCTTTCCCAAGGAATGATCAGAGTAAGTATTACATAGTGTTGTACGTTTTCAAAGCACTTTCCTATCTGTTAATCTCATTAGACCCACACAAAGGCTTTATTTAGTAAAGGGAATCCTGGATTATCAACTCAGTTTTACAATTGGGGAGACAGACATAGGATAAGAACACAGTTCCTCAAATTCCTGGCCTCAAGTGCTTGTCACTATAGCAAAGTCAGAAAGAAGATCTCACGAAATCCTAGAACCAGTCCTGGGGTTAATCTCCATAAGGTGCAGCTTAACTACCTTTGCTGGGTTTCAGGCTGCCCCAGCCATCACCCTCCCTGCACGCTGAGCTGTTTCAGGCATAGTCATGATGCTAACAGAGGGTCAGGACATGTGTAGATGTTTCCCTAAAATGCTCATCTGCTCTTGGGAATAATCCCAATAATGTGTTCAGCCACTTGGCCTCTGACTCCAGTGCCTTGTTGTAGGTGGGGTACTTGGGAAGCAGACAAGGAGACAGAGTTGGGAGCATAAAAACTTCATTGGGGGTAACACCCGTGAAAAGATAGGATGGTTACGAGATGGCAGAGGGGGAGATGTCAGACTGTAATGCCAATCAAGGTTTCTGCCAGTCTGGAGGGGAACTTGGAAGCAAAAATGGCCTGTCCGGGGAGCCCTGCACTCTACAGAAATGGCTAGGCTTGTACCATTATTGCTCAGTCATTGGCTGGGGCCACCCCTAAGCATGCCTGCGGCTTAAAAACTGAGGCAGATCTTTAAGACTCTTAAACTGCCCTCCTCCGAATCCGGAGTGAGCCTTTTCTTAAAGGGGGTCTGAGTGCAACATCTCCATGTCATACAGTCATTAGTGCCTAATCATTTCACTACATTTTCCTATTATCTATGCTCCTGAGGCTTTGTATTATCTATGTAGATATGCATGTCGATTGTAACTGTATAATTTTACTATAAGATGGTGTGCAGTGTACATGTTTTCCCAACTCAGTGACATCACGTGAGTAGCTTGAAAATGGCTATATCGGGAGTATGTATACCATGCAGAGTGGCAAACTCTACAAACCAGGGCTTGAATTTTTGTTTTATTGGGTTTAGACTTAAGGAAATGATAGAGAAAATGTCAACAATACAGATTACATTTAAAATTTTATTACGCCTCTAGTTATTACATTGTTAGTAGAACAAAAATTTTGAGGAAATGTTCTTCCAGTGTTCAAAAACGATTACCCAATTCAGCAAAAGAAGTCATTATTGACAAATGAGTGAAGTTTTGACATGTGTCTTGCTTGCTTCGCTTTCATCTTACTCATTAGCAGAAGGAAAATAGCAACTAACATTCAGGTCAGAACTATCCTTGTTTTGTCAATTATAACCATAGTAGGTTACAGGTAGAAGAATTCCACAAAAATCAACTGAAAGCAGTCTGTGAGAATTAATTGGTTATATGGGATTTACAATAAAAATATTGTATATTTGATTATTAATACCAGTAAAATTTACATGAACATTATGTGTGTGTATATATACACATACGCATTTTCCTCTGGAGAGCCAGTTGTTAAACATTAACCAGCACACCTCTGCCCACCAGCTCTTTGCTTGGCACCATTACCCAATTCAGTGCTGCGGTGTCCACTGAGTGCCTTACCTTAGGTGCTGTGTCTCCCTGGAGGTACCAATGGGCTGTGATTTCTGATGCTCTCATTGCGCTAAACCAAGCCAAAGCTCGGGCAGAAGGGTCTCTATTCTCCTTCAGTGGTGTGGGCACAAGGCGATATTGCCTCTAGATTCAATTGCTTGTGGAGTTTTAGTGAACACACGTCTTTCAGTTTTGACTCCCAGTGTTCCCCTTTCTCTCGCTAAGGACTCAGGCATGAATCCATTGTGGTCTGGATGAGAAAAGGGAGCTGGAGGAAGATGGACATTGTGTTAAGAGCTGTCCATCTCCCCTCTGGCCGACACTTTGCTGCTATATGTTATCTACCTGAATCTCTCTCCTAAGCAGACTTTATATTAAGCTATCCTGCTGATTTTAAGTTATTAATTTCCCAAGACTTCTTTGAACCCAGTCAAGTCCCAATGACACTGTGATCTTCTCAAGGGAAGTGACCTCGCCTTTCCATCTCTAGCACTTTTGTCTGGCAGAGTAGTCACTGAACAAATTATTGATGAATGAATGACATGCAGCCCACAGAGGAAGACACCAGAGGTATTAGCTTCCAATCATGGAATTTTCATTAGTACATTCCGAGAGACATACTCCTATCACCAGAAGGCCTTTGGTCTGGGCCACATTTCACACATGAGGCTATAATTGAGTCGGAGGTTTAATAGGTTTTATCCTGATCACAGGGCATGAGAGCAGGAAGCCATGTGAATCTCCCTGTGGGCTCCCTCCTAGGGAACTACGCTCCCTGAGTCCCATTTACAAGCCTTTTCTCATTTTTTTAGGCTGCTGAGCCCTTTGTCTGGAAACAACAAGGTTCCTTTGTTCTGACATTTAAAAACCTGCCTGGCCCTCCCTGTGAGCCTAGGCCCTCATGCTTTTGCCTGGTTTTCATATCTTTTGTAATATCTTTTGAGGTCTTGGTACCAGTGAAAGCGCTGTCATATCTCTTTCGTTATCATGAGTCACAGGTGGACCCAGGATGTCCCAGATGGGGGAGGCAAACATCTCAGACTGTTCAGGTCACTGTCGTTTCAAGTGATAACAAGGGCTGGCAAGATCACTTAAGATACAGGGACTATGGATATAATACTCTCTAAAGGGGGGTAGTCCCCGTGTCTTTGCCAACCTCACAAAAGCCCAGATTGTTTCCCCATTGCATACAGGCGAAGAAGTCCCAGTTGCTTTTTCCTGGCTTCCACGGCAATCACCATGGTGACCTTGATGCTCTTATAAATAAATAGTCTATGTAACTCCTACTCTGAGCAGGCCATTGCACTAGAACCTTTCAATCAAATGGTAAACAAAATATACACGATCCTTGCCTTTTTAGGATTTAAGGAAAATGGATTAAAGGAAGATGAGTTCAATAAAATGAAAAGCAGCAGAGCAAGTTCAAAGAGCGGGGTGCTCAGCTTAGTCCGGGGGCTTAGAGAAGCCTTCTCGGTGGACGTAACATTTACTCTGACTTCCTGTAAGCGAGTAGAATTTTGCTGCAATCATTATTATGGCAAATGCTTATGTAATCCTTTCATGTTGGACATTGATATATGCCTTACTATATGCTCATTTAATTCTCAGCCACAGGAGGTAAATACAATTATGATAAAATGGATACAGAGGGAATTTGAGTAGCTTGCTAAAGGTCACACAGGTGGCTAGGCAGCAGAACCAGGTTTCCAGACAGCAGTCTGGTTCCTAATCCTTATTCTCAGTTACTGTCTTAAACTTGACTCTCTGGGGTATAAGATGCACACAATTATTATGTACCCAAATTATTATTCTTTGAATAAATGAAGGAAAAAGGAGAGAGAAATCAGCAAGTACAAATGTCCTGCGGCCAGAGAGAACAGGATGCGTCATATCAGTGGAATGACATTCAGTGTGGAAAGGAAGCACAGCGAGGTGTGCTTAGAGGCTGGAAAGGCTACAGCACCCAGTGACCCATGTGAAGGGTGAGGTTTGCATCTTGAGAACAGTATGAGGCTTTTGCTTCCTTTTAGGTAGAAGAGTGACCTGATCAGATATGTTAATTTCAAAGATCACTTGGGCTGCAATTTGGAGAATGGGTTGCAATGCAAAAAAGGGATGCGGGGGAAAAAAAAGTTAGGAAGCTACTTCAACAATCAGGTGACAGATGAAAGGATCACAGTGGTGGCAATGGAGGAGGGCAGAAATGGAAGGGTTCGAGCTATATTTGGAAGGTAAAATCAGCACACAGCCACCCCTCCGGCCAGATGTGTGCCCACAGCATACCATATCTGCTCCTGCTTCTGTGCCTTGGCTCACGTTGTTTCTGCCACCTGGAATGTCGTCTCTGTCTGCCTCCTTCTTTCCTGATGACCCAGCCCAGGACTGCTATGGTCATTACTTCAGTCCTCTCTGAGTGAAGCTGATCTCTATGTTTTCTGTTACCCTCACATCTGAATTGATCTTATCTCCCCATTAAGATAAGCGTCTTTTTTTTTTTTGAGGGCAGTGTCACTGGCCCTCATATGTGGGACTGAACAGGGGCCGCTGGCTTCCCAAGCCAGTGTTTAACCACCGCGCCACTTGGCCGGCCCAAGATCAACGTCTTGAGTGCCGCGCCAGCCACTGCGCCCTGTGTCACTGTGCAGCTCCCGAGCTGCTCTCACTCTGCCTCACCAGATGTGAGTTGGTGTGGGGGCGAAACCACTGGACTAGGAGTTGGAAGTCCTGTCCTTGCTAGCTGAATAACCAAATAACAAGCCATGTTTTGCACCCGTTTTCTCATCTGAAAAAGGGGTACAATTTCCTCTACGTTAACGACTTAAAAGGATTCAAGTGTTGTTATTAGAATCCAATCAGATGATTAATATGAAAATACTTTTTCATCTAAAGAGTGCTTTACAACTTTGCAGGATTATGAATCTTATAAATGTATTAATAAATTTCATGCATTGCGATTGAGGGAACAGAAAATATGGGTTTTATCGGAAGGATACTGGTACTAGACTAGCTCACATGATCAAAGGAATCGGGGCAACTCTGCAGCTTCAGGAACAGGAACCAGGGACCCAAATGCCATCATCATTCTCTTTCATATTCATATTCTCCTCCCTCTACCTGTGTATACCCCTTAGCCTCTCCTCTTTGCTCTCCTCTGTACTACAGGTGGGCCTTTTCCAAGCAGCAAGGCACAGAACCACAGGGAACACTGGGCTACTATTTTATTTCAGAGAGGGGAAAGAAGAAGGGACCTCCCTGTCAGCTTCACCAGGACAATTCCTACAAGATTGGTCTGGCTTGTGGGGTGGTCTGGTTTGTGTCATGAACCCATCCTAGACCAAGCCCTATGACCAGAGAATGAGGGTACTATAAATGCTCACATTTTTTAGCATCTGTTTCTATGACCAAAGGCATAGAGTATTCCACTCTGCAGCCCAAACCATAACTTTAGGGTTGGAATCTCCAAAGGAATGCGATTGCTGTTAACAAAAAAAGGGGATAGTAATGCCAGCCATATCAAACAACTCATGCCCACGACAATTCAGAATGAGAAATGGTTGTGGCATTGACTTGATGAGGCAAAGCTACTTGGTATGATAAAAAGGAAGCAAGGAGCTGTGTTAAACATAAGCAGCCTATCACAAAATTAAGTCACCTTGAACAGATGATACAAGATGATGCACTCAGAATAAATGAGCAGCGATGATCTAAAAATTTCATCCAAAGACACCTGGATTGATAGTAACTCACAACAAAAGATGGAATTTTGCTGAAGGGAATCAAGACAGACTGAATCATGTAGGATGGTGAGGGGTAGCATGTTAGAAAATGACAAAAAGGCAC
Source organism: Aselliscus stoliczkanus (assembly GCA_033961575.1). Classification (NCBI taxonomy): domain Eukaryota; kingdom Metazoa; phylum Chordata; class Mammalia; order Chiroptera; family Hipposideridae; genus Aselliscus; species Aselliscus stoliczkanus. Next base: position 20,484,522 of record CM066733.1, read on the forward strand.
AAATAAATCAACAAAGGCAAGGTGCAAGACTATTAACGTCCCTCCCCTGATGGAGATGGATTCTAATTACAAACAGAAGTCAGCTGATGGTGTGCAGATTTTATTTATGATCATATCTGATTAGACAAATAATGACAAATGAGAAACAGTTGTAAATCGCCCAGTGATAAGCTCTGTGTTGCTAGGTAACAAAGCAATACAATTTCCAGTAGAACCAAAGACAAGGGAGAAATTGGGGGAACAGAATATTTTCTGGGTCTCCCTTTCTTGTGTAAGGCTCTTACACATTGGGCTGAGCTTCTAGCATTTCCACCTGGGTTCTCATATCTCATTCAAAGTGAAATATCAGCTGAGTTTCAGTTCTGTGATGTGAAATTTCTCCCAAAAAACCTAGGTTGCGTGAACCGGAAATGAGCAGGTTTAGAAACAATGTAATAGCTGTCTTCAAATATGTTAATTCATTTCATCAGATGTTCATCCACATTCTCCTATGTGGCGGAAATAGTTCCAGACACTGTAGAGTGTAGAAGAAAGTGTACCTAACAGTACCTATTCTTGTGATGTATGGGTACTGGGGCATGTAAACAGCCAACTACAAGACGATGCAGAGATATGGGCCATCAGGTCTAGACCCATCAGAGGCTGGATATGTGAGAAATGATTAAAGGGAATACAAGAGTTCAAGTCTGAGAAGAAAAGGCCTTAGGAGGTAGGTAGACCCAAAACTGCTTTCAAAGCTAGAGGAATATCCTGTGGGTGATGAAGGAGTTTTGTTCTGTGTGGCTCCAAGGGGAGCAGCACCGTCAGTGAGTGAAAGCTCCGAGGAGGATCTCTCAGTTGCAGGGGGAAGACTTTCTGAGGCATCTGAAAGTAGACTAAGCTCTCTTGTGAAGTTAGGTCTCCAACCTAGCGATGACTGCCTGTCAACAAGCACCAACCTTCCCGAGTAACTCAATTTCATTGAGTGTGGTGGGTGATGAGGAAATGCCTTGTGGTTACATTTCCTAACGTGCATCGTGCAGAATGCTAGAATTGTGAGATGCTCTGTGATCAAAGGAAGAGGCCCTTATGATTTCTGCCCCCTGCAAAAAAAAAATGTTCTTCATACCTTGCTGAAATATAGCTCTGTGGGTGGTATTTGGGGAAAAGCTGCTTTCTTGTATGGGCAGTTGGAGTAATACCTGTAAGAGTTCCAAGGGGAGCATGCCTTCTCTTGCCCCTGGTATTCTGGCTCCACCTCTTTCTAACAAGGTTGTTGAGAGTCTGCACTCAGAAAGGGGATTTTAGGGATATGGGATCAGGGGGCTGTGAAAGAAATGGCCCGGACTCGGTGAGACATCGTATTTTAACAGAGAGCAAGCGACAAGACTAACCTAAATGAGGAGCTAGATTGGTGGTCCTCCTACCTGTGACACAGCACTTCCCAGGTCTAAGCAATCACCAGGACTCCTCACTCTGAGTAGGCAGCTCTCTGATGTCTTCGTGCATCCCAACTTCTTTCCCAGCTACTCAGGTTCACTACCGGGCAGCTCCACCTAGATGCTATGTACTCATCTGAAACTTAACATGTCCTGATTTATATGCACTCCTCCTATCCTACACATCTTTCTCCCTGGTCGTTGCCATTGCAGTAAATGGTACCATCATTACCTCTCACCAGGACACATCCATTAGGCTCCCAGTTGGCCCCCTCATGTCTATCCTTACCTCTGCCATCCCTTCTCCACATCACAGCCCAAATAATTTTTTACACTATAAACTAATCTTGCCAATCTGCTGCTTAATAGGCTTTAGTGCCTTCCCATTGCTCCTTGCATTAGTCCATGTCACCATAGAAATGTTTCATAACAAATCACCCTACAGCTCAGTCACTTAGAACAACAGCCATTTCTTCTCATTCCCGTGTCTGTGAGTGGGATGGTTAACTCTGCAGGTCTCAGGTGCACTGAGCTGGGCTTGGCTCCAGATGTGGTTCAGGCATGCTCCACATGTCCCTAATTCTTTGAGAGGGGGGCAGTGGGCTACAGTAAGTGTATTCTTCTCATGGCCAATGGCAGAAGTCCAAGAGCAAGACTAAATGCACAAGCTCTTGCTTATGTCATGTCTGCCAACAGGCCATTGGCCAAAGCAAGTCACATGGCCAAGCCCCAATTCAAGGGACAAGGAAGTATCCTCCTTCTATCATGAGGCATCCTCAAGGGTGTCGATTTGAGGTTCTTCTATATGGACCAAAGAATCATGAGCAACCAGCTGCCATGCACTGAGAATAACATGCAAACCCCTCACCATGGTCTCAAGACCCTAAGTGGGTTGGCTCTTGACTTCTTATCCAACGTCATCCAGTGCCACTGTCTGCCTCTTCCACTACATTCCAGACACACTGATCTTTCTTTTCATCAAATATGCCAACCTCATCCCTTCCCTAGGCCCTTGAATCAGCTTTTCCCTGTGCATCCCTGGTCCACAACTGTAGACGGCTGGTTCTTGCTGTCTGTCTGCTTGAACGTCACTTCCATGGAAAGGCTTTAGCCTCAACTTAGGGTTGCCTGGCACTCTCTATCCCTGATTGCCTCCACTTGTTTTATTTTCTTCAAAGCATTTATCTCTGCCCATTACATTGTTGTGTGTGCCTTTGTTGGTTGAATACTTAGCTGCTCTCTGCCCTGGAAAGTAAATTCCATGAGATAAGGTCCCTCATTTATCTTGTTCAGTTTTGTGTCCTCAGCCTCTAGGACAGTGATTGGCACCTCTTTTTTGAATGAATAAGAATATGTAAACACAGAAATTCTCCCCAGGAAATATCTCCCTGAACAGAATAAATAGGTACTCAATATGGCGACATTTCTGCCCCCCTCCTTTTTTTCTTGTTTATTTACACAAATAATACACTTCCATTGTAGGGGAAAACAATGAGAAAATGAGTATGCAAATCAACATTAAATCATCAGAAATTACCACTAAGAGTTAGTGTAGATCCTTCCAAGCTTTTTTTTCCTGTGTAAATTATATGCAACTGCAATTATTTTTATAGGCCTCATACTGTTTTTACTTTGTGTTTGTCATCTTTTCATGTCAGTCATCTTACTCTACATCATCTTTTATTGGTTACATATTGTTTCTTACACAGCTGGGCATAAATATCTTTGTGCTTAAAGATTTGCATACATGTTTTATTAGTTCCTCAGCATAAATTCTAGAAGCAGGATTGCTGGGTCAAAGGGCATTTATACTTTCTCAAGGTTTTTGAAACACATAGCCAGATTGTACCCATTTACCCCCACCTGCAAGGTACGAGAATACTATGGCTGTGCTATTTAATATCCTGTTGGTCACTTCTAGCCTAATTCAATGAAAAATAAGGTCAGCATTTTCAGTGTTCCTGACATTTGATGAACCTTGAAGGTCTGCAGAGCCTTGTAGATATGGGTGAGTGAGGCATTTACTTTGGGTATAAAATTTAAGGTAACACTCCAAAACTCAGCAATCAAGTTAAATTATGTTTTAAAGTAATATTTTTAAAAATGATCAGAAAAGCAGTACTATGCTAAGATACATGAAAGCCTAAGGACAAAGGGTAAATCAATAATACTGATCCTGTCTTAATTTAAAACCAATGTTTTGTTCACCATGGATTTTTGACATTCATTTTACTTTTTAAAATACTTCATTAAAATGCTATTTATCTTGATGATGTTTTAAATGATGCGGTTTTAAAATTTCTAGCTGAGTGCTGAGTGCCTCACTCAACCTCGCCCTCGTCTCTCCTCCTATGTTTATTTCCTACACCCAAAAATTAAGGGACTTGGGTCAAATCAGTGGTTTCTAAACCAAAATGACGTAGGGAAATTTATAGCATTACTAATTCCTGCATCTGTGCCCTGGAGCTCCTGACCCATTAGGCCTGAGTGGGTTCTGGGGAAAGATATGTGTCTAAAGGGATCCCTCATAATTGATTCTGTTCAGAAACCACTGAGTTGGATGATTTTTAAGCCTCTTCCAGATTTAATATCATAGGATTTTACCTTTTGTTCTTTTCTGTTTTTAACGCAAATCCCCCTGGGATTATGGTCCATTAAGTCAGTAACATCTTTGTGCACTAATTTAATAGCTTGTTTTTGTCTTGACTTAGCCGACGGACCCTGCAACACAGGGTCAGGGGGAGGAGGCTGATGGGCGGAGAGTGGAGCTGAAAAAGGGGCTGTCCCCCCAAAGAGGTTTCACTGAATCTAGGGGACCAGGAATGTGTCCCTTGTCAACCATGAACAACAGGAAATTGTTTTTAATCAATCTGAAAATAAATGGAAGTGAATGCCAGAGCATCCTCTCTTTGAAGAGATGTCAGGAACACTTTCAATCTTTTATCTTTCCGAAAACAGCGGGAGGAACACCACTGGAATCAGCCCTGTAATTTCTACTCAGTAATTATACCTGTCACCACTTCCGACAGAGCAGATATAAATAGCCAGTTATCTTACTTTCCCTGCTTTTCTTTGTGTTTTTCTTTCTCCAGCCACAGACTTGGGTGGCTGATGCTAATACCCGAGCACCACACAAAGCATTCACAGAAAGCATGCTGTGAGACATTAGACCCGTGTTCCAAAAAGCCACATGCACTGGATCGGGAGAATCTCATTTGCCCAAAGAACTCTGGTCTCTAAGATTTATGACAGGTGACAGGGAGAGACAGTTACTGAGCGAAGGGGTTTTGCTTTCCATTTCTATTTTCATTTCGCTCCCCGTCGGGATGTGCACGTGCGTGCATGCCTGCAGCGCTGTGCGTGTTATTACACCCACAAGCCTGGTCTCCTCTGTGCCTGCGTGACTCACTGGAGGAAGCCAGGGCTTCTGGGAAGTGGATTAACCCTCTCGGGTCTCTGAAAAGCCATGTCAGGATGTCACGGTCCTCAGGACTGGGCACAACTGAAATATGCCAGAAAGCATTCCTTGTGGTAATGGTTAGTACTCTTGCTAGTAATAATACTGCCCCACAGTCACATAGGGCTTTACTTTCCTGCAGAGAGATTTGACATAAATTATTTTGGAAACTCCGACCAGAATAAATATATTATGTTGGAAAGAAGATAGATGTTGAAGTCAGACGTTCTAGCATGCAAACACCAGCTAGCATTTCTGCTTGCTTACTGTGTGGCCCTCAGGTGAAATGATATTGCTGAGCCTCAGTCTCCAAATCTGTAAAGTGGGGCAAATAATAAATCTCAACCTCAGAGATTTTCTCTTGGAAGATTATATCAGGTAACACGATGTAGAGGTCTACCATTCATTATCTGTCACATAAGATCTAAAATTCGAGTGACATCAGAATTACCCAGAACGCTTGTGGAAACGTGACGTGCTGGGTGCCCTTCCCAGAGTTTTGATTTGGCAGGTCCTGGGCGGGGCCTGGGAGTTTGCAATTATAAGTAGTTTGAAGATGCTGCTGCTGCTGCGGGTGCAGGGACCACACTTTGAAAACCACTGATTGGCAGTCTCAATACATGTTCGGTTCCCTTGTTTGATATATTCAATTAAAATGAATTATTAAGCACCCTCCATGTTCCAGGCAATGTGCTTGATACCAAGAAGATGAAGACAAATATAATATGTCTCTTCCCTTATAGAACATACTGTAACGGGGAAGGTCCTATCTCCTCACCCACTACCGTTTTTGTTTTTTGTTTTTGAAATGGTATATTTAAGCAGCTAAGAGTAAGGAATGAGGGATTTGAGGTAGGTTGGAGAGGGAGGCAAATGTAATGCTGACACTCATCCTACTTCTGGTCTGTATTGTGAATGGCATGAATTATATTCAGATAAATACCCAGAGATGGAGTTATAGGGTCTACAGCTTATGTTTGGGGGATTCACTTTAAGAAAGTGGACACAAAATTGTGATACACGATAGGGATGGAGCCGTGGAAAGAACTTTGGGAGGGTGGGGCCCTGAAACCTAATGAGCTCCGTTATCTTCTTCTTTCTCCTCCATGCACACCCCAATGTCTATGTGCAATCAGGTCCCTGGTATCACGGAGGCTAGACATACCTCGCATGAGAGATCCAATGCACCTGTCCTACAGCGGAGAGCATCTGCAAAGAATTAGAGCAAAGGAGTGGAGGGCAAGAGAGGTGCTGGGAAAAGGGATCTTGGTTGTCACAGGCGGGCAGGTGCTACTTTGATCTAATGGGTATTGGGCAGAGATGCTGCTAAATAGCTTACAATGCACAGGAGACCCCCCAAAACAAAACAAAACAAAATAAAAAAAAGCAACAAAGATTTACCCCACCCAAAATGTCAGTAGTGCTGAGGTTTAGAAACCCTGACATAGGGCAGGGATGCTCTCCAGGTAGGAGAGCTAGTAGGAAGTGATGGAGGCCCTTCTCTTTTGAGGATCGCATCCCTCCTTTTTCCTGCCACAGAGCCCCTGGTTCCTCTCAGCTCTGTCTGAAACTCTGTCCTGCAGACACTTGCATGGCTGGCGCCCTCCTTGTGGTCCGGAGTCTGCTCAGCAGTCCCAACCTCTGATGCCTTCCCTGACCACCCACCCAACCTAAACTAGCTCCTCCTCTTCCTGTGCCTCCTAATCCTGTTGCCTGCTTCCTTTCCCTTCTAAGCTCTTATCACCTGCTATTGTGGTGTATCACTTGACTTTTATTGCTGTTTCTCCTGCAAATGTAAGTCTCATCAAGTCAAGGACTTTGTCTTGCTCATTTCTCTAATCTTAGAACCTTGTGGTGTTCTTGGCACATAGTGGGTGCTTAATAAGTATCTGTTGAATGGATGGAGGGGGGAGGTTTATAGATGTGCTAGGGTTGTTGAGTAAGTGCTCAGTGAGTATGGCCTACTGTTATTAACATTGTAATCAGGGCTATTGTGTCCTGCTGAGCCTGCAGTGTGACCCTGACCAGAGGACGCTCTCATTTTCTCAGCCTGTGGGAGGAGGCGGTGATGATGCTCCCTCCCCAAGGCCTGCGGCTTGGCACCAGCCTTCCATTTTTCAGTGCCTGCTTTGAGAATGAAACTGACCGGCTCTAAAGGAACTGCCATCCATCACTCAGTCCTTCCATCACCGGCTCTGCAAATGACAACCTCTGACAGGAAAGTAGCGGGGAGCGGATTTGGAATTAATGCCCTGCATCTGGAAAGACATGCTAAGACAGCAAATATTCAGGGAGCAAATCCAGTTTTCAGATCAAGGACAGAGAAGCAAACCCAGATGCCTGGGCCGAGCTTGGCCTTGCACCTGGGCCACCGCTTTAGAAGAAGCCCTTGAATAAAGGCAACTCAGATTTTTTTTTAATTTGTCAAAGGGAGAGAGAACCCTGGGAATGAAAAATTGCCCCAGTGGCCCAAACAGGATCTTGAGCGAGCCATGGGTGAAATGAACAAAGAATTGAATCAATGTCATTTATTCAACACACATTTACTGAGTGCTTGCCGCCTGCCAGGTCCTGTGAAAAAAAGTATTGTTGCCATTTCCAGGAATGAGGAAAATGAGACCCAGGAAAGTATACTAATTTACCCAAGGAATATCATCCTCTAGGTGGCTACTCCTCAGACGATTCAGCTTCTCCCCTCCCAGGTATTGCACATGATGTTCCCTCTGTTTGATCCCCTCCTCCTCTAGGTCTCCATGTGACTGGCTGCTTCCATCATGCAGGATTCAGTCAGCTGTCACCTCCTCATGGAGGTACCCCTTGATTACATTATCCAAAGTCACCTCTTCCTTCACTCTGTCACATAACTTTGCTTTATTGTTTTTTTATCATTTTGCTCACTATTTGAAATAACCTAATATAATCTTATTTATGCATCTATTATCTATCTATCTACCTACCTACCTACCTGTCTTTCATCTTTGCAAAATAGGATATAACCTCCATTAAAGCAGGGGCTTTTCAGTTTTGTTCACAGTTTCCAGCACTCAGTCTGTTACCGGGAATGACGCTTTTTCTCAGTTCTTATCTTCAGAAGGAAATAATTCAGTCAAGACAGAATTAAGAGAATTGTAGAAAAGCAAGATTTATTAGTAAGCAAGGACACTCTGAGCATGGAGGGGGCTGACCCGAGGGTGCGTAGCAGCCTTTCCTTACACCGTGTGAGTGTTTTTATCCCTGTGTCCCTCTGAATAGAATTGTCTCCTTCCCTCCCTCTCCAGTATCTTCCTCTTTTTCTGCTGCCTCCCTCCTTGTTTCCTAGGATACAAGTGTGAGCCCATCGCTTTCCCATAATTTATTTCAGAAGCCCACTGAAGGTACCAAAAACTACAATGTGTGGTCCTGGGAAGCAGGATGTACATTCTGATAAGTGGGATGTTTGTGCAAGTCGGGCGAAGGCAAGGGACCACATCCCGAGAAGCAGGATGCTTGTGACACAAATTGTTGCAAGGCAGAGGTCTTGGGGTCACTAATAGGGGTCTGGACGGAGGCTAGCCCCTCCTCCTCCAGCTCATTTCTATCTTCCTGCCTTCTCTATCAAATCTAGGCCCAGTACGTAGGAGTTACTCAATAAAAACTTAATGAATAAATTGGTGGTGATGGGACTCAAACCAGATACATCTGACACTGAACTCTCCATTCCTAAGTGCCAAATGTCCTCTCTCTTGAAGAGCCCTGTGAATGCTCGGATTCAACGTTGAGTGAACTTGTTTGACTTCCTCTCCTGGCTTCAGTTTCCGCATCTTTACTCGTCCAGACTCAGAAAGTTGCTCTAAGGCACCAGTAAGTTACAGCCCCAGAATTTTTGGGTACATATCAGTCATATATTGTAAGACATTATATTATCTGAAATTAAAATATTGTCTGAAAAATAGTACGTCGGGGCGTAGGTAGCTCTGAGTTCAAATTCTGATTTCACTGCTTGTCTATGAGACCTTTGGAAACTTTCTGAACTGCTTTGATATTAGGTTTCTCATCTGTGAGACAGAAACCGATACTTTAGAAGGTGGTTGTGGAGATTAGATGGTGGGTCACATATGTAAAAAACAGAGAGATTTCTGGCACGGGGGAGACCTTCCACAAACGCAAATTGCTCTTTTGCTTTAATAGAATCCAGTGACACTGGCTGGGCCAGACCTGAGGACTCACAGATTGATAGGAAAATCCCAGGGCTGGTCCTTCTGCCAGGAGCAAACACAGGAGAAAAGGCCCAGGGGGAAGGAGAGGTTAAAACAGTCTATATTCACAGTCATGATTAAGCACAAACTGTGTGCCCAGCCTTATGATGAATGAGATACAATCTCTAAATCCAATAAGGAAACAGGCACTAGACAGATAGTGTCTTTTTTTAACTTTTTCATTTCTGTTAACTATTTTTATTTCTTTTTTCCTTTCTTCTCTCTTTCTTTCTTCCCTCCCTCCCTCCTTCCCTCTCCTCCTTCATTTCAGGCAAGGATAATACAGAGGAAGGGCAAACACATGAAGAAACCAGAGAAAAGTGAAAATGGAAAGAAGAAAATGAGGCCCAGAATAAGTTAAGATGTATTTGCTGATCTACACTGTAAATTTGGCCTTGAGCTTTCCAATAGCCAAAGTAAAGAGATAAACGATCATTTAAGATACTGTGTCCATAAAAACAGAACAACACTGCGTTTTTGTAGTCACTAAAACCAGAGGAACATTCCATCCTCGGGTCAGCATGGAGGCTGCTTCTCCAAGAAACAGCATCTTCAACAACAATGCTGCCAAAATGCGGGAGCAGATGTTTTCTAAAATGCCTGTTTAGTGTCATAGAATGTCACAGCGCATATCAATAAAGTCAATTTTTTAAGAATAACAGCAGGAAATAATCAATGTGGTTCAGATATACACCTCCCTGGTGGGCTGTCTGGATCTGAGGGTTCGCTTAGGACAGTAAGAGGAACATGACTTCTATGTGTCCTCAAACAATTTTCTGTGTACATTCTTGCTCAGTGCAGAACTCTTGATAAACTCTGGGAAGCAGCGAATTCTGAGGTGAATGAGAATGCCACTGTCACCAGTTAGTTAAGTACAGATCCGTAAGTATTGATAGTCAATAAGCAGAGGACAGACTTGACATCTTGTTAAAACATTTGAAGCATTTGATGAGGATGGAGGCCTCTGGTTGTACAGTTTTAGGACTAGGATGGACTTGTGAGCAAGGTGAGATGTCTTTAGGAAACAGCACTTGGTTTGTGAAAACACTGGACAAATGGACAACCGAGGTTCCCAATTGGTCACCACAGAGCAGAGTTTTAGAAATAATGTACTGGTGACTGTCTGAGTTTCTCTAGAGGTGAAATGAGGCTCTCTCCGTAAACACTTTAAGCAAAGTTTTCTTCTGACATATTATTTGTTTTGTACTCTGTAACAAATTACCGTAAAACCCAGTGGCAGAAAACAACAGACCCTTATGATTTCACGTTTTCTGTTGCTCCAGCATTGGGCAGAGTCTCCGGTGGCTAGTTCTGACTCAGGATGTGACTCAAGAGGCTGCAGCTGAGGTGTTGTTGGGGCTGCGATCATTTTAAAGCTGGAATTGGGGAGATTCTGCTCCAAGAAACAGCTTTTACTCACATGGCTGTTGTTAAGTCTCAGAAAACTCACTTCCAGGCTCATTGATGTGGGCCTTTTTACAGTGTTGCTTCATGACATGGGAGCTGGCTTCCTCCAGAAACAAGTGATCTGAGAGAGAATGAAAGAAAGAACCCAAGATGCAACTCTCAGTCTTTTTGTCATGTAATCTCAGAAGTGACACCTCATTACTTATGTGGTAGTCTATTCATGAGAAACTAGTCAGTAAGTTTAACTACATGCAATAGGAAAGGATTATGTAAGAGCCTATCACATTACCTTACAGTTTTATGTGATAAAAATACACTGTGGCTACAAACACATAAAAATGTTTGAGAACAATTTCTATCAACTATATGGACATGATGGATGATTTTAGCCTAGACCAGTGTTTCTCCACCTTGGCTGCACACTGGAATCACTTGGGTTGCGTTAAAAAAATTCTAATATCTGGGCCCCATGTCTAGAGATTCTTATTCAGTTGATGTGTGATGCAGCCTGGAGATTGAGACTTTTCAAAAGCTCTGCAAGTAATTCTAACATTGGCCCAAACTGAGAACCACTGGCCTAGAATATTTTCCCATGAGGTGTTTCTCATCACCCAACATGACCATTTAAAAATACTTTCATAGGACATTTTCATAACACCAAACTTTAAATCTTGTAAAACCATGGAGAACTCTCAGAGATAAACTAGCTGTGAAATGTGAAAAAATAATCAAATGAATTGATCTGCTTATAGAGTTGTTAGCACTGAGCAGGCTCAGTGTTATCAGGTATTAGAGGGTCCCGGCAAAAACTGATTTTGATTTCAAAGCAGTTGTGATTTGCAGCTATTTATTTCTGACAACAATTAGATGGCTAAGCTAGTGTGTATTGAGGATACTCCTGGCTCAGGAAAATAAACCCTCATCAGGAATGTTGTAGGATGCCTTTTGTCTAGTCACTGTATCAGGAGAAGCTGTAACTAGCTTGTCCAGGAATGGTGTGAAGGCAAGAACATACTGATTTAAAAGAATCAATCTCTATATTATCCCCACTTGAACCATATTTGATCCAACAAAAGATTTTTTTCCCTCCATGTGTCCTGCTTCTCTCAGTGGGATCCCGATGACCATGCTATAGACAGACATATAACTGGTAGGTGAAGAGGGAGGAATTATTATGAGGTCAAATAACTCAGCTCAGTTTTTGAAGGTTATTTTAAAGGAGTTAATAAAATGAGAAAGATAGTAGCCATGTGGGCAAAGCAAAGTTATCTAATACAGAGCTAAAGAAAACCAGAATGATAAAAAGGAGATTAAAGTAAAAATTAATGATAAAAACTGCAGATACCACGTGTACATTAGCCACAGAAATTATATAATTATGCTCAAAAATCATGGGGGCAAAAGTAATACATGTCTGCTTCACAGATGCCCCTTGATGCCAGGAAAGGTATGGCATAAATAGGCATGAATAAAAGTGAATGATGCTTTTCACATTGGAACTGCTAATTATTGGATATGAATAATAAAAGACATTATTATAAATGCTATCACCACTACTGAACTGACCAGAAGCCTAGTTACTATATTACACACTCTATAAACATTATCTCATTTAATACAACACTTTTATGATTTAGGAATTACCACTTCCCTTGTACTCATGAGGAAATTGGGAAATTGAAGCACAGAGAGAGTAAGTGATTTGTAAAAAGTTACACAGCTGCAATGTGGTAGAGCCAGGACTTCAATTCGGATCTGTTGATCTTTAAGTATACACTCTTTGGAGTATATAAAATATACTATGAGGGAAGTGAACTGGGCTCTACAATTTTAGGAAAATTTTTCTATGAGCTGGGTTTAAGACGCTTTCGCCCATCCATTCCTGTGATTCTGAGTTACTGGGTCAGTAGGATCTCAAGACTCAGAAAGCCAAGTTCCTTTGGCTTCATGGTATCTCATGGTCCCTTGACTCTTGTGTGGCGAATGAAAGAAACAAATGCTGTTTACGTTGTGTCTTAAAGATGTATTCACAAAGTAATAAAAGTACAACCATAGTAAACAGCTAAATAGTACTGGATCTAAAGCAGAGCTGGCACTCATGAAGAATATTGATCTGAGGAACCAAAATGTAGTGTATCAGGGAGGAAATCATTATGCATTTTAGATGAGATTTATTGTTAGCTAAGCTGCTTTCTAGGATTAAAGGTGGAATGAAAAATATGCTATATTTTGGTCCAAATAATGTCAAGAGAGCTGCAGTGATTCTAAATGGTAGAATCACAGAAATATTCTAGAAGGAGGAGTCTATGGGATTTCTAGAAGCAGATAAAAGGAGGAGTGATGTTTTTAAGCTGGCTCATGAGAGCTGAATGTGCATATCTATTCCCAGCTCTAAATTCAATGACATCCAATTAATGGCTTAAAATTGGCCATAGGAAAAGTATTTACACCATGGAAATTGGCAAATACCACAAATCAGGACTAGCATGCTACTGAAAAGGGAGTTAGGAATCCCTGTAGTTGTAGGTGCCCAACAGTGTGAATGCACATTAGGTGAAACCTGGTGGGATACGACATCTGGAGGAAAGTAGTGGTGGATGAAGCTGGCAAGTTAAAATAGAGTTCGATTATAGGAGTCCTTGAATGTCCATCAAAAGAGGCTTGATTTTATTTTATAGACACTTCACCCATAAAAAAAATTTGTGATGTAATCCTATTTGTATAGTGGGCTGATAATTTCAGTGCCAGAGTCACCATTAGACTGAAAAAGTGAGATATTGGAAGTGGGAGACCATTGAAGAGGATGTAGCAGTAAGTAGCACCATAGAAACCTGATAGAGATCTGGATAGGGTAGTAACAGTGATATGGAGAAAAGGAACAGACAGGAATGACACAGAGGGGAAAGAATGTAGACAGTGACAAGTGATTGAATGGGAGTTACTGGGGGGATACAGGGGGGTGTCCAATATTACCAAAGTCACTCACTGGGGGACTAAAGGCTGATGGTGATATTTACAAAGATTGGAAAGACAGGGGAAACAGTATAACTGGGTGGAAAGTAATAGCCTTAGTTGTAGACATGTTAAATTTGAAGATATTTTAGGCCTTAAGAAATTCCAATCTATGATCTCCAGAGAAAGATCAGAGATAGAGATAGTAGGTGATGATAAAGATCAAAGGAGTGGAGGATAGAACACAGGAAGGGAGCACAGAGTGGGGAGACACAAGGGAGATAAAGAACATCCGAGTAGAACTTTCCATCATCTTTTCATTCATTTACTAATCCGCATATTTAACAAACATCCCCTATGTGTTAGGTAACCATATATTATCCTACCTTGTCTGGAACACTCCCAGCTAATATTTTTTGCCCCAGTATAGTTGTAAATAGAATCCCTTTCTACTGTCAAAAGTGTCCCAGTTTGGGTGTGCCACAAACAGTGCTGACAATCAAGAGCTTAATGATTAGCTCATGTAGACCCTGCTCTTAGGATTTCAACTAAATATTGTTTCTTGTAGTGTGGGTTGTGGAAATAAAGTAAAGGTTAGGCCGTCTTCTTTCATGTAATTTATAACCTGGAGGATGTCAATATCCACCTACACAATAATTCAAGTACCAGAAGGCAGAGTACAAGTCAGTGCCAACACTGATCAGTCAATGATCACTCAAGTACTGGAGAAGGGCCCATCAACGAGTTGGGTGCCTATTTTGTCCTCCAGCTCTGTTTCCTGACTTTTTCACGCTCCTCTGTGTCCAGGGGGCCTCATGTATGGGCTGTACCAATGGGCTTTTTTTGTTTTCTGATTTCCAGTAGGTTTGGCAAATGGAAAGAACCAACAGTAGGTCCTAAGAGAATGAGATTGGGGCACCCATTCCTCAGGGTCCCTTCATGCTAAGTCATAGTAGGTTGGCTGCATCCCTCTCCTAAAGCACAGCTCCATACAGGTACACTCTCTGGATTTCAATAACTACTCCCTCCCTTTATCCCTGAATGGGTAGAGGTCCCTTCCACATCCAGTAGGGACCCCACCAATGTGTTGATATGGTCATGTGTTTTTGGAAAGCTTGCTAAAATAAGATCTTGTAGTAGTCAGAATTCTAAACATGACCCCCAAGATTGAATGTCCTAATCCCTGGAACCTGTGGATATGATGAAATGTCTCTTTTGCTCTCATGAGTATGTCATATGGCACAGTTGATACTAAGATAAGGTGAGCCTCGTCTAATCACATGAGCCCTTGGAAGTAGAGAGCTTTCTACAACTGGTGGTAGAAAAGGAAGGCTGAGAGAGTTAAAGCAGGAAAAGGATTCCATGTACCACTGCTGACTTGAAGATGGAGGGGTCACATGAGAAGAAATGCAGGCAACTTTAAGGAAAGGATGGAAACCCCCAGTTGACTGCCATCAGGAAACAAGGACCTCAGTCCTAGAGCTGCAAGGTACTAAATTCTACCAAAAACACTAGTCAGCTTGCAGATTTCTCCCCAGAGCCTCCAGGTGAGGTCTCAGCCTGATGCTTTGATTTCACTCTTGTGATATCAGAGCAGAGAAGCCAGGGAACTTCTGACTTACAGAATTGTGAGCTAATAATTGGGTGTTGTTTTAAGGTGCTAAGTTTGTGATAATTTATTATGCAACAATAGAAAACTAATGCAAATATTTCAACTCATATTGAATAAGACTTCCATCTCTTTCTACTCTAACTTCCCTTTGTCCTACTTCCCTTTATGTCAGGTGATGTGGAGTGGCCCTGGGAATTTGGGGGATCTGACTAAGGAGAACTTGAGTTGGGTATGTATTTAGTTTGGATTTAGTGGGATAGGATTTTTACATGGCTCACAGTCACTTCCATGAATACTTACGGGTAGGCTTCCTGGTAAAGCAATGGCTTTTAGAAATACTTCCATACTCCACCGTACTGGGTCTTCTGACATCACCATAAGGAAATGCATGGCCAGAGGTTGAACTGTGATGTGTGCTATCATGCCTGACACAGAAGTATAATAACTGGGCCCTGGAAGAGAAGTAAGGTTTGAGATAGAGATCCAAAAGCTAGTCTGTGGCAAGTACTTCCAAATCTTACAAGTCACATGTTAAAAAAAAACAAAACTTGGGAAACATTTTCCCATAACTCAAAATAATTCTAAATATTTGGCTGATATAACCTAAAACCATTTGTGAAACTGGAGTTATAGAAAGTAAGAAAATGAACTTGCAGGTTTTCTCAATTTTAACTTAACAATTTACACATCAGCACTCATAACAATTTACAAACTAAATCATTGTCATTGGAGAAAATAACCAAAGAACATGCAGCCAAAAATTTAGGGGAAAAGAATGACAGCATTTCATCAGGCAATTTTAAAAATATTATGTGCTATTTTTCTGGCTTTTATAGTTTTTTTGTGGCAGTTGTCAGCTTTGTTTAAACTGGTGAGTTATTGTAACTTATTTTCTCATTTGAAAACATTCATTTACATTATTAATTTTGTGTTTGCCATTTTGTATTTTTATTAAACTTCATAAAGTACGGAGATGAATTTCAAGTTCCACAAACCCTTGCTTCTCCACGAAATTCCCCTCGGTGCTGTTAGTCTTAGGGCACTGCACTATGTCTTTCTAGTCTCCCTAATAATGGGGTAAAAAGTGCTGTATTAAATCTCCCTCAAATTGCCCAGTGCAGTTTGAGTACCATCTTTTTCTTCATGGTACCCCAGCTGATCGCCTCAGCATTGTCTTGAGTGACCTTACAAAATGGTGAGGTCCTCATAGTGAAGAGAAGGAGGGCATGGACTTTTCTGGTCAGCAGAGTTGGGAGAGCTAAGAAAAGGGCAGGGAGGATGTGAGGAACCCTGAGCCAGGCCAGAGCAGTAGATGGGCTCGCAGTGGGGATGAGCCATATTCACATTAAAGCTGATAATTCTAAAGTTCTAAACCAACACTTGCCACATTTGGCCAACTATCTCTCATTCTCATCTTGTGTTGCTCTTGGAGACAGTAACCTTTAATAGATTTGGAAGTTTTTTCTCCTAAATTGCTGAAAATCTAGAGGCTTATTAGGAGAATCAAAGTAATATTTATCACTATATGTGCTATATACATACATGCATGTTAAATGTACATATAACACACATGTATGTGTGTACATACACAAACACACACACACACACAGCCAGGTAGAGAAGTCAGCAGAGGTCTTTTCACAGAACCTGAAATAGGCCTCCCAGTGGGCCATAGAGAGTGCTGTTTTCCCAAATGATACTGACAATTTCTGAAACACAGTTAAATATAGATACCCAATACTTAGACGAGACTGCTTGTTAACATACAAATGTCCTGATGATGAAATTTACCATACCTTCTGTGTTGTTTTTTTAAAATAACTTTTAAAAAATTAACTAACGTTTAGTGGAGAAAATTTGAAAAAAAAATGCAACAAAAGATTAATAAAAATATAATATGATTACTTATCAATATCTTACTACATACTTTGAAATATTTTTTTTTTTTTAAGGGCAGTGTCACTCGCCCTCATATGTGGGACCTGAACCAGGGCCACTGGCTTCCCAAGCCAGCACTTAACCACCATGCCCCTCAGCCGGCCCTGAAATATTTTTCTATACATATCTACCTTTTAGACGGTACTGTCCTGCAAAGACAATGCTTTTATAGCTTTATTTTTTATTTAGCAAAATAGAATGGATTTACCATGATCACAAATATTCTTTTCTACCTCGATTTTAACAACCTTAATTATTTTGCTTGCTACAGAAATTAAGCATGGTCGTTTTAGAAAGTGTACAAATAGATCAGCAACCACAACCCCCACCCCCCTGGACATAAAACACACACACCACCCAGAACTGTCATCATCCTTATTATTAATCATGGTCCCTAATAACATTTTGATGCAGTGTAATTTTCTTTTCTTTTCTTTTTTTTTTTTTCAGCTGAGCCATCCTGCCACCTGTTGGCAGCTTAGTGGCAGCTCAGCTTGGGCTAGGCATCGAACTGCTGTTGCTCAGAGCTCAGCTCACACTTTTGAGCAGCTCTTAACCAACTGAGCCACTCGGCCAGCCCTGGTGCAGTATAATTTTCAATGGCTGTATTATATAGTTTGTCATACAGATACACTGTAATTTAGTGAAAGAATAATCCCATACGTTAGATATTAGGTTGTTTTCAGTTTGTGCCTGTTATAAATAAACCTGAGATGAGTGTCCTTATCCACTTTAGTATACAGATCTCTCGTTATCTTCTTGGGATGATTTCCACTTTAACTGCTTGGCATGTTTTAATGCTGTAGAAGTCTGAAATGACAAATGGCTCTTAATTAGCCAGGTGCCCAGGGCTTTGCAACCTTCCTCAAAGAATAGGCTCCCTAGGGCAGCTGTGTCATCATCTGTTGACTTGCTGTGAGAGCGTTGAAACCAAAAGCCAATGACATTCAAGGAGCATAATATAGTATGTCTTAAAGTCTAATTACATCTCATCTATTATCAAACATGTAGCTGGCATTCCAAAACGTTTTCCGTAATATATTTAAAATGTGTATTTAGAGAAAATCTTATTTCCCTGTAAAACCTCTTCTCCTTTTTTTGCCTGCCCAATTCTTGCCATCCCTCGACATCTAGTTTGATGGTTTATAACATTGTGGGGGTTGCAGAGCACTTAGAGGGGAACCTACGGACATGGAGCCTGGCTCCAAAAGCCCAGAAGTCCTCAGAGAGTCATGGTTCTCTGCAGTACTTCACTAACATGCTTCCTGAGTGCAGGAAGCCCGGGTTCCTCCCCAAACTTTCCTGGGTCTCTTTGGGGGAATTGGTGCTCTTAGTCTGACTGCTGCTTATCAAATACTACTCTAGACCAATGGAGACCTCAGACCCCTCTTGCAGCTAAGAACATTTCTTCATAACAGGCCATCCTCCTTGATCTACTTTGACCCAGGAAAGAATGTAGGCCACTCTCATAGTTAGCAAAAGCTTATGTCAGATTGCAAAATTGACAGAACTTTACAAAAAGCTAGGGATTGGGAGAATTACAGTACAGAGATGAGGGAGAAGTGAAACTGAATATCGGTGATAACTTGTAAAGTCTAATTACTGTGATCCACACAGAAGGCCCCTCAATGATCATTATTGCTCCCCTTTGAGCTTATGCTGCAGCCATGCTACAGAGGCCAGGGGGTCCCCATAGATTAGAGAACCCCATCAAGTCTTGTCCTGAGACTCAAATATCCCTACCTGGAATGGGAGCAAAGACTGTGGTTCTCAGTAAAATACAATAACAGGGAAGCCACAGTGACCCCACGGAGGGTGACTTTTCTATATTCAGAAACAAAATGCTTGGCCTGAAGCCCTTGAAATATGTCATAGTTTCAGGGTTTTCTGAGGACAATGACAGATCCCTAAAATATCTATAGCTAAACGGCTCCTCAAAGTGGTCTCAAAACAAAGGCCAGACCTACCTGAGAAACAAATTCTAGCTTCACTGTCGAATGAAGAACAGATTTTTGACATCCTTCCCCATGCTATCACTTTTATAAATTCAATGGTAATTTTAATAACTCATCTCCAACAGCTAAAATAAATTGCTAGCCGATTTAAATACCAATTAGTCTCCATCACACAACCACACCATTGGCTGAGTATTTTTAAATATTTTAGATCCACCCCTGAGCCCTTCCAAAGATTCAGTTCGTAACCACTTGCTCCATCTCAAGCCCTTTAACTTTTTCTCTGACCTGTACTGCTAGCCACTTCCTCTGTAGAGAACCCACCTCACAAATGATTCCTTGCTGGGGTGCTCGTCTATTTCATAAACATTAGTCTAGATGTTTTGTTTTTTTTAATTGCAAACTCTGAAGGCAGAAACCTTAGTTTTACTTTTATTTTTAGCAATGCCAAACACATCATCCAGTAAATGCTGTATTGTGTTTTCTTACTTCAAAGATGCTATTTATTGTGAGATTGTACCATTGATTTCATAAAAGCTCTTCAGGAAACAAACAAAAACCCAGTGCATCAAATGTACATATTGATTGGTAAACTCATCTCAATTTTAGAAGCATTAATGTTGGGGTGGAGGGAATAAAGGACAGAGGAAATATGGCATGATGGAATATGGATTCACAGCTCTGAGGACCTCCACTGTCACCTATTCCAGCTTCTTAGCAAATTCTGGAATCTCTCCAGAACTAGGGTTAATGAGTGAAATTCAGGGAATATATGTACTCTCTGAAATTATAGAGAAAATTGTGTTTGTGTGTATGTGTATAGATTTTTCTTAGGAAAGGATCAACTTATTTTATTAGTCTCTTAAAGCCATTACTAGCTTCAATATTCTCAAGAACAATTAATCTAGGTACTCACTATAGGTAATCATCTAGTCTGAGTTTGAGAATTTCCAAAGAGAGTTCATTCAGTCGTTCAACTCTTCTCACTGTTAAAAAGCCTTTGCTAAACTTGACGTAAAACTCTCTGCCATATGCATGGTCCTGGTCAAGCATATCTATGTTTGCTGGATGTCTTATATGTAAATAATAATGTTTCATTATCAATAAAATGATATACATTGATTAGTAGCTTGATTGATAATATGTTGGCTTACTAATGTAAGAAAGGGGAATGTGAAGACCATGAAATCAGACTGGTTGTTTTTCTTTTCAAACAAACTTAGATTTTTATTCTTTTTTTGGTCTAATTTTGAGTATGAATAATTTAAGAAGTAAGCTAATTTGGTTAAGAGATGGCATATAGTCACTGCTGAATACATGTGAACTGAGTGGGTTAATTAGGTACATAATGAGTATTATAAATGAATGAATGAATGAAAGGTAGGCTAACAGAAATATGTGGAATATGAATTTACAAATGAATGAATGAATGTGTAGATTAATATGATGAGTAACCTAAAACACATAGGTCTAACTTTCTAGGTTTCATATATGTAAATTTTTGAGATTCCCTTCTGGACCATGCCAACATTATTTATAATCATAAACAATTTCAGGGTAAGGAGTCTACTTCTTCTAAATGTAGATACTTTCAACTTTCATCCCCCTATATCTCTCCATCCACCCAGCAAACATTTCCTGGCTGTCCTGCATATCCTAGATGGAGGAAATATGGTATGGTGAAATATGTTCAACCCCAAAAAGCCGCAGTGGACAAGAAGAGCGCAGGTCGCTAAATAACTGCCACCAAAACTACTGTGATGAGATCACAGAAGTTTCCATTTAGAAGACACAACACTGATTACTTTTGTTCAACTTCCTCATCTTATTGATAGGACAAACAAACCCAGAAAAAGACATAAGCAGTAGAAGATCTATATTTAGTAGATTCAAGGTCCCTAAAATGTAAAGCAAGGAAAAGAAGATGAGTCATAGATGATTAAGAAGGCTCTTAGTTTAGGGAGAAATGTTCAGTGGATCTCTAATAAACATCAGATCCTTGGAAACCTGGCATAAACTCTGAAAAAACTGACATAAACTCTGAAAAATAAACCATGAAAATTCACTGACATGCATACCTCCTTCTATACTTCACCAACTATTTTTGTCATGTTGACAAGAACCAAGGAGGCAGCGTGTGGCCGGGAAGCATCAGGATGGACCAGAATGCCCAGGAGCCGGCCTTGGCTCTGCTGCTGATGTGCTGGGGGGTCTTGAGCAAGTGGCAGTTTCTCTCTTGTCTCAAGTGACCCATCTGTAAATGGAGAGGGCCAGATGCAAAGGTCACCCTTTCTGACACAACGAGTAAGCACCACAGCTTTCTGAGAAGGGTTTTTGTTTGCTTGTTTGTCTGTTGTTGTTTGGGAAGCACTGTCCAGGGCTGGGGGATGGCAAGGTAGTCTTGTCCTTTGGCGAACCAGGGAACTCACCCCAGCTGTACTCTGACCACTTTCAGACCTCGCTGCAAAGCCAAGTCTAATGAAATGTGCATTATTGAACTTGATGTTGCTTTCAAATACTTGATGGAACTTCTTTCTTTATTATTTTCCCCTGGCCTATAAGAAGCACCACACATCTTGAGAAGGAGAAGCGGGGAAAAAGCTGAGGAATCCATTATGGATTTTTTTTCTTTTAAACCTTATGGAGACCCCTAAGGCATTGATTGGCACCAATGTAACTGCTTTCCGCTGTAGCTGCTCTTTGATGCTATTACATTAAAAGGTAAGGCTGACAGCAGAGCAATTCAAAACAGAAAACTGACAGACAGCGAGGAGTATTTTTAAAAACTTCTTAGACATTGGGGTTATGGGGGAGATGGGAGGTGGGGTATACAGTGGAGAAAGTCCCAAGGATCCAGGGTCCTGTTCAGCCACTTGAAACAGACTTGGAAGGAGTGAACAAAAGAGAACGCATGAACCCCTGACATCTACTGAGCATGTTAAATTTCTCAGAGATCTTAGTGTCAGTTCTTCCTGAGCATCAGTAGGTGAGCTCAGATTCATTCATTCATTCACTCATTCAGCAAATAGTCATTCAACATATGCTACCCTACCTGCCAGATACTGTCTTGAGTGCTGGGTATGGAGCTGGGAGCAAACCAGCCCTGACTCTCCTGGAGTTTAGCAATGGAGCTCGTGACTTTCCTATCATATCTTTTAAACTGTTCTCTGAGATAGGCAAGAATAGGTATGTGATTAAAGAAGAGGCGTAAGCTCAAAAAAGCTAAATAGGGGAGTTGTAAGTGAGTGGGTCACCAGGCTGGGTAAGTGGGCTCGGTCCTGCTGGGGGCCACGTGAGAGACCGTGTACAATACAGACATCTCAGAATTGACCTGTGCAGGGTAGGAGGAAGCTAAGGTATTCATTCGCCAGCTCTGCTCCCTCATGGAGGGGGAGGTGGCTTCAGCCATGAGCTCTCTGACACTTCAGTGTGCCCTGCACTGAGGCCTGACCTGCTACCTTGGGCAGAGATCACAGGCAGGCAGCCTGGGGAGAGTCCAGGGACTAAATGGGAGAGAGGAGTACATGGATGGGGGCACTGACAGTGTCTACCTCGATGGTTATCCCCGTTTTATAGAAAAAAACAACAATGGAGGCTTGAGAGGTCATCCATCTAGTATTACAGTTCAAACTAGAATCCAGTATATTTATACTGTACCCTCATCCTAAAAAAAAACAAAAACAGGGTTAAGCTCTCCATCAGCCTCAGATGGAAGGGCTTGGTGTGTGTCTCTGAATTACAAGGAAACGGTATCCCCGGAAGGCAGCTGAGGACGGGCTAATTCTGGGGCCAAAAGGCAGACTGCCTGCGACGGGGCCTCGCAGGCTTGCAGACCAGGACCTTTTTTCTCTGTGACCCCTGAGTGCGCAGCCTCAGGGTAATATTGTGATTTATAAGGAATATGTGTTTTGTCATTCATGTAATCAAAATATAGTTCTCCTATCGTATATTTGGTCTCCTTCCACAGTGCCTGACTGCAGCTCCCCAAACCCTTGAAATTCCCTCTAATAAGAGCTTTAAAGGTGTCTTGTTTTGTCAATGAGGTGATTTTTGGAAAGCCCTTAGGTAACCTAAGGATGGAGGCTGGTTGCCAGGAGAACCAACTGCTGGATTAGAGAGTTGGAACTTCCAGTCCTACTCCCCCCACCTCCCACTCCAGGGAGGGGAGAGGGGCTGGAGGTGGGGTTCAATTCCAATGGCCAGTGATTTAATCAGTTGAGTCAGTGTAATGAAGCCTGCAGAAGAACCCAAAAGGACAGGGTTCATGGAGCTTTCATGTTGACAAACTCATCTACACAGGGAGGGTGACACATCCCAACTCCACGGGGACAGCGCCGGTGCTTGACACCCTCCCAAACCCCATCCTGTGTGTTTCTTCATCTAGCTGTTCAGCTGTATCCTTTATCATATCCTTTAATAAACTGGTAAATATAAATGTTTCCCTGAGATCTGTGAGCCATTCTAGAAAATTAATGGAACCCAAAGAAGGTGTCGTGGGAATCTCTCATATATGGCTGGTTGCCCTGGTCAGGTAATAACCTGGATTTTCAACTAACATCTGAAGGTGGGGGGCAGTTTTGGGGCCTGAACCCTTAACCTGCGGGGTCTGATGCTATCTCAGGCTGGATAATATCATAATTGAGTTAAATTGTAGGATGCCCAGCCGATGTAGGGGCCTGATCATTATTGTGGGGAAAACCCCACACACATTTGTGACCACTTTCGTGGTGAAGTGCTATATGTGAGTAGTAATGAAACACACAGGAGATAGACTAAGCCAGTTTTTTTCCTGCAAGTAGAAAACTGAGTTTTTCTAAGAAACTTAGGCTCTGAGCCCCTGGTTGGCATGGAATGAGGCTGAGAGGAGAGAATGAGTGAGCTTTTTTCTTTTTACCCTGAAGGCTTATAAAACCTAACTGGAAGAACATGATGCTAAAACAGCATAGACGTTCATTGGGTCAGATGGGCTGGTCTAGTTTTGACTCACTTGTGCAAGCCCCTTCATCCCCAGAAGTCAGGCTCCGTTTCTTCATTTATGAAAGAGAAATATTATCCATTTCACAAGGTTGCTGTTTAGATTGCCGTGATGATGAAATGAGATATTGTTTGTGTCTTAGCCTGGATTTCCCAGCAAATAGAGCCTGAAGCACAGTTTATGTGCCAATGTAAGTGTTAACATGGTGTTAGGGATGGGGTTGATAGAAGACTCTGATAGATGAAAGAAGTGTGAGCACTGCACCTGCTGGATCCCCATCAGCCTCCTGTCTCTCATCTGGAAAAAATTGCCCTTAGGACCCCCCCCCGTACTTCTGAGTCATGTTACCTGCCCCTCCTGGCAGCTACTGGAGGGGAGCCATCAATTGTCAGGATTGGGAAGGGGGTGTATGTAACCTGACACCTGAGCCCCAGGACTCTTACCCCTAGGGAGGCTGTAAGAGACAAGGCCATGGCAGATGTGGTCAGGGCTTTGTGACCATGAGAATGGTGTATCCTGCCGCTGCTGGTGCTCCTGGAACAGAGTTGAGAGCTGAGGCCAGTGGGACAAGCAGAATTGAGAAGATTTGTGCAGGTGCATGAACTGGGTTAGGCTCCGTATGTGCAAAATAATTTTATAGTGTAAAGAATAAGGCAGGCCATGATTATAAGTGACATCAGATCTCCAGATTTCAGTCTGGTGCCTGATTTTTAACTTTTTCTTTCTTTCCTTTGTTGTCACTCATCCAAGACATGTGTATCATTTCTATGTGTTGCAATGAAAAAAACCTTGAATGAACAAAGGAATGAAGAATAGTGTATAACTTTATAGGCAGTAATCTATGTGAGGGTCCAAAGATGGCTCTCAGTAAAAATAGATGACATTTACTGTGCACTTAGTTCATGTCCTGGGCCAGCACCTCACATGTACCACCTCACTTAATTCTCATGTAGCCCTTTTGTTATCCCTGTTTTACAGATGAGGAAACTGAAGCTTAGGGAAGTTAAGGATATTGCTGAGAGTCACACAGCTAATGAGTTGCAAGAAATGCACTAGAGTTTCATGACTTCTATTTTCTGCTCAATTAGTGTATTTTCGTTTTGCATTGAGGGTTCCTAGGTTTGGTCTGTATGGCAGAGGTGGCAGGAAGTGTCACTGGGCATGACCATCACATTTCTGTGACCCTGACAAAGTAGACAAATGCTATATCCCAAACATCTGATTGCATATATCCCTATGAAACTTTCGCTCTCACATCAATGTTATAGAATATTGAATTCCACAAGGACAAGAACCTGTGTATACCTTGCCTCTGTGTTCCCAAGCCTAGAAAAGCTTTGGCATATATTAAAGTCATAATGGGGTAGAACAGATCATATAAGGGATGGAGGTAAAATCTGAACATAAAAATGCCCTCGAAGGCAGAGGCTGCCAAAGCATTGTGGGTGAGCCAACTCCTGCCAGCTCCTGCTTCTGTAACTATTTATTGAAACACTGTTATGCCCATCTGCTTAGATACAGTAAGTCCTCATTTAATGTCATCAATAGGTTCTATGACTTTAAGCAAAAGGACAGGACACGTAACAAAACCAATTTCTTCACAGGCTAATTGCTATAAACAAAAATTAGTCTCCTATGGCATCTGATCATCATTGTGATGAAAGGGTGTGTAGTGAACCATGTTATTTAAGGACTTGCTGTATTGCCTCTGGCTGCTTTTGTGTTTGTGCTATTACAGCAGAGAAGAGAGCTAACACAGAGACCACATGGCCCATGAAGCCAAAGGTATTTGCTCTCTGGAGCTTTACAGAAGAGGTTTGCCCACCCATGCTCTCAGGTATGCTTGGCGTAGACTCAGAAGCTGCCATCAAAAGCTCAGATGAGTAGAAAAATATTTGGGTTATACAAGTGCTTTGCCCCACCTGTCCCTTTTGTCTAATGAAAATAAAATATAGTTCTCATAATGTCATATTAGATGTCTAAAAGTGGGACCAAGTAAGTGCCTAAAGTGGAGATGTGACTCAATGCATTGTAGAGTGCCCTGCCACCACTACAAATGCTGCTCTAGAAGCACAATAGAAAAAAAGGTTACAGTATAATAAATGGAAAAATATCAAAATACTGAATTCAACATAATTCCACTTTTCTGTCAGGCATGCATACACACTTATAAAATAAACACACGTAGCAGGAAACACCAGAATGTTACCAGTGTTGAGGTGATAGAATTATGGTTCATTTTGATTTCTGTTTTATGCTTATCTGAATTTTCCATTTTTTTCTCCCTAAAATGTACAGGCATTTTTTTCCTCAATAAAAAGTTTAATTTTGAAAGCATTATAAATAGAATCTCTCATAATGTGGGAATAAAAACAAAAAGCCCAGAAAAAGTGTCTATGTGATGAGAGGTGGCTGGTTAAGGGCTCAGCCCACCTTCTTTCCCCTAAATGTCTCTTTTCCCTGAGTTTTCTTCTCCATGAAAGTATTACGGCCTTCTGCTATATCGGGCCCCAGGGAGCCCTGTTTCCTCTTAAAAACTGCAAATGCATGAATTGAAACAACTTTTCTTGTTTCCCTTTGCTCAGTTGAGACAGGCTGACATTTTCAAAAAGAACTTTAATACTCAGAGAACAAAAAGGCAATAATTACAGAAAATACAAAAGGCATCACAGTTGTCATGTTTAAAACATAAGTTTGTAGATCTCTAAAGGGCTGGTTCCTCGTGGAATCAGAAGCAAACTCGCCCCCCTGCTGGAGCCTTGCCTACTTCCTCTGAAGTGCGCACAACTGCATTTCTGCCACCTGGAATCAGTCTTGGGGCAAATAATTCACCTTATACATCAAGGAAAAATATCACTAGCTAAAGAGCACCCCATCTGGGCCTTTCCCATATCGTTCTTCTCCAGGAGGCATTACAGTTCATGCAGAGATGACTGACAGGTGAGAGAAGCCACCCTTTGTCAATTTAGCAGCACCTCACACCACACACACACACATGCTACCCAGATATACACATACATATATGCAGACACACAAAGGAACACACTATCCACATATACACATACA
Organism: Aselliscus stoliczkanus; assembly: GCA_033961575.1. NCBI lineage: Eukaryota > Metazoa > Chordata > Mammalia > Chiroptera > Hipposideridae > Aselliscus > Aselliscus stoliczkanus. Next base: position 20,511,537 of record CM066733.1, read on the forward strand.
TATATGCACACATACACACACATAGACATACTACACCTGTAGAAAACCTCTTAACTCATTATTCAGGTGAGTGTCTCTTGCCTCATACACGCCAAGAAGTGGCCAAGTTAAAGTCCATCCATTACAGGTTCATAATATGACAGTTCATGACATGTCCATATGTCAACAACTGCACATATGCAGTGACAGAACCTAGTCAGGGTTCTCCATCTTAAAGCACAAGCTAGAAATCCAGGAGGCATCAAATCCCGAAGCTTCTCACCTTTGCCCTTGCTCAGGCTATTGGATCCCCTGAGATGTCGCTTCCCCTTCTTTTCCTTCCCCGAAGCCTTCTCTGTAGACCTTGGGAAGAAGTGATCCCTCTCTCCACTGGAATAGTGAAATCTTTCCCAATCTCCCTTGTGGCTTACACCATAAAACTCATCTGTGCTGAAACTAATTACACCCCTCTCTTTTGTCTCTGTAAGCAGCTTGAGGGCAAGAACTATTTATTTTTTATTGTTGTATCCCATATACAGGTTTGAAAAGAGTGTCTCACATGTGACAGAGGCTCAATAAATAGTTGTTGAATAATTGAATAAATGTAATTTAGTAATTATAGAGACAGTCTAAAGATATCCATCTAGGACCACTGCATGGAAGTTCCCAGGAGATTGATTCCTACTCAGTTTAACAAATAACTTTCTCGGAGTCTACACTACATCATGTTGCAATGGGTTATCCTGGAAAATACCATTGGGTGTATTCTAGTCAAGATGAAAGTCTGCTTTTGAGAAATATCATAATGGGGATTCATGCAAGAGATGAAGGGTTGAACTAGATGTCCTCTAAAATTGATTTCCAGCTCTATCTTTCTGGTCATTCTAAATCCAAATGCAAGCAAGAAATCTTACTGGAAAAGTTTTTATCGTTTGCTCAGGCTGTCATGAACTAGTCTATTGCTGCATCGTGCATTTCCATCATTAGCTATTTTTTCGAGCTGGTCCTCCTTTCTCAACTATAGCTGTTAAAGTATCTTACGTGACATGATAACAGCTAAAAAGCACTAGCAATCACTGAAGAGTACCTGACACTTCTTGGGAATCCATGAAATGTATGCATTTTATTTGAAGATAATTTGGCTTTCAGGTAACATATTTGCTAGGTTTCTTTCCCCATACCTCCCTTAAAAGGCTAGTTTCCTGGAGCTGGACCTTGGTTTCTGAGAATTGCCCTGTTCTACTTGCCTAGCCTACCTGCGGTACCGTAATCCTATTTGCATCAACCAAATTACTTTCTCTGAATCCAATTTATACAGTGACAGATGGGGAATTCCAAAAGGGAAAGTTTCCATTCATAGCCAGAAAATCATCTTTATGGGAAGAAAGTTAGAAGGAAACTTGGTGACATGCACAGAAATTCAACTTCGGGAAGCCATCATCCTCCATTTTTCATTTATTTCTCGGTAAAGTTACTGGGCCCACAATAAGTTTGTTCCTCACTAGTTTAAGATATTCAAATTAACCATTAATGAGTACTGATGAATTTACCTTACTAAGCAATATCAAAAAAATGGTTTTTGTTTTCTTTCTATCTCCCTATTTGAATGTTTGTATGATTTGTGTCGCAAGCAACACTTGAAAGGGGCATAATTCATTTCAAGAAATTAAATGCCCAGTTTCTGATTTTTTCCCCTTTTTCTCTTTTTGAAAAACTCACATTTACAGCATGACTTTGGTTTTAAACTATCTGGAATTTTTTTAGCATAAATTAACATACCTGGAATTATTTAACATGAAATAGCATATCTGGAATTTTTTTAACATAAATGAGTCATTATGAGGTCAATTTCCTTGTCCTTTAGCATATCTTTTGGAGGGTTTCCTTAGTTCTGAAAACCTGGGACACTGTTTTGGATGCTGTTTGACATGAATGTGAGGAAAATCACAAGATTAAAAAGGCCCTGAGCAGAGGATGGCAGAGCATGCTAGAATTCTATGGGACTCTTCCTCCTGGTAACCCCCTGCAAGGCTGGTCTTGGGTGGGAACTGAGGCCCTGAGAGGGTAAGTAATTTGCAAAACAAATCACACATTAAATTGGTGACAGTAATAATGATGATCACAGACTTTATTTTACACTCATCGTGCTCCAGGCACTCATCTAAGTGCTTTTCAGTTGTTCACTTATGTAACTCAGTCATCCATTCTGTGGGGTTGTTGCTACTCTTAGTAATAGATGAGAAAAAATTAGATGCAGAAAGGTTAAATATTTTGCCTAAGGTTACAGAGCTAATAATTGATGGAGTCAGGATGTGAACTTGGCTAGAAGGTTCCTAAACCTCACTTTACACTTTATGCTCTTTTGCCACTTTATCAGAAATATGGGTACAGTCTATAAATGTTTGCATATATGTATACAGGAGAGGAGAAACACACATACATGCACACACACATATATCCTTCATACATAATTATTATCTTTCATTTGCAAAGCTCTGCCTCTAAACAGGGAAAAGATGACTAACGTTCCTTATGGTTGGCTGATTATCATAATACAAATTCCTACAAATGGAAACCGTTGCCCTAGCTAATCTTAACGTCCTTACATCAGTAGTTATTTCAAGAGAAAGCAATTCCCATCTGTTATAGAAACATATTCAGTGACAGCATATATCTCCTTATCTTAGTACCATCCCAGTGCAATGGTGAAAACAGCATGATTTTATTTTATTTTATTTTATTTAATTCTGGAAAGCTCTCTCAAAGCCAAAATATGCGAGGAGACTCAGCAGTGACTTCTTGGTTGTTATATGTGTATGCAAAAGAAAGACTATTACCTTTGCTTCTCCTTTTGAATTTACTAAATGACCAGATGTGTGTAACAATCAACCCTTTGGTTGTATGTGCTTATTTCAGAGTAGTATGGACATCGGTTACTTTTCTGCTCCTCATGTTTTTCCTCTGGGGAAACAGTCCACCCCCACCTGGTGGAACTGTCATTCGCCTGGTCCTGCCTTGCCTGTGACAGGGATGAGCTCAGAACCCAGGCTGGCCAATCCATGTGTTCTATCTGTCCAGATGCTGAAATTGTTTCAGGGATGGGCACGTGGCCAGAAGTGGGACAGCCAGGGTTTTACCCTAGACTTCTGCATGAGCCATTGGAGGACTTCTAGGTATGAGGATAATATAAGCCTGGAATGGCTGAGTCATTGCTGGCATGTGAAATGAACCTGCCTGAGAATTAAGCCACAAAAGAGAAAATAGATGCACAAAAGGGAGAGAAAAGATATAAAACCTTAAACTCTTGAATTGAGCCATGTCTGAAGCTAGGCTCTAATTTGGGGTTTTCAGTTGTTCAAGCTTAAGCAAAAGGCGAGTTACTGTCACTTGCAAACCAAAAGAATTGTAATACATGGACTCCTAGAACCTGAGAGTTAGAAGGGAACTTAATGACCTAATTTCCCACCTGGTAAGGAATGCCGTGTATTTCACTTTTGTCATTGGTTTCCTAGGTTCTGTCTCTGCCGGAATTCCTGTAGTGACAGGAGGTTAGTTATTCCACTTGGCAGTTCATTCCGCCATCGTCTGGCTATGGTGTCTGAGTAATTTATATTTCCTCATACCAAGCAAGTTGCCTTCTTATCCCTTCACGAACCCCACTGATGCTTTCCAGAGCGTCACGGAAAAGTCAACTGGCTTTTTAAAAGAATTGAAGACAGTTATCTTGTCTCATTTCTTTCAAACATTCCTTCAGCTTTATTCGAAAGTTAATAGACTGCTCTGCTATTCACCCTGCCCACATCATGGTTCATAACTACCCTAGTTTCAGGGACCCCTAAAAACTTCCATTCAGGGCCGGCTGAGTGGCGCGGTGGTTAAGAGCTGTCTTGGGAAGCCAGCGGCCCGGGTTCGGATCCCACATATGAGGGTCAGTGACACTGTCCTTAAAAAACAAAAACAAAAACAAAAAAAACTTCCATTCAACCGTCTCAGAAGCTACCTGGGGAAGGGCAAGGGGTTCGTGTTCAGCACCACAACCCCTTTAGCTGGTTTTTGTTGATGTTTCTGCATACTGCTTCTTTTGGGCGGGGGACGATTGGATAGTCCCTGCTCTTATGGGTCTTTAGCCTTCTTAAACTATTTCCTAACGCCAGAATTAATCAGAGTATGAAAGAAACGTCTCCAGGTGAGGGTCGGTTTGCTCAAAGTTCCTTTAGATTATCCGTGGTGGTCATGATGCAGGGGCCATGCCTTTACTGAGGAAGCCTGGAATGACTGCTCAGCGCTGGGAAGCTCCAAAGCCACTGAAGTCCCCAAATCTTTTATAGTGCAAACAGCTGCAAACCCTAAATATTTATGCATTTCCAATTAAAATACTGATACTAAGATGAAAGAGAGAAATGGACTTACCTTTGGATTTGAGGGTTTTTAAGTACATTTTCTTCCTAACAATGTGCTTAATGCAAAATGAAATTATAATGCTTTTTTCAAAAATGTCACAAATGCAACCCTCATAGTAAGAAGTCAGTTAATTCAGAGATGCTTACAGAAAATCCTTGGTAAACTGCCTCATTGCCTTTCCTTCTAGTTCCTTGAGGGAATCAGTGTGAACAGCCTGATTTGTCTTCTCCCACACCAGTCTATATACTCACACATATGTACATACACATCAATTTCCTTTTGTTAGTGCCTTTCAAAAAATAGATTTACTCATGGAGTCAACAGATGCTTATGGAGTGTGCATCACACATCAGATACTGTTCTAAACACTGGGAATACAGAATGAACAAAATAGAACCCTGGCTTCATGACTGTTATGTTCTCATGATGGGGAGAGAGAGAGTGCACAATATAATTGCGTAAAATCCATGGTATTATTAGATATCGACACACATTAAGGAGAAAAACAAGGTAGGAAAAGGGGCTTAGGAGTATCGGAGGTTGCGTTTAGTTAGTGTCACCTAACTAATGTCAGGACTTTAGTGTAAAGACTTAGTTGTGTTTGGGGAAAGGGGAGAGTAAGTAGCAAATCCTTAGAGCAGGAGTGTCCTTGAGTGTCCCAGGAACAAGGGACCCAGCTCTGCTCCAGTGAGGTAACTGAAGGACAGAGTAGAAGGGGCTGAGGTTAGAGCAATGATGGGTCAGTGCCCCTAGGGCCTTAAAAGTCTTTGCATCACCTTGGGAATTTTTTCTGAAAGAGACTGATGGTTTTGATCCAAGGACCAAAATACCCTGATTTGCATTTAACAGGATCACTCTGGCTGCTGTACTGATAATAGACTGAAGGGTGACACGGATATAAGCAAGGAGCACAGTCAGAAAGCCATTGTAATAATGTAGGAGAAATATGATGGAGCAGGATGGTCGAAGTGAGCAGAGCATGACACCATAGAATCCTGGATGTATTTTTATGGTGGAGTCTTCAGATCTGCTGAGGGACCAGGCATGGGGTGTAAGACAAAATGTAGAGCCAAGGAATCTGCCAAGGCTTTTATCCTAAAAACTGGAAGACAGTTGCCATAAACTCAGATGAGACAGACTACAAAATGAGCGGGTATTTTCAAGAGAGAGACCAAAAGTTAAATTTTAAGGCATGTTTCAGTTTGAGATGCAAATTGGACATGATTTTAATAGGTATGTCACATTTCATAACACCATTAATTGAACCATTACTTTGTTGCTTAAATTCAGGTTTCTATCAGACTTTTGCAAGTATAAAGATCACTGCAGTTTTCCCAAGGCCAAATTCTTATTGGTCAATTCTCAGTGTAAATGTCACCTGCTCGGAGGGCTCTTTCTTGATCACCCATTTCAAAGTTACAGGTTGTCTAATCACATTGCTCTGTTTAGAGTCTGTATATAACATTTATCTCTGCCTGATATTTTTCCTTATATATTTATCATTCATCTCTGTCCCTTATGTTAGCTTTGTGTTTTTCTGTCTTCCATGATTGGCACAGAGTAGGTACTCAATAAATACTTGTGAAAGAATAAACACTGTGTCTTTATACAGATCATCACGTATTGATGATTTGTTTTTATAGAATAGATTTCCCAAAAGTGATATTGCTGTGTCCAATTGTATTTTTAATTGTTCTGATACTGCCAGATTAATTTCCTGAAAGGTTATAACAATCCATTCTCCCACCAGCCATGTATGAAAGCAGTCATTTCCCTGCGTCAATTGAAGCATGGAATGCTTTTATCCTTTGATGTTTTGCTTCAACATTGCTTTCTTATTTGTCAATCCTTATGCTTCTAATGACTTCAAGTAGCTTTAGTAATTCACATCCAGTTAATGAACTCCTACATAAGGTGGGAAACAATTTGTTTAGGTCTCTCTGAGATGATCTTAATGACTGCATTCACTGTTAGCTTGGAGGATTGTTTGATGTTGTGAATACAGGTGGTTTATCATAGGTAGATTTAACTCTTCAGTCCTTTTCTATTTAGGGCTTGGAAACCTGAAGCCAGGAAGAACCTTTAAGGCTTTTCCCATTGTATAATAACACCTGATGGGTTTTCCCAGAGAGATGTATGAGAAGTTCTGTAAATCCATATTTTATTTTATTCTTTTTATTGGGGAATTGGGGGAGAGAAACAACTTTGGGGAATCGGGGAAGGGAAACAGACAAGTTGCTGTCCTTTTGTTCTTCAGTCTAGTTATGGAAGATGGCACTTCTCTAGACCATGTTGGTATTGTGATCATTGCGCTCTTCCGGGGTGAGGCAGATCGGTTGCTGGCCACTGGACAGCCACTCACAGCGGCTCTTGGCAGCTCACGCCAGCTGCCAGCCACTCACAGTAGCTTACGGCAGCCCACAGCAGCCCCTCTGCAGCCTACGCCATTGCCTGCTACTCACGGCAGCCCAGCTCCAAGTAGAGCTGTTGTTCACCATCTTAGCTGTGAAGGGCGCAGCATCACTGGCTCTCATGTGGGATCCGAACCCCACGCTCTGGTACTCACAGCTGGTGTCCCAAGCCTGCTCTTAACCAACGTGCCACTTGGCCGGCCCATGTAAATCTGTATTTTAAAATGCATGCATGTGAATCATTCTAGGAGAGGGATGTGAATAATGGTATAATTAGTGTAATAAATGTTGGATCCATGTTGAAATAATTTATTTCTGCATAAAATCTATGAGGCTGTGGAGCCTTCCAGCTGAAACAGATTATGTCTCCATTCAGAAGAGGTAGACATCGATTTTTACCCCCTTCAAATGGTCTTTTCAAGATCTTCACCTACATCATTCACCTGTGAGGAAGCTTTTCTTTTGCTTCTTGACTGTCATTTGCCCTTTATGGTTTGGTTGGAATCTCTTGTTTCCATCCAGCTGTGATAATTTCTTCTCACTCTAGGAGTCAGGATGTGTGTAAAGTGAGAGTCCATGAAGTCTGAGACTGAGCTCAGACGCCTCTCCTTTCTGAATCTGCTGTGTGTGATGTTAACCAAGCTCCACAATTTCATTGTTGCAATTTTTTCTGTATAAACATACAAGGTGCAGGAATGCCTGTCAGCTAGACAGGAGGGTTTGCACTGTTCAAGTCATAGTAACCCCAAACCCCACCATCTACCCAGAAAGGTGTTACATAAAAATCTCCTTACTGACACGTCAGGTTAGCAAAAAGCGTTTGTTGAGCTACAGAAAACAGACATGGTGTAAGGCCTGTTCCCAATCTCTCACCCACAATTCAAATTCCAAAACCTTTAAAAATAGCAAGACCTGATCTGAACTTGTCTGGTGATAAACCTGACCTAAAATGACTTGAGGCTATTTATAGTCTCTATGCCAATTAAATGAATAGTTACACATTTCTCTGTAGGGATATTAATGTGTACAATTAGGAGGTACTGATCATATTTCACTGGAGGTGATAAGTAGTAATTCATATTATCTTTCAAAATCCAAAATAATTGGAATTCAGAAACCTAGTGGTTTGGGGTAAAATCTTTTGGACTTGTAGGTAAATCTATATCAATAGTGACTGGAAAAAATGTTAAATATCTCATAGATGTAAAATATATGGACAATTAAAGTGTTCAACAGCAGTATCTTATCAGTAGTGAAGGAGGTAAATGAAGTTAAGGTGTGCTAAAGATTTTTCATTGACCAGAAGATAAAAAGCAAGAGTAATTCCTGGGGTAACAAAAGGATAGAAAATGTAAATAAATTTCAATCTAACAGAGGAAAAAAATTAAATACAAAAAACATCTCTAATGAATTCAAAACAAGGCAAAAGAAAAGTAAAAAGAAAAACGTGGAACAAGCAAGGAAAATATAAAACACAGAAATATACATTAAATTTGATGGACCTAAATTATCCATGTACAAGTAAAATAAATATTACACTGAACAAAAAAATCAAAAACTCATTTGGGATTTCCCTCAAAGCTCAAGAGATTCTACACATAAAGGCTGAAAACGAAAGAATTACAAAATATATTGCATGCAAACACTTACCAAAGGAATGATAGTATGGTTATATTAATGACGGAAACAATAGATCTTAAGGCAAAGAGATTTACTAGAGATAAAGGAGGACATTTCATAATGCTAAAAGATTTACTTCACCAGGAAGTTGTAACAATTCTAAAGTTCTGTGCATATAATGAAATTATCAAAATATATAAAGTAAAAAGGCAGAAAATACAAGGAGATATACACATCTCTCAGTAACTGATAGAATAATCACATAAAACATTAGTAAGGATCTAGAAAATTTGAATATTATCACTGAGTAAGTTAACCTAGTAGGCACAAAAATAAAACATGGATTCCTATAACTGCAGAACATGTGATTGTTACAAGCACATATAAATTATTTATAAAAATATTATATTTAGCCATAAAGTAAGTTTGAATAAATTCCAAATGTTTGAAATTATATAGAATATTTTCTGTGACCCTCAATACAGTTATTCTAATACTCAATAACTCATATATTTGGATATTAGGAAATATATTTCTAAATACCCTTTTGTTAAAGAAAGGACCATAAAGAATATTGGGATATATTTTAACTGAATAACAAGAACTACTACACATCAGAAATCAAAGGATGTAGCTAAAACAGTCATTAAAGGGAAATTCATAGTTATAAGTGTATAGTAGAAGTTAAGAAAGCCTGAAAATTAATAAGCTAAGCATCCACATAATGAAATTAGAAAAAAGAATAACAAAATAAACTCAAAGAAACAGAGAGAATAACAGCAGAAATTTATAAAGAGATTGCAAATATGTAGTAGAGAGAATCAACAAAGCCAAACATAATTTCTTTGAAATACTTCAGAAGTTGCTAACCACCTGTGAGGCAGATTAAAAAAAAGGTGAGGAAAGCAAATACTAATACCCATGAAACTATAATATCATTTTTAATCCTGTAACTATTAAAAGAATAATGAATCACTATAAACCACATTATGCCACTAATTAAAAAAAAGACATATCTTTCAAAATTAACCCAGAAGAAAAAAACAAAAACTGAATAATTCTATATTTATTAAAGTAATTAAATCTGTAATTAAAAACTTACATAGGAAGTGAAGTCTATGCCTAAATGACTTTACTGGAGAATTCTTACAAGCATTTCAGGAAAAATGTAATTTTAACGCTACATAAACTCTTTTAATAAAAGATCGAAATTTGACTACACTGAAATGAGGAACATCTATCTATTAAATTATACCATTGAATTGTACATTTTAAATGAGTGAATTGCATAATGTATGAATTGTATCTCCCTAATACTGTTATATTAAAAATAAAAATTAAAAAAAAAAACAGAAAAACACTATAGTGTTTAGGAATGTGTATTTAGGCGGTAAAATTATTTTAAAAATCCAGGAAGTGAATAGACTATGAAACTCAGGATGGTGGTTTCCTTTGTGAAGGAGAAAGGATTAAGTTCAGGAGGTATCAGGGTGAGAAGGTAGATGATTCTAGAGTGCTGTTTACATCTATTTCTTTATCTAGGCGATGGTTACACATGTCTATTTTACAATAATATATTAAACTATCCACTTACGTTTTAAATAACTTCTGGTTTTGTGCTATACTTCACAGTAAAAATTCAGTACAAAATTCATATAAGGGAGTGAATTGGAAAGATGATAAGGTTAGAAATATGATAATACTATCCGAGTCAGAAATGGGGATACGCATGCACTCCTAGGACTGGAGGGTGTAAGTCTCTGTCAACATCAACCCTCCATGGAAGTTCCCTTGGGCTTTTGGTTGGACTGGGATCAAACCTTCTATCCCCTGAACATTAAGAGAAGACCATTACCTGAGACTAAGCATTAAGGATTCATTTGTTTGTTGTTTTCCTGTTCTTTGAACTTGCTTACGATCCATCAAAGTGTGTGATCTAATAATGATGATAGTGATGAGGATGAGGAAGGTGATGATATAGCCAGCATTCATCATTCTTACATACTCTAAGGCAGACACCGTACTTCATCTCATTTCGTTTTCCAAACAAGCACATAAAGCCATGGCTGATTTTCTTCCTGAATTTTTGCTTAAGAAACAGAGGATTGGGAATTTCCAGGCTCACAAAATCCTCCGAATGGGAAATGGAAGAGCAGTGATTGAAATCTCATCTAGCTCCAGAATCTGTCAGTCTCCACCTTACACTTGAATAATAATTTAAAGCTTAATATGACGGAACGCTTGAATAATAATTTAAAGTTTAATATGACGATGTCATACCATGTCACATTGACTTTTCGTTCCATCACTTGAGAGAGGTAGGAAGGCATTATTAATCCCTGTCTATGAGGAAGAAAGAAAGTCTGAGAAACATCAAGCAGTTTATACAGGGCACTGCTCTGACATGACAGGTGAAATTCAAATCCAGCTTTCTTGTCTGCGAATCTATGGATTTCCTAAACATCTCAGGAGTTCCTGTTGGTAATTTGGTGCCCAGGGCACATTTCTGCTAGTTTTGGGGTTTTTTTTAAACCTTGGAATGATTGAAGGGAAACCAAACTCCTATATGCATTTTCTCCTGAGTCCCTTGAGGATGCTTTCATTAGCATGGAGTTGGATAGCCACAGCTTGTTCTAAGCTGAACTTTCTGCATGGCAAATCAGATTTCGGCTCTGCTTCTTTGAGGAACCTTTTTCCTCCCCATAGTCTCTGCAGATAGAGCACTGGGTGGACTAAATGCTTTGGAGATGTTTTCTCCAGGTGCTAGTCTCTTCTGCTCTCCCACACAAACACTGGGACCTCATTAACACTTCCTGCAGGAACTCATTCACTTCTTCACTTCTGATTATGGGGAGCTGGATTCCTGGAGCTCCTCACCAGCCAAAGAATAGAATACACTGACAGCTGTTTCTTTGGCAGCTTGATATAATTAGAGATATTTTCATGTCCTGACTGTTCACACTGAAGAACAATGTGAGTTAATGACAGCACCAGGTCCTGGTCTTCCTGCTTCCCTTCAGAGAATAAAAGAACTGAAAAGAGACCGATTTTTAAGACCTGCTCCCTCTTCTACGAATGAGGAACAAGGGACTCTTGAGGGCAAATGTCCTGTCTACAGTGAGTTAGTGACTGAAGGAAGATTAGAAATCAAATTCTCTGATTCTTAGGTCTGTACTCATTCTGCAGCTATCTGTTGCATGAATTTATAAGATCATTTATATCTTGGTGCTTGTGTTATTTAGACAGTAAGGGTCATAGTTACAAAAAGAGCATGATTGTAGGAATGTCTAGTCTCAATTCAGAAACATCTCAGATTGCTAAAATTCAAAGAAGGAGCATATGTTAAGGCTAGAAATATAATTGCAAGAAGAGAGCAAAGGAATAAGAATGTATTGGGTGGAGTCGTACTCAGGATTATGATATAAGAAGATGCCTAATACCTTTTACATTTTGAATGTAGGAATATTATTAGTCATTGTGACAAACAGATTGGAAAACCCTTTGGGGCAAGAGTACTTCTTAAAGCTTAAATGTGGTAGAACCCAGTTGCATGGGTTCACCTAGGTAGTCTGATTGGTTGGTGGAAAAGGATCTGAACATGAAATGAGAAAGTGTGGGTTGTAATTCTGACCTGGAAAGTGGTGAGCAAAGATGCTCCATCCCTATGAATCTTAGCTTCTCACTGATAAAATGAGGAAAATGGACTAGATCTATAGTTTCTCAAATTTTAGTGTGCATAAAAGTCACTGAGAGAACTTAATAAGATGCAGACTTCCAGAGATTCTCTGACTAGGGGTAGGGCAGTAGAGGCTGCATTACATCAGAAGAGGATCCTAATGAAGATGCTTCTAGAACCATGCCTGGAAAAATGGAAATATCCTGGGAAGAAGGACCCATCAAAGATTTAACATTTTGTAACATTTATAAAGTCAGCTAAAACCTAACAAATGATGAAAATCTCTGCCATTTAATAGCACTTTCAGAGCTTACCTGTTTGCTGCCTTGGGTCATAATGCCATAAATTCAATTTATGTATCAAATTTACAGGCTTTTGTGGAGGCCAATGTAGCCCAGCAGGAGGGTGCATGAGTCTGAATCCAAGGCAAAGTATTAGCCCATTTGGCCATGACTTCATTTCTTTTGACTCCCAAGCTACAGATGTGAAAGGGTCTCTGGTGCGTTTAAAATAGTTGAACAAAGAGAGGCCCTTCCGATTTTTTAATTAAGCAAGCTTTGACCTTCAAGGTTATAATTGCTCTTGACATATAACTTATTGCTTAATTAAAACATGGTGAGATATGAGACCTCACTTCTGGAAAAATAGAGAGTCATGGTTATTTCTGTTTTATTAAAGTCCCTCTTTTATCTGAATGGTGGGTCTGAGGTGATCATAAACTAATGTCCCATCTCAAGGAGAAAGGATACAGAAGGAATCAACCATGAGGCGTCATTATCCTTCTGAAACCACTAGAGTTTATGAAATTATCAGGCAGAGAGAGGAAAAAACCCCACTAAGTCATTTTCCTGAGTTGTGTCAGAAAAAGAAACAATGAAAAGTTAAGAATGATGGCATTTCAATCAGCAACTAAATAGCAATAATTATTTCCCAGTTTTAAATCCAAATACAAAATGATACCGATTTTCTTTCTTTATATGCTTTTTTCTTTCGTGGATTTTTAAGTGCCTTTGCATCTGCAGGAAAAAATATCCAAGGTGACCTTTTTTTCTTTTTTTTTTTTTTTTTAACAAAGCCATTCAGGCTGTTAAATGATAATGTATTTTTTTAAAAAAAGGCCAACATATATTTATATTTTTTTCCTCTATTTTCAAAAGAAGGACTTGTTTAAAAAAATGAGGGCAACAAAAAAACGAAATAGTAAGTATGGAGGTATGGATGATTTCTCTAGATTATCTAGGTGACTTGGAAGTATTATGCCCAATTAAATCTATTTGGTGCAGTGTTGAGTATTACAGTGATTTACTTGGGTGTTACAGTAACTTAACTAGATAACAGAGCTCTGATTCACTGGAGAATTGTTAAATTGCTTACTTAGCTAGACTGACTCAGCATAGAGTTTGTAGTGATGCAATCAGGGAGTCCGAACATGTTGGTTTGGGAAGAGGTCTTTGATGTCATTTGATGGCAAATCTTTCTCTTTACCGATGTGAGAGCGGAGGCAGAGGAAAGGACACGGCCAGCACAGTACGGAGGAAGCAGAACCAGGGCATGAATTCAACCCTTCCTGATTCTGCCCCTCAGTCTAGTGCCATGTTTCCCATCACTTCAGGAGTGAGATGGAACCTAAATGTCCACAGTAGTCACTCCCTCCAGGATTTCTTGGTTGGGAAAGAGAAACAAAACTAGTTTGTTCCTAGAAGATGAATATATACATTTAAGACATCTTTTTAATTTAAGTGTGTGTGTGTGTGTGTGTGTGTGTATGCACATTTACAGTATTTGAACCACATCTTCTTAACATTGTTCTATGAGAATTTTCCAATGTCATTAATGTTCTTTGGACAAAATGATTTGAGAGGCTTGCATTCCATTTCATCACATGAAGATAGAACAATCTCCACTTATTAGATATTTAATTTTTAAATAATATCTTATTTTTTAATAGCAGTGGACACCGATTTATAGAAATATTTGCAATACTGATTGGTTTCTTAGTGTAAATTCCTAGATTCACAATATCCAGGTCAAAGGGTAAACCCATTTTTAGGCTTTCGAAATACTTTCCTTCAAAGTCTTAAAAGTTGGCTAATAAATAGGGCCTCTTTTTCCTGCTTGGATTCTGAACAAATAGAATTAAGACAAAGAGTCAGGCAAATGGAGGTCAAAATATCTTAGAATTGCTAAGACTACAGTGGAGGATCTAGCTTAGCTTCAGACCCAATGGGCTTCCTAACCAACCCCCTGGGTTAGACTTAATGGCATCTTAATGGCGTGTAGGAACAAAGAAGAGTGAGCACATGCTTCCTGTGGGCAGTGCACTCACAAGAGAGAAAAAGGGAGCAGTTGAGGGGTGCATGCATACTTTCATTTCCCCCAAATTGCCAATCATGTCAGTCTCTCATTTGACTCTTGGTGTAATAAGTAAATGAGCAGAAACATCTAGAAGTATCACACATATTGAAATTTCCTCCACATGAAAGAATATCAAGAGTGAAGAAGTATCTCCTTCCCCTAAAGATTTAATTGCTTTTTTATTCAACATCTCGACTGTATTTAAGTGCCAGGTCCTGTGCTAAGTACTAACGGAAACCAGATGAATTAAGGCACCATCTATGTTTCTGGGTGACTTCAGTTGCTATTTCTCAAGGAACTCTTCCTACATCCCTAATTTGATGGGGTTGATTTTTACACAGCTCCCTGTGAAATATGAAGACATTCTATCTGAGGGCTTGGACCCATATGTATTGGCAGCCAAATGGGGCAGCAGAGAGAACCAGGAGTTAGAACTGTATGGATCCTCCATTCCTTCAAAGCACGATGAGAACTTGAGAAATTCATCTTGTTTCAAGACAATGTATGGTGTCCAAAGGATCTAATACTTGGTCTGTCCACATAGTAAGGCTAATGATAAGAGGAGCAGTTATTATGTGTTGAACATTTACTAAGTGCCAGCCTCTGAGATGAGCCCTTTGAGAGGGCTTCTCCTTGAGTAATCTCCATAAATCTAGGCACCGTGCTAAATGAGACTCAGAGAGGTTGTTAATAGCATGTCTAAGGGTATCTAGCTACTGGTGGGAAGGAATTGAAATTCAAATTCAAATGTGTTTAACTTCAGGACTTGAATTTTTAACTGTTGTATGTCAGGTAGAACAAAGGAGCAAGTGATTCCTCTGAGGTAGAGCAGTCAAGAAATCTTGGGAGAAAGATAGTTCATATGTTCAGGCAGATGATCAGTGAACACTAAGGAAGACTCTACGCAGGTGCCATGGTTCAGATCAAAGATAAAAGGGGAGGGTACAGGAAAGATCAGTGCACAACTCTGTGAGACTTCTATGGGGGACCAGAAACAGAATTCTCAGGAACGGTGACTGTGACCAGACTCTAAATAAAACAGAAGTTTGGTTCTTAAAAACAGAAGTCTAAAATTTGAGAATGTACAATGCAATGCCCCTTTTGTATTTGTCAGTGTGGAAAAACATGTCATCTCTCCTCTTAGGTTCAGTGGTCGGGGGTGGGGGTCTATGAATTAAACTAACAAAAATCAGATTAATAGGAGAAAAGGTATACAAGGTTTTATGTGTACTGGAATTCACAGAAAAGAAATGAAACCCAGGTGGCTAGACATGGGGACTTCTATACCATTTTAACAAAGGGAAGGAGATTTAGCCTTCAAGAAATGATAAATTGTGGGCAACTGACTAGGAAATATGGGGTGGGGGGAAGTAATGGGAGATAAGGGTTCTTTTAGTAAGGCTTGTTTATGCAGAGTCATCTTGATGCTGACTTTCCAGTTCCAGTATTAAGAGTCACTCTCTGCTTGGTACAGGAGAGGGGGTTACCTTCACAAGGAAATTTGTGCTGCCTTTATAAAAAGAGATTTATGCCCTGCTTTAGGGGGAAGAAAAAAAGGATTGCAGAGAACTCTTCCTGTATCTGTTGATTCTCAATTCAGTTGCATTCAGTTCAAAGCAATTCTTGTGCCAAAGTGGCCTATTTTGGGGTAGCATATCTTTATCCCATTTATATGTATATCTGTATCCTCTTCTAATAAATCTCATAAAGTGGGATTGATGCTTTATACCTGGCAACCATGGAAGTGGATTATTAGCCCACTTTCTCCAAGGCAGAGGGTATATGTCCTTTGACTAGAATTCTCTGAAATAGATAATTGGCTGAGACAAGTGCATTAATCTAGGTCCTCTGTGAAGCAGGCACCAAGATGGGATGCAATGTGCAACGATTTTACTAGGGAAATGTCTGTGTAAAGGAAATGGGGTGGGGTGGGAATCAGGGAGACTGGAAGAGTCCTGATGCAATGATCCCTGAGCGAGGAAGAGATAGAAGACTGAATGAATCATCCTAAATTGCCGTGCAGTCTACCAAAAGTTCAGGAAAGCCATCAGGCAGTCTAAGATGAGGCCAGCCATCTGAGTAGGCCATGTCTCCTAGGATGGGCCTGTCTTAATATCCTCTATGGATCCAGGCACTAGAGGGCAGCCAGAGGGAGTCATGGGGTGAGTGCAAATGTGGGGATGGATTTCAAAGTGCATCACCTGGGACTCTAAATCACACTCTGTATAGCAGGAGGTCAGCAAGGCACCTTCCCAGGACTGCCACAGTATACATCAGACCCTGCTTCAGAAGTGGGATAGATATTTTGTTTCTGTTCTATAGCTGAGAAACTGAGACATAAGGATATTGATACATTTCCTCAAGGTCAAGATTCTGTGATAAGAAAGTTAGGTTGCCTGGGTGTGAATTTCCTCTCTTAAGAGACACTCAGTGTAAAGTTCTGCTAGAGCAGTTTTCTCCAACTTGGATGTGTATCCGAGTCCCCTGGAGGGCTTGTTAAAAACGATGATTGCTGGGAAACACCCCCAGAACTTCTGATCGAACATACTTTGAGAACCATTGTGCTTGATATTTTTTGCTTTTCAACTCTCCAAGTATGTGTGTTATAATTAGCGGGTGGTGAGGGGGAGGGAGAGCAGAGGAAAATGTCTTATCTTATAAACTCCTCCTTGCACCGTCCGAACACTGTGCCTGAATTGTGATTGGTATGTAATAAGTATTGGTTAAATTGAATTTCTTTTACTTTGGGGAAAATCTTATGAAATACTCAACAGAGTGAAGATAGACCTGTGTTTCCAGAGGAGAATCATTGGAACTGACTCTTATTTCTGCCAGAAAACATTCCTCCTTCGGAGAAACAGAAGTTGCCTCTGTCTGTTGTCCATTAGCTCTGTGACATTGACATCTTTTATGCTTCAACCACATTACTGAAGCTGGGGAGCACAAGGGGGCAGGAACAAGGTGGCAAACGCAGTGGGATTTCTAGTTTGTGGAAGCCTTTTTTATATATATATATATATATATATATATATATATATATATATATATATATATATATTATAATTTTTGATGCAAGCAACAACAAGCACATGGGGAAATGTGCCGGCTGCTAGTTTTCACATCCAATGATAATTCTGAGTTCAGTTCCTTCAATCAGGCTGCTGGGTTTGTTATTTCATGTAGTCAGATGATAAGCAAAGGGTCCTGGAGAGACTTATCTTTGCTACAACTGCTGCCTGGCAGGGACACCAATGATCTGGAAATCCAGTCTGCAGTGGCCACAAGTAGTAACAACACTGGGTGCCCAACATTGGGCTAAGAGCTTTACGTGCCTATTTTATTTAATTACCAAAAAACCCCATATAATGTTGGTATTATTGCTTTCCCATTTCACCAATTAAGAGAATCAGGCAGAGATAAATAGCATGGCTTAGATCCGTGGCTGGTGAGTGCTAGATGCCTGATTTGAACCCTAGTCTGTTTACTTATAGCATCTTTACTCTCAATCACCAGCCCTGTGTGTGATTCCTGTCTGTGTGTGTGTGTGTGTGTGTGTGTGTGTGTGTGATCTCCCATGGCACAGGTTCACTTAACCCACCCTGTACCTAAAGCAAAGAGATAACTGAAACAGAAAGAAGGCAGCTGATGTTCCCAATGTCATGCAGCGAATTAGCAATAGAATCAGAACAAAGGTCTTCCTGTTCTCTGAGTCAGTCAATGGCTTTCCTAGTTACCATGGCCTTGTACTTAAACTTCATTATTACTTTCTTTTGCTTTGTGCTTCGCCATGACAACTGGGTGTCTTTTAGTCACCCCACTCATGACTCAACGCTGACATGATTTGTGCCCCATCTATACTTGTTAATACAAGCCCACTTCCATCCCCTCCCACCCTCATTCCTGCCAGTCCAGTAGGCCTGAGTATATTCTCCTGCATGTTAAGTAGGACTCGGCAGAAACTTTAGGATAAGGGGCAACAATACCATCTTGTCTATCTCGTTGCTAAGGGAACGATACTGTGAAAGCTATGGAAGACGATTTGCTCACTCTTTATCATTGTAAATAATTATCAGGGCACCCCAAAATGAATTTGTCCAGGCCTTCATCACAGGGACAAACAAATGACAACATGAATCAGGCAACGATTGCAATCATATTTTTACTCATCTTCTCATTCAAACCTGGAGAAATCCTGGATTACTTAGCTCTAGTGGCTTTCTGATCACATCTTCAAAGGCAAAGAAACTACCCAAATAAAAGGAAATGGCTTTTCTAGCCTCCCTGGAAACATACATCATCCCTTTCCATCCGTATCTTGTTAAAATGCCAACAGGCCCCCCCCCCATTTTGCACTACAAGAGAAGAGAACATAGTCAAGATGATGTTGATAACCAATAATATCTTGAATGTGTTACTGTTTTGGCTAGTGAGTGAAGAAAAATGAATTTCAAGCAAGGTCGAGGACTTTTATTGACCTTATTTCTCACCAAACTCAAGTCAAAATAAAATGCCTTCCATGTCCTCTTAGACTCTTTTTTTAGGTTTCAATGATTACAGCCAACATTGATACCCTGTTCTCCCTATTATTTATGATGGAGACACTGGACCTTACTAGCCATAGGATATGTGAACTATTGATGCTCTAGAACAGTGGTTTCTGAATTCTGGTACAAGAATGGGTGTTTCCATGATTTCATTAGCCCATGGCAGAAGGAATAAATGAATCCATACAATGTATAGACTGCAAAAGTTTTCACCCCCTAATCTTCATGAGCTTTCCATTGGAACATGTCGGCTTTCTCCCCACGGTATTTCCACCAACAGATAAAGCATAAAATACAACAGGGCTTCAAAACGTATCTTTTAAGTAAATGAACAAATGCAGTGTCCTATTTGGGAAGAGTTGTTCTTTATTCTGTGATTATTTCCTTTTTTTGGTGTTAAAAAAATTCTTAAAGGAAATAATGATAGAAGTTATTCTTAATACTCTTGTTTAGTAAAACTAAAGGCTAAGGATTCTATCTTGGTCATCTAAATTTGATTTTTGAAATTTTGCTGGTTGAAAATACCTGGAAATCACTGGTATAATCTGATTTCCTTATTTTAACATAGGAGAATTGCTGTCCGGCAAGAGGAAATAATTTACCTAAAACCCCAGTGACTGGATTGTTATCTGTCTTCCCATGTCCCCTTTTATTTTATAGAATTATAATTATAGGTTGATTCTTTCTTCCTTCTCCTTCTTTCTCTCCTCCCTCCTTCCCTTTCTTCCTCTCTTTCCTTTCCTTCCTTCCTTCCTTCCTTCTTTCCTTCCTTCCTTCCTTCCTTCCTTTGTTTTTATAGGTCATTATGGTCTCTGAAACAATATTGTAAGCAACTTGAGAATGTGTATCATGCTATATATTTAAAGGGTACAAGCCTGCAATGAGTAATAAATAAGTGATAAAGATCTAATGTATGGTATAATGAATATAAACAACGATATTTTACTATAATTATGTAATATAAATATCACTGCAATGGCAATCATATTAAAACATATAAATGCATCAAAGTCACATGTTGTACACCTTAAATTTGCACAATGTTTTATGTCAAATTGATTTAATAATTAAAAAAAAAGCAAGAACTTATTAAATGTCATCTCTTTCACAGTATCAGTGAAGGAGACATAAGCCTGAACCTGACATGTAAATCAAGTAAAAATCTTATCTGACTAGTCCCATGTATGGAAATAAATTGATTTATAACAGATCAATTAGTTCCTAAAGGTGAATGAACATAGAGCATTCATCTTGAACATGGATTTTTGAGACTAGGTTTGGGATGGTGATTAATAGCCCCTGCCCACCCAACCTTTCAAAACATAAAAAGAATAAAAAGGGAGACACTTTTTGCATCTCATTTAACATTGTGATTGTGCAAGAAAGGACCACATTTCTAATATTTAAACCAAAGATAAAATATGTAGATACAAATGACTAAATGAAATGAACTCTGTTAATGATGCAGTGAACATTGGCTAGATTTAGTAAGAAGTATCATAATTTACATTTGTCTAGGCATTTGCTGTAGATGCCTGACAAGAAATGATTACTACTCTGTAACTCTATTCTGTTATAATTTTGCACCTTTGTACTTTACCTATTATTAGTTATTCATAAAAATTCAATTACTAATTTGGTTGAAAGCTGCTTTTATACTAATTGGTCCGAATGCACATTCTTAGTAAAATTTACCTGACCTACTAAGGACTGTTCTTTTCCTGTTTGGTTCTAATTACAATTATGTTTTATTTTTTCTTCCAACTTCAATTGTAATTTATTATATAAGTTTGCCCTTGTTTCTTGTTAAAAACAAAACAGAACAAAACACCTTCTTCTGTCGTACACAGAAGTATAATAGGGAGAGCTTCCTCTTTTTCCTGTGCTTCTTTGTATTATCTTAGTTTAGACCTGTATGTGCATTAATTGTGCAACTTAAAAATCACACAGTAGGGCCTGCCAAGTGGTACGTTGGTTAAGAGCTGGATTGGGATGCCAGTGGCCCAGGTTCGGATCCCACATATGAGGGCCAGTGACACTGCCCTCTACAGCTAAGATGGTGAACAACAGCTCCACCTGGAGCTGGGCTGCAGCGGGCTAGCTGGGCTGCAGCGGGCTGCCATAGGCTACAGTGAGTGGCCGGCAGCCAGTGTGAGCGGCTGGCAGCCAGTGTGAGCTGCGAAGAGCCACTGTGAGTGGCCATCCAGAGGCCGGCGACTGATCTGCCTCAGCCAGGAAGAGCGCAATGACGTTACCAACATTGGCCAGTGAAGCAAAGTCCTCCACAACTAGACTGAAGAACAAAAGGACAGCAACTTGTCTGTTCCCTTTCCCTGATTCCCTAATGCTGTTCCCCTCCCCCAATTCCCCAATAAAATCTTTAAAAAAAAAAAAAATCACACAGTAAAAATAAATATAGGCCCCAGTCTAGTAAAGGCCCAAGTCCCTATACTTTCTGCCTGGTTCTAAATTTGTCCATTAAGATAAAACCAATCAAAACAAAATAAAACCTATTAAACTTGGGGAACATTTTTCTGTAATTTTTATTATTAATGTATCTAGGACATTTAAATACAGCCCTAAATGTTGCCATAAGATAGATCATTAAGAATGAGCCAAGCTGTCAACTTGGCTTTCACTGCCCATATGCCAAAAGGGTGGGGGCGTGGGTAACGTGGGCATGGCAGCTCTGAGGAGACGCAGTCAGTATCAGTGTTCCAATCAAACACTTGGCTCTGAGCCTCTGCATGTCACTTGTCTTCCTCCTACTGCAGAGTGTCAGCCGAGGAGAGCCTGCTCTTAATAAGAAGGGGAAAGAGACGGTAGAGAAGGAAGCAATCTTTCTGAAATCCTCCTGATGCCATTCACATTGCTCTCAGTATAGTCACAGCCTCAGGAGGCGAAGTCATCCAGTCAGGCTGCTGCCATTTGGGGGGTAGAGTATCCTGTCCTAGGTCTGCACACTGGAGCTTATCCATTTCTAGGCAAATGACAGAGATCCTTGTGTGTACTCCAAAGCAATGGATCAGATGGGTTAGGTTCCAGCTTACACATGTGCTGCATCCACTTTTCTCTGATGACTGATCTGACTTCTTAGATTGAGGTGTGTGTGTGTGTGTGTGTGTGTGTGTGTGTGTGTGTGTGTGTGTAAGTGTTTGGGAGTAGACATGGGATGCATTTATCAAAAGGGTGCAATGTGCAATGCCAGGGTAAAAACTTCTGCTGAGTTTGAGGCTGATGAAAATTTAGAAAAGGCTATGTTTTAAGTTTTACCTATTACATTTATACAGCACATTGCACATTTCCATTTGCAAAGTGCTTTCACATTGCAATCTCTAATTTAATCCTAACATGAATCCGCTGACATTACTGAACCAGGCATAAGCATCCTTGTTCTTTCCCCAGATGACACAACTAAGCTGACACTACTTGCCTGAGGTCACATGATTGCTATGTGGCGTAGCCAGGTCTCCAACACAGGGCTCTGATGTATAAACACTGTGTTCTCTCTGTATGCTCAGATTTAGTGACCAGTAACCATGTAATAACTAATTTGTTTGCCTTTATGTTTACTTTAAATTCTAAATGCATCAAATAGCTGTGAAATATGGTTTATCCTTTAATGGTGAGGGCATTTTTTTTTCCCTTCTGGTTTAACAGAAAATTTTCTCATAAATTTGAAATAATAATACTTTGACATTCAAATTGTCATCACATAGATGATCTCATTTGAATTGCAGTACAACTCTTTGCGATGAGCAGACAGAGTTCTTGTGACAGTTAATTTAGTGTCCATAGCAATTCATTTCTTACGTATAGGAAGTGCTTCATTAGTCCATCCAATGCACTTCCAGCCTTGAAGAATTTCTCCAGACTTTCATTGGTAGCACTGTTTATTTTCCTTGATTCTGACTTTACCCTTGGATAGCTTGCTGTTCTCCTTTTTCTTCATATCCTGCAGCTTGTGAACCTTATCCTTATACTCAGGTCTGAAATGCAATACTTTAAACTTGGTGGAAAGTTATAGGTATTTAGAGAAAGAGCTGGTTAAACCCATTTGACAGGCAGAGAAACCGAGTCCCACAAACTTAAATGGCTTACGCAGAGAGTGCCGATGACTCCTGATCACTATAGATGTTGGAACTTGGTCATTGTGAAGACCCATCCTGGAGCCTTACACACACACAGGATCTGATGTCTGGAGTGAACGTATTTACTATATGTCTTTGGGGTACTTCTTACACATCAAAGAAGGAGGCATTCTCTTTGGTGCATTGATTTTAGGGATCATCACCTTTCCATAAATAGCTTCTCCAGTGTTTGACTTATAGCTGGAACTCCACCATTGGATAAACACTTGATTTATATCTTTCACTTTCCCAAGGTGGCTGCAAATGGCATTGGGAGGGTAAATATTAATTAATCCTCTTTTCATCACTATCCCATTGATATAAACTAAGTTGTCAGTCCCTTTGGGAATAGGATTGGGGAGAGAGAGCATAAGGATATATTGTGGCCGGGCTGGCCAAGTGGCACGGTGGTTAAGAGCTGGCTTGGGATGCCAGCAGTCCCGGTTGGTTCGGATCCCACATATAAGGGCCAGTGACACTGCCCTCTAAAAAAATAAAAATAAAAAAGAGAATAAAAAGAAAAGAGTGAGGGTAGGATATATTGTGGCCTGTGTGTTACTCAATAACAGTCATAATAATAATAACTACCTGTTATGTTCCACGCAGTGTTACACAATTCTACATATATTTCATCACCTATTCTTCAAAATAATACAGTTCCATAATGCCTAATGTAATCAGAAGGAAAAAAAACTCAGCTTATTTATATAGAAGGAATAAATTTTCATGATGTTTGAAACAGGTTTTTATTTGTTTGTCGTTTGATATGCCCAAGATCATACCTTTTTCTATTACAGTCTCTGCCTCAGGCAAGACATTTTCAAGGAATAAGACAAAACAGACCTTTTTTTTTTTTTTTTTTTTTCCTGTGTAACAGTAACCATAGTGCTTCCTGTTAATCCAACGGAAAAGACACATCTGCCTGACTTCTCTGTGTAGGTCCCTCACTGTCTCATCGCCGTGCCCCAGGACCTCCAATTTTTGTATTCATGTACATTTTTTTTTCAATTATGTCATGTTGGTCTTAGATCTGAGGAATTTAACAGGCTACTCAGCAATTTTTAGCAAGACAGACAAAGAAGGACAGCTTTTCCACCTGGGTGAGGTCACTGCAGCACAGAAAACTGTCACTGGAGCCCAGAGCAAGTCGCTTTAGGAATAATTCAGCCCACATCTGCCTTGAGGCAGACAGTCAATCTGGGAAGTCAGCAAGAGTCTGCCGTCTCCCCACGATCACTCGTTGTCCCTTTATCCTCCTCAGACATAAGCCTCCTGTTTTTCTATGGAGGTCCAGGATGGAACGCATTGTACTGTGTTGTATATCTCTGCCTGTTTTCTACGTGTGCCTCATTTTTGGCAAAGAAGGGTGAGGTTTTCCAGGAAAGAAATATTAGGCATTGTTGAAGAGTTTGGGCAAGAATTTGGGGCTGGATTTGGGGTAGAAAGCATTTCCCACACCTTTGAAAATTTATCCCGAAGAAGGCAGTGTGATCCTGGAAAGAGCCTCAACCTGGGGATCAGGGCCATCTGGGCTGTGGGCTGAGCTCGGACATTTAGCTGCCCTCTGGTCTTGGAGAATCACATTGAGTGACCAACTCCACCCAGCATTCAGTGCCCCTACTGTTCAAACTCCCAGTGTTCGATTCAGCCCAGTGGTAGACAAAGACTGCTGCTGTTGGAGTGCCCACAGAGTCCCTTTTTAAAAAGGCTCTCAGTTCTCTAAAATAGGACAAATATGAGACATAGAAGGATCACCTCTAGAACTGCCAACATCGACTACTTTTTCATGGATCGCGAATTGGGGAGTGACTGCTAATGCGGACAAACTTTCTTTATGGGGTAAAAACATTCTAACAAGCTTGTGATGACTGCACAACCCTGTGAAGATACTAAAAGCTATTGAATTATACATTTTAATGAATTATGCGGTATGTGAGTTATATCTCCATAAAGCTGCTATTATTCTTTAAAGGACTTAGAGATCAAAACCTGGCTTTTTTTTTCAGTATCTCTGTCCATATTCTTCTTGGTTTTTACCTTGAGAAATGTGTGCTCTTTGGATATGGCATATTTCTCCCCAAATAAAGGCAATATATTCATTCAACAGAATATTTAGGGCAAGGGTACATAGTGGGATTACTGTTTGTGCAGCTGATAGTCTAGAAAATTACAATTTCCTCTTTGATATGACATTAGTCATACTTTTCTGGAGGCAAATTAGATATTGTTTTAGGAGAACTAAGAAGGACCATCCCTCCCAAATATCTACCTCTACCCAAAAAAGTCAGTTATTCAATCTTTGGAGATAAACTTTGTAGTCTCTGGCTCTCTTTGTAAATCCAAATCTTACCTTGAGTGAATACTTTAAATCTTCAATTTAGAGTGAATTGGCTGATCCTCTGCTTCCTGTAAGGCAACGGATGTGATGATTAAAATAGTGTTGAAATTCTTGAAGAAGGTGTTGAAAAATGAGGTATGGTGTCAAAATGGAAAAGAACAGAGAAGATATGAAGGCACCCCAAACCGTCTTTACTAAATTTATGGTCCATGAATTAAAGCTGTAGCAAATTCTGAAAGGAGGAGAAGGGGGCAATCAGAGGTCAAGGTGACCTTGTTTCATTCACAAACTAGATGCCGGTTGAAATAGGGAAAAGGATGCTACTCAGCAGAAAAGGGACTGTTTAACAGATTCTTTAAAAACAATTTACTTTACAGGTGTGTGCACTTAGAAAAAATGTGTTTGCTTAGGAGAGGAAAAGGAGGAAGAAAAGGAAATCATTTTAAAAAGAAGATGGCAACAGAGACAAGACAAAACCCATTAAAGATCAAAAATGTTCCTTTCATGTAGAGTTCCATTAACCTCAGGCTACACAGTTCAGCCTCCTTAGCGACTTGGGTGACTCAGCACCGAATGAGATGCAGAAAGTGGTTGTATGGAGAGCTATTGTTTTCACACCAAGCTAGAGTGCCCTTCCTAACACCGAAGATTCTTGTGGGAAATGGTCTTTTCACAAACTCCATGCTTCATGTGATCCCTCCCAGCTGGCCAGGACTGGTCTCTAGGAGTGGACATGGGACTGATCTATATGAAGATTTTTCTTATTTAGGATTTCTTATTTAGGATTTTTGGCACCTAGCAATTGTTTTCTCAATAAATGATTGAGCAAAGTTCAGTACAGGTCACAGGATTATTTTAACTTCTAAGTACCCAAAGGGAACTCTGAACTGAATACTCTCAGTTGGTATTTCTAATAAAGGTTGATGTTGTTATTTGCTCCATGGATAGTTACTGCGTATGATGTTGAATTGAAAAACAAAACCAGACACACAGAACCCTCAGGTTATTGAGAAATTGATATTGCAGGTATATCCTGCTTTCTGAAAATTCATATTATACCCCTTTGTTTTTACGGAAGACCTATATTTGTACCTGTTTTCGCTAACTGAAAGAAACCAAAAAAGATTTTCACGTTTACGAAAAAAGTTGTTTCTGTACTACTTACTGTAGGTCTTTCAGAAAGTGAGAGATACATTTCACTTCATGGCATTTCAGCTCTGGACAGGTTTTGTAGGAAGGCTTCCTTCTGGAGAGCTGGGGCAAGCTATACTAGAATTGATTTATAAAAACCCAAACCCATATCATAAACCAGTAACTGAATCAAACACATCGTAGACATCCATCTTGACTTTGCCTCCTGGCTGAGAGGATAAGACCGCCTTATGTTTTTAAATCTCATGACAAAATGTGTAAGCTGGTATAATATAATAATAGGGCATTAGCATAGCATAAGATCCCCTTC
This sequence comes from Aselliscus stoliczkanus, assembly GCA_033961575.1. NCBI lineage: Eukaryota > Metazoa > Chordata > Mammalia > Chiroptera > Hipposideridae > Aselliscus > Aselliscus stoliczkanus. Next base: position 20,538,453 of record CM066733.1, read on the forward strand.
CTGTTGCTTTGCCACTTTATGGAGGAGAATGTATTGCTGTTACTAATGATGCTTCAGGGTCAAAATCACAACTACTACTAGGCAAATTTTTTTTTTTTTTTTGAGGGCTGAGTCACTGGCCCTCATATGTGGGACCCGAACCGGGGCCGCTGGCTTCCGAAGCCAGCGCTTAACCACTGTGCCACTCGGCCGGCCCTAGGCAAATATTTTTTGACATAGATGGAGCGATCTGAAGGGGAAAAAACCTGGGGGGTCTTGTTCTGCTTTCAGATCTGCCCATTTGTAGCTGTGTGAACTAGACCAAAACCTTTTCCGCTCTGAGCCTTGATTTCCCCATTTATAAATTTATGGTATGAGATTAGATAAAACTTTTAAGTATTGAATCTAAACATGGCATGTGTCCAGGACATATGGACACTGAGCCAGACAGAAACTAGACATCGTTACTGTTCTATGAATGACTTTATAAAATCAACTCACAATTTGGGTTAAAAGGAACTAACGTGTAAAGGTCAGAGCTGCCATTTATTAGTTATGTAATCTCTTTACTAAGTCATTTAGGTGATCAAAAACACAGTTGCTCTGAAATTAAAAGTGGGTATAAGTTGGTATATATGTCTTACAGAGTTTTTGTAGAGTACAAATGAGGCATTGCCTGTGAAGATACTCAAAGGTTTATGTTTTTAATGGTAGTAAAAGTGGTAGAAATGGTAGAAGGATTAGTATTCAAGTGATTGTGATACCAAGCAATGCTTATTGCACACTAACCGTATGCCATACACTGATTCGAGCATCATCCATGCACTGTCCATTTTTTCCCCATAACAGTCCTTTGAGAGAACAGCCTCAATTTCCCCATGTTACAGTTACAATAAAAGGCTCCAAAAGTTCAGGTTACTTGCTCAGCTACGCAGTTAGTAAATGGTGACATTCAGATGCAAACCTGGGGACAATCTGACCCTGGAGTGTGAGCTCTTACCCACTGTGTTAGACTGATGTAGTCTTCCAGCACAAAACAGATTCAGATTTATACATGAGATTTCTACTTCCAGCAGTGTTCTTGTTTGAAATTAAGACTTCTACAGAAAATACCAGAAAAGCTATACCTCCAAATATCTGCTTAAAAATATTGGAGAAGCACAAGGCAGTGGGCAATCAAGGGAGGAGAGAAACTCAGAGGAGAAACTGACATTCAGCACCATTTTGGTTTTGAGACATTCATTGACCAATTGGAAAACTGCACCTCAGAGGCTGAAAAGTTGAGTAGAGCTTTTGGGAGCTGGGGGAAACAAATCGTAGTTCAAAGTCCACCAAGGGGAGGGTCCCTGGTAATTACTCCAGGTGTTTAAATTGTGACTTTATTCTAATAGTAAAAGTGAACTGAAAGTAAATGAAATTTCATAAAAGATTGACATCTCTTTCTAAATCAGATCAATCCAGAATTGTATTAAAATAATCTGTTCCTACTCAACTGCCTGCTAGGAGCAAAAACAAATCTCTGGAGGTGGATTCCATCATCCAGAGCCTCAAGGATCCTCTGGGAATTAAAAAAATCAAATAAAAAAAATCACTGGGTATCATAAAGACAAGAACTCATCAATGGCTATAAAAAAAAAAGCATACCAGGACCACAGGAGATTAAAGTATTAAGAGTTATGAATTTAAAGTAACTAACTAATACACTCAAGATTTTAAATGACAGGGGCTGGCCGAGTGGCTCAGTTGGTTAAGAGTTGGCTTAGAGCAAGAGCTCTGAGCAACAGGGCCACTGGTTCAATTCCCACATGGGCCAGTGAATGCTGTGCCTGAGCTGAGCTGTCGCCGAGCTGCCAACAGGTTGCAGGATGGCACAGCTGGTATAACAACAAGATTGCCTCTTCAATGGTGGGCTGTGCCCACCAACAACTTTGACTGAACTCAGCACCTTGAGCTGAGCTGCTGCCCAGATGGCTCAGTGGATAGGGCATGCATTCTTAACAACAAGTCTGCTGGTTCGACTCCCGCATGGGATGGTGGCTACATCCATCCACAAAGATTGTAACACAGCACCTTGAGCTTAGAGCCCATGAGCTGCCGACAGGCAGTCAGATGGCAACTGGCACCCTCCACAATGAAGATTGAAGAACAACAACTTGGCAGGTCCCCCTCTCCAGTTCCCCAACACTGTTCCCCTCCCCAAATTCCCCAATTAAAAAAATCTTAAAAAAAAAAAAAAGATTTTAAATGACAAGATGGAGAATTCCCATACAAAACTCATATCTACAAAAAAAGAATAAATATCTATAAAAAAAGAATAAATAGAAACTACAGTGTCTCAAATGAATAACACAGTTGACAAGTTTAATGGTATATTTGGCAGAATAAAGAAGTGGAAGAAAGCTCAGAAGAAAATAGCTAGCCTGAAACACAGACAAGAAGATGAAAATACAGAAAAGAGGATAAGGGACATGGAGACACAGTGAAAAGATTTAATAAGAATAATTGGAGTCCCATAAGGAGAAGAGAGAAAATATGAAAAAGAAGCCATGCTTTAGGCAAAAATGACTTATAATTTTTCAAAGGAAAGATTTTTATCTGTTTTTCTGTTTTGTTTTTTCTGTTGTTTTGTTTTGGGGTTTTTTTGACACTAACTTACTTATAAAAGTTTATAGTCTGGGGTAGTATCGTTCTTTATTTTCTAGCTGGAAGAGAGACCTTTAAGGTCATGCAAATTTCAAGCCACTCTGAAATAATAATTGGGGAAAGTGGACATTTAGGGACAAGGTACTTTGAAAACAGAGGGGAACAGTGATGATGTGGAATTTGTTTGAGTGAATGAGAAATGTTGGTAGTAGATAAGAAGTGAAGAAATTTGGGTTCAGAACCCTGGCTTCCTCAAATATGTGGAGCAACAAGATCATGGTTTGGGGATCAGAAGGGTACAGGGCATAATCATGTGTTTTGAGAAAGGATTAGGAAGTGCCTAGTCTCCATCCACCTCCTCCTGAATTGTATTATTCATTTTCTTTGAGGCTTAGCTCCCTTATCGGAATATAAGAACAACAGTGCATTTCTCACAGACTTTTTATGATCGCTAACTGACAATATATGCAATGAACTGACCTAGTGCCTGCAACGTTCAAGGTGCTCTCTTAATGTTAATCTCTCTGCCCCTCCTTTTTCTTTTCTATATTTTTTGTGAAAATCATTTCTGACATCTGTGCAAGGCCTCTTATGACTCTGTCAAGGTAGCAATGGTTTTCTGCCAAGCAAAACCACAAAACAAGGAATCACAGAGGGTTCAGGTGCAGATCAGTTTTACTATCAATAATATTGACAGCTCTGTGAAACTTTAGTTTTTCACATGCTTGGAAAAAAGAGACAAGGTAGATATTTAGAAGTAACAGGTACTTCTTGAAAAGTTAATGTCCCAATTAGCAGGAAAAGAATCGGTAATAGATAAATCTCCATCTTTAAGAACACAACCCAGGATTCACATGACCTTCTGGGGAGCCCTCCAATATGCTCTTCTGTAGTAGATTGTTTTTATTTCACCAGTTGGTTATGGTTTCCCTTTCTTTTGGGTTGTCAGAAAAGTCATGACGCATTTTTGCAATGAAAAACATAGAAAAAATATGTCATGACTTTTCTGACAACCCAACATTTTGTCTCTTTGAGATATTTCCCTTTCCCCAATAGCAAGGCATTTGGTGCTTTTTGTAGTCCAGTTTCTTTCTGGTGGCATAATCTCAAAATTTGTATTAAACATATTTGTCCTATTGGAGTTCATATTTTCTATGTTATCAACCTACCTATAACACGATGTTAAATAACGTGCACTAAGCAATTTTTACACGAGCATAGCAAAAGCAAAACGGTTAGGAGAGGGTGGATATGACTGTCTATCTTGGGGTGAATCAAGGTCTTCCAGTTGCTGATACCACACTTTCAAAGGTCCCAAACCATTCTAATGTACATTGTCTTTCTACCATATTTATTCAATGGTAATATTGTGAGAACTGGATGGGACAGCACCTGTAAATTCTTAGAATATAGAAAATGTTTAATAACTATTAGTTATAATGGTGAGGCTGATGATAATGATGGCTGCCTGTGTTTTCTAGTAGAAGTTTCAGACAAGTGTAAGATAAGTAGGAGACAGTTATTCCTCTCCATGGAGGAACGTATAAAACATGCTGGGTCAAGTAGTACTACTTTATAATCAGGTTTTGGTTGAAATTATAATCAGGTTTTGGGAAGATGAATTGATGGAAATTGACTACTGAATCTACCATATGCTTTATGGAGTGGGAGATTACTGTGTCTTGTGATTATGAATTTGAATCACCCAGAATGCCTTCATAGTTGAGGGTCACTGCTCTCTGAGACAAAAACTCACCCTCTAACAAAATACAAGCCAGGCAGTGTGTCCCATGGAGGTGAATGAGAAAAGATCATTTTCTGTGTCCTTCAATGAGAAGTTGTCTCTACCCCAGGCAACTTTTGGTTTAAAAAGAAGAGCCAAGATAATAAACATTTAGGTTCATATTTCCTTAGATTTCCACATTGATTTGTACTCCAGAGACATGATTCTACAAACTAGTTCCATAGTATTTAGGCAGCAGCAGGGTCTCCCTGTTGGAAAGTTAGGAAGATCAGAAAACTGGAGATCACATAGGTGATCATTGGTGAGATTGATAAGGACAGGGAAATGTGCTGTTTGTTCAGTTTCCCCCTGAAGGAGAACTCGAGGTCCAGGCTACTGTGAATGCTGTCATCGAACAGCCTTCAGCTGGTGGAACCACCCAGGATTACACCAGCTGTAGGGAGTCACCTCACCCAGTGAATGTCACATTCTTCCTAGGTGATCCGCTTCCAATGATTCTTCAAGGTTGGGATATAAAAGCCTGGCCATTGGGGAATAATGTGGGCCCCTTGAGTTCCTGAACTCCATGGGGTTGGCCAAGGATGTCATTGGGTCTGTTTCACAGCCCAGCTCCTCTCTGCTGAATCCTGTTTCCATTGCTTCCCTCCCCTTTTACAGGTGTTCATTCCAAGGATACTCTCCTGACAAATATGCCGCACATGTAACTGTGTCAGAGTCGGCTTCCCAGAGAACCCGGCCTCTGATAGATTTCTATTGCATGAGGTAAGTGGGAAAAAAATCTGGATTTGAAGACTGAAAATTATAGATTATAGTACTGTCTATGCCGTTTACTTATGTGACCTGGGAGCAGATATGCCATATCTCTCAGTGGTAGGACTTTGTCTCTATGTCTGTGTGTGTGTAAAATACAGATAAAAATACCTTCCTCATAGGGTCATATAAGCAATGAAAGAATGGTGGTGAAAATACTATAAATACAGTCAGGTAATTTATTAACCCCGAAGCATAATGATGATGATAATTACTGAACCTCCTTACATGTTTGTTTAACCACTGAGGAAGACCCCTTCAGGTTATTGTTCCTATATTATACACAAACACAAATGTTAACACATTATTCTCTTGAATACTCTGGAAAAAACATTCGAAAGGAATTGTTAAATAGTCATGAACTTGGAAAATACAGAGTGATGTGTTTCTCTCAAAATAAATAGGCTAAAATATAACTGGTAAAAAAAAAAATGTGTGGCTGGGACTTTACTGTAATTACCCGTATTTGTTTTTATATGGCACATCTTTATACTCTTTCATCTCATAATTGAAATTTCTATGGAAAAAGAAAGGAATACAGGAAGCTGCTGTATGATATTGAGTTTGAATTATGTGTATTTTTTCCATCTCTTCGTTAGAAGTTTCAATGTTTCATATTTTGAAGATGCCACAAAGAACAAAACCAGGCAGCATTTGAAGAATTGGACCAACATGCATCTTATAGCCTACAACGGAATAGGGCATCACAAAATCCGATTCCAGGGCAGAAAACTAGACATTTACATCTGGTTTCAAGGAGCCTATAGTTATGTCCACAGATCATAAAAAAAAAAAAAAAAAAAAAAATTTAATTAAAAAAAATCTACCAATTAACAAGACATCTAATCCTCACATCCTTCTTTCTGTTTAATTATTCATTAATTTATTCCTCCACAATAACGTCATGTACAAAGCACATGGCTCCCCGAAAGCAGCATTCACTTCTTTTCTGCTCTCTCCTCACTGTTTGGTACAGCGGTTGGCACGGGGCAGTGCTCAAAAGTATTTGCCAAATTGGTGCCTGAATGAGTACCTGAAAGCACTGTTCCGGGTTCCCTAGCTGAAAGCCAAGGGGAATCAGAGCTAGACCACGGGTCCCGTGTCCTACTGATGCCTCCACTGAATGTCTCCTCCTCTGCTCAGGCTGTCAGTAGTGCTGACTGGCAAGATTTCACTCTCTTCTTAGGCAAGTTCATCAAACACAATGTTTTTCTTTGAATTAATTGGAAATAGATAGTCAGAAAAGTGCACTGATCATAAGTGAATAGCATCATGATTAATTACACTCAGGAAACCAGCACCCGTATCAGGATGTGGGATATTATTACCAACAGCCCAAAAGCCCCCCTTAAACCTCGTATCAACCATTATTCTCCACAGTTCACAATTGTAATTTTCTTAGGATTTTCGTTTTACCTGTTTTTGAACTTTATAAAAAATGGAAACACACAGAATGTACGCATTCACATCTGGCTTCTTTTGCTTAATTTTTATATTTGAGATGGATCTCTGTTGTGTGTAGAAATATTTTATTCTCATTTCTGGATATTACCCATTGTATGACTAGAATTATCATTTGTCTATTTATTTTTAATCCATTTTATTGTTGATGGGCATTTGGCATTGTGTTTTCCTTTTTGGCCATGAGGTTCTATGCTGCTATGAATAATCTCCTGTATCCTTTGGTGCACATAGTTAAGCATTTTGTTGGGCGTGCATCTAGAAGGGTAATAGTGTATGCGCTTTTTAGTTTAGAGATATCTATTACCAAAGAGTTCTCCGAAGCGGTTGCCCTGGATAAGTGGTGCATGAGTGTTCCAGGTGCTCCACATGCCTGCCAACACTTGCTTTTCTCTAGCCTTTCTGGTGGATGTGTAGTGGTATCCCATTGTAATTTTAATTTGCATTTCCTTAATAAATAATGAAATTGAGTCCCTTTTAATATGTTTATTAGTCATTTGAATATCCTCTTTGGTGAAGTGACTGGTCATTTTTCTATTTTTCTATTGATTTTTTTTTTTTTTGAGGGCAGTGTCACTGGCCCTCATATGTGGGACCCGAACCGGGGCCCCTGGCATCCTAAGCCAGCGCTTAACCACTGTGCCACTCGGCCGGCCCTTTCTATTGATTTTTAAGGGCTTTAATGTATTCTGATTGTAAGTCCTTATTAGATAAATGTATTACAAACATATACTCCCCCTCTATTGCTTGACTTTTCACTCTATGTTTTCTTTTCTTTTTTTTTTTTTCCTGATGAGAGGAGTTCTTAAATTTAAAGTAGTCCTGTATAACAAATCTTGCATCTCCCCTTGAGGTCATTAAAATAATCTCCTATGATATTTTCTAAAAGCTGATTATTTTATTTTTTCTGTTTAGATCAACACTCTACCTAGAATTAATTTTCAAATGTAGTACAAAATAGGAGTTAAGATATGTTTTTTCCATATGGTATACCTGGCATAATTTACAGCAAAGACCATGGTTTCCCTATTTTGCTGTAGTGACTGTCACCATTGTCACTAAACATGTGACCATGTATGTAAGAATCTGTTTATGGACTTTTCATTTCATTCCATAAGTCTCTTTATTTTTATCCTTGTGCTAGTATAGCATTGTTGTTATTGCTGGTACTTTATAATAAGTTATAATAAATTATGAGGGATGGCCGAGTGGCGCAGTTCTTAAGAGCTGGCTTGGGATGCCAGCGGCCCTGGTTCGGGTCCCACATATGAGGGTCAGTGACACTGCCCTCAAATAAATAAATAAATAAATAAATAAATAAATAAATAAATAAAGATACTTAGGGAGTAAGTCTTCCAACTTTGTTCTTTTTACCTAGTCTTGGCTGTTCCTATCCTTTGAATTTCTGTAACATTTTATAATCAGCCTATAAATTCTCTCTCTCTTGCTGTCTCTCTCAATCTCTGTCTTTCCTTCCCTCCCTGACACATGCACCAAAAAAATAAAAAAGTCTTCAGCAAAGTTGGTTAAAAATTTGAAAATCAATAAATACAACTTACACACTGCCAGAAAAAAGAGAAAAGTACAAGTGTTCTAACTCTGTATACTTTTAACTCCATTATACATTCTTCTTAATGTTTTATGTTTATTTCTTATTATATTATTATTGTTTATTATTATTGTTACTTCCTGTTTTCATTCTTACTGCGTTCCCATATAGATATATGTATATGAATTCTCTTCTTACCAGTCTTGGCCATTTCACAGTAGTTTATTGAACACTTCCTTCTTGAGTTGCTCTCTACATTTGCTTCCATGACAACTGTCTTCTGGTTTTCTACATTCCACACTGGCCCACCATCTGTGTCCTTTGTGGGCTCTTGCCTGTGTCTGACCCTTAAATGTTAATGTTTCACAGAGTTCTGAACTGCTACCCTTCACTTACTTCACCCTGTATTGCTGACACCTGAATCAGGCACAGGAGCAGACGAGCCCCTTTGAGGAGTCGGCGAAGATACTCTTGGCAGAAGGTAAGGTCTTGGATTAACATGCCCCCACATAAACCTATAACCCAGCCTGATCCTGTCCTACTGGATGCCATATCTCTGTGTATGATACTATCTTTGACCCATTTGTTCAAGCCTGAAAGCTAAGAGCTCTCCATATTTCCTCCTTGTCAGTATTCAGCTCAGATGTCACATCCTCCCCACTGCCTCTCCCAAGGATTTTGGCTTCATTTTGTAGGCATGTGTGTGTGCATGTACATAAAATATTGCATGTAGTATACCATATTATTATCTCTTTTGTATATCTTTCCCCTTTACCTGCGTGTAATGTTACTCAGTGGCAGATGCTGCCCTAGTCACCTCTGCATACCCAGTGTCTAGCATGGCTCACTTCTTGTAAATGTTTTTGAACCAATCTGCATATTTCAAAGTTCAATGGAATAACTATCATGGAAGTAGAACAGGTGAATTTATGTAGTGGTCACCAGAAGAAAAGGGATCTTGGGACTGAGGACATCAAGAAAGGTTGCATTGAGGAAGTGGCAGTTAGATAGGATAGGATGGCTGGATATGGCAGGAGGACATTCTGATTCTCATTACTGATGGTTCTTGGGACAAGTTATATAACGTGTAAGCCTTAGTTTTCTCATATGCAAAATGGGAATCATTACAGATTTTTTTTTAATATATCTGTAATAATTAAGTGAGAAGCTGTATGTAAAGCACTTAGGAAAATGCCTGGAACACCACAACCACTCAGCAAATGTAACTTGTTAATATTAATGAAAAAGAGTTGAAGCACTGGCAGGTAGGAGAATACAGGGTGCAGGTAGGGAATGGGAGATCAGTGTGGTTTGCAAAACAACACATGAAAAAGCATATTGAAAATTTAGGCTAGAAAGTGGAGAGAGATTTAATTTACAAAAGACAGTGAATGCCCTTGTAAGCGGCCTTAATTCTGAAATATGTAATTGTCTGAATAATGGACTTCATTAATGGAAATAGGACAGAGGAGGCATACAGCTGGCATGGAAGTCTTCACTACTTCAATCCTGTGACCATGGCAGACAGCACTAATTGATGCCACACCCAGAGGTGGCTTCCTAATCCTTGATAGATGGGCTCAGGCAGGCATTGCCAATCAATCAGGAACCTACTTGAAATCTCTGAGTAGTGAGTGTCTCTGTGTCTCCATTTAATTTCACTTATGCAGACATAGCTAGAGGAAGAGGAGAAATGAGATAATCATTAACCAAATGATATGAGCATAATTGAAAGAACAATTATTAGTTAAAAAGTTATTTCTAGTCTGTTCCCTGAAATTTCCAGGTTGGTCTTTTATCCCTTCATTAGCCTGACCCATTGTAGCTTTCAAAATCCATATACATGGTTTCATTTCATCCTCAGAATAATCCAGGAGGGTCTGAAACCTAACCCACAGAACCCACTTCACAAACAAGCACACGGATGCTGTGTAATACCTTCAAAATCCTCAGAGTGAATTAATGTTTGCATCAAGGATGAAACCCAGGCCGTGGACACCTAATTCAGGCTGGAGGGAACAGGAGGCTAAGTTTTCCATGCCTCAATGTTCTAGTGCGGATCCGGCTTCCAATTAACTAACAATCATAAGTGCTATCAGAAGCCTGCTTTCCTTTCTTTTATTACAGCTCCCTTTTAGTTTATTTACTTCAGCTACTGAGCTTCAGAAGTGATCTTTGTAAAGAATAGATGCTTAATTAATTGCAGGTTCCCTCCTATCTGTTGGGTAAGGGGGCCTGTGAAATATTGAATTAATTGATCCCAGAAGCCCAGTCACAGAAGAATAATGACTTTTCCTTAACCTCAGCGACACACACTGACAACATCATTTTAGGAGTTGGCAGTTTATGCCTTTAACTCTCTTGGATCTCATTGACTTGTTTTCTGGACTCTTGTCAGGAAGCAGGCATGGCATTATTCTATATGCTTGTTAATTAAGACGCATGCAATCTGACATCATTAGAAAGGAGCAACCAGTGGGAACAACCCATGTCCCAAGAGAATAAATAGAAATGGAAAGCTGGGGCCGGCCGAGTGGCACATTGGTTAAGAGCTGGTTTTGGGATGCTAGCGGCCCCGGTTCAGATCCCACATATGAGAGCCAGTGACACTGCCCTCTACAGCTAATAACAGCTCCACCTGGAGCTGGGCTGTGCGAGCCCCGGCGATGGTGTAGGCTGCAGCCCCTGCTGCAGTGGGCTGCCACAGGCTACAATGAGTGGCCGGCAGCCAGCGTGAGCTGCCAATAGCTGCAGTGAGCGACACCCAGAGGCCGGCAACCAATCTGCCTCATCCGGGAAGAGCGCAATGACAATACCAACATGGGCCAGTGAAGCAACATCCTCCGCAACTAGACTGAAGAACAAAAGGACAGCAACGTGTCTGTTCCCCTCCCCCAATTCCCCAATAAAATCTTTAAAAAAAAAGAAAGAAAGAAATGGAAAGCTGTGCTTTCCCATACTGGAATAATCCCCATCACCCCTTTCTGCATTACACGTGGCGAAATTCACACTCTTCATCATCAAGACTAAATCCTGTCTCCCTCCAGTGAACTTGCTTCCTTTCTGACCTTTAACTAACAATTGTAAGCATTATCAGAAACGTGTTTTCATTTCTTTTGTTACGATTCCATTTTTGTTTACTTAGTTCAGCTACTGAGCTTCCGAAGTGATCTTTGAAAAAAAATAGATGCTTAGTTAATTGTAGGCTCCCTCCTACCTCTTGTCTAGGGGTCCAGTAGCCTCGATGGGGTTGGGAAGATATGTTCTGAGCTCCTCACCTTGACCATATGTTTTGGGAAACTCGAACTGGGTGAAGGTGAGCAGTTTCCTTCCCTGCAGGACTCAGAGCCTTTATATCTCCAGAAGTGTAAGACGGTACTCAGTGCCTCTTGTCTTTTCTGTGCGTTTTGACTTCAAGGGATCACATTTTACTTCCCTTTACCTTTTGTAGTAAAATTTATCTTTATTTTTTTAACATGTGAAAAACTCTCTCTAAAATTAACTCTGAGCTTCTTGATACCGAGAATACTGTAGATTAATTTTGTAGCTCCCCTATTACCCAGTGTAGTCCTGAGATTGTGTTATTAATGCCATGATTCAGATGTGACCGCTTACAGAGAATGAAGTGAGTTTCTTAGGATTTCTACTCTTTGCTCGAGGGCTCTTTGGCTATATAGCTGCCTTGTCTCAGTTTTGTTGTCTGTAAAATAGGAATATGAATAGTATCTATCTCATGGCTTTCTTCAATGAGGATTCATTGAGTTCATTTATGAAAATGTCTTGGTACAATGATTAACAGAATAAGTACTCACAAAATATTGCGTATATTACTTATTACATGCAGATTAATACATGAAAGAAATCAGAATATATTGTCACCATGCAGCAAATAAATATTGCAATTTATGTCCTCAGCTAAGTTGTCGAGTTCAGCAACTGTCCTTTTGCCCCTAGTTTATCTGAAATAGGAATAACTTGCTCTCTTGACGATTTCCAAGTAGTTCAGGCAGCCACTAAAATAACAGCTTGACTGTAGAAGACATTCTATTCGAAGGTGTTGGGTTATAATAGGATTCAACCCCAGGCTCAGTGTGTTCTAATCTAGAAAGCTCTGTTCCTGCTTTTTATGACCTCCCCCCAGAAAGAAAATGTTCTAATTTAGTACTGAGGGTTTGGAGTGAGGACCTGAACAATTTTAGTGCATGTAAGCTTCACTATTTTTGTAGACCAGGAAAAGTCAAATGGAAGCCTGAAAGAAGGGAATAGGGAAAATAGCATATCAAAATACCAAAAATCACTGCAAGGTTACACGTATTTGAATATTTTGAATTAGGAGTTCTGAGTGGTGGAGTAGATCAGGAATGAGATCTGGGATCAGAGAACCAAGATTCCAGTCTTGGCTGCATCCTTAGTTTGCTGTGTGGGACAATGTGAATTTGTTTTCCCATCTGAAAATGGGGATGATAATAGAAGCCACCCCACAGGATTTGGTGAAAGTCAAATGAGATAATGTAGGGGAACACATCCAGCAAACATTCACTGTTGTCATTAGAAGTGAAGGTCTAATGTTATAATCACTCAACTACCCAGAAAAATATGACACTCTCAGCATTGTTCTAGCCTATTGTTCTGATGGAACATGAAGCAATGCTTGATCTCCAAAAACATAACGTAAGGGCACAAAAAACTTAGAACCAATTATTTATACTACAATATACTTTCAATTTTTTTAACTCCTCTACCCAGTTACCTTATAAATAGTTAATCTTCCCTAGTTTACAATTTTTTAAAAATTGTATGAGAGAAGGACATAAAACTGAACTTTATTATTGCTCATTGAGAGTTAATCACAGACCATGACTAAAATAATAATATAGCCTATTCAAACTGTGGAAAATAACATTTGACATGCCAATGTTAATCAGATTTCCTTAACTTTGGGGTTACTGAAGAGAGGGTATGTATTGAGTGGTGAAAAATAGAGATTTTGATTTCAGACCAGGGCACAGTGTGTAAGTCTGCCACTAGTAGGCTGCAAAAATTTCACAAATATGTAACTCTCTTAGCCTCAGTGTCCTCATCAGTAAAATGGGAATATTAGTTTGTGTAGGTTATAATGAGGACTGAATGAGATGATGCATCTATACATAATGTCCAATATGCACCAAGTATCTAATCTAATTTAGTTTCTTTCTCTCTCTCTCTCTCTCTCTCTCTTTCTCTCTCTCTCTCTCTCTCTCTCTCTCTCTCTCTCTCTCTCTCTCTCTCTCTCTCTCTCTCTCTCTCCAGTTATACCTAGGGTATTTTTGTACTTTACTGTACCATTACCTATGGCAGTAGATTGTACAGAACCCTTTCTATATCCATTATAGCTATTTGAGGTCTAGAGATAGACAGAATATAAGAGCTAGCCAGTGCATCCGAGATCTAGTCTCAAACCATCTTTCCTCAGAAGAGTTTTCTGATGCTCTGATTCTGATTAGCTGCTCTGTTTAGAGCCCAGATCTCTATACCCTGCTCCCCACATTTGTTCATCCTCCTCATCTTCTGAGAGACATCTGAGAACAAGATGGGAGGGCATGGACCTTGAGACATGAAAAGTCCAAAGGGAGATGCGAGGAAATGTAACCTGTTAGAAAGGGAAGTTGGAATAAGTTTAGGCTTAAATCAGGGCAGAAACACACCCCTAAGTCCTCTTCAAATAAGCCCATAGCCAAAAGCAATCACTTGCAGCAAAAGAAAATGTTGAATTAAATGAATTAAAAGTGGTGTGTGCCAAGGTGGAACATAATTGCTAGCAGTGAGAGGTCCATTTAATGAATATCGGCTAAGGTACAGATTTATGTACAATAAAATTCTGCATTTTACTACTCTGCATTTCAAGTTTGTACAAAAAAGCTAATACTATTTCTTGAGAGGCCATTCTTCCCATATGCGTTTAACAGTAATATGAACAACAAAAAGGCCTTGTTCTATGCCTTAGCCCTTACAATTCTCCGTATGCTTTTTTCTATGCAAAACATCACACTGTTCACTGGGGAAAGGGTTGAGCAGCACTGGGCATTGCCTTGAATGTAGGCATCCTGGAATGTGAGAGCCGGAAGTGTCCTTGGGGTTCATATTAGAGGTCATTTTCAATGTAGGAAACCAGCTAGGTGATTTACAGCAGAAAACCAGGTTTTCCTCTAGAAACGCTTATTTGCTTCTAGGTTATGAAATCCTATGCTCAGGAAAAGCAAAGTAGGTGTTCAACTATTTGTTCTGGTTGAGATACCTCATCTCTATTAACGTCAAGTATAACGGGCTGATGTTTGAAACTGCCGAGCTCTTTGTGTCAGGCTTTACTTTTGCAAAGAGGTCACAGTTACAGGTCACTAGCTCCACGCAGTGCAAGTATAACAGGGTTTATGGGGGGAAACTTACAAAAAAAGTAGTAGAGTGTGTACAATCTTCTCAACTCTCATTTCCTGAGGCTTAGGCCAGGCCTAACTGTTCCACAGACATCATGGCCAGTGTTCTTCTACAAGAGCAGGACTGTGGTACAATGCTTTACCTATTACACGTCGGAGGGGCAGGGGGCAGCCATGGGGCTGTTTCAGTAGTAGTCCTTTCGGGGCTCCTATAATATGAATGTTATTTCAGTGGATGTTGTCCCAAAGGTCCCTTCATGCATCTTCACTGTTTAAAATTCTGTTTCTTTTTGCTGCATGCTTGGGTGTGTTCCACTGCTTCGTTTTCCAGCTCACATATTTGTTCTTCTGTTTTATCCAGGCTTCTATTAAACCCTGCTAGTGCAATTTTTAGTTAGCTGTTGTATTCTTCAGCTCTGTAACCTTTGTCTGGAGCTTTCTTATATTTTCTATGTCTTTGCTGAAGATTTCACTGTGTTCACCCATTCTTATTCTAGTCCAGTGAGCATCTTTATGACCATTTTATTCTTTTTTTTTTTTTTTTTTGAGGGCAGTGTCACTGGCCCTCATATGTGGGACCCGAACTGGGGCCGCTGGCCTCCGAAGCCAGCGCTTAACCACCGTGCCACTTGGCCAGCCTGACCATTTTATTCTTTTAACTCTTTATCAAGCAGATTGCTTATCTCCATTTCATTAATGTCTTCTGGGGTTTTATTTTAGTGTTTTGTTTGGAACATATTCATTTGTCTCCTCATTTTGTCAAACTCATTGTGTCTGTTTCTATGTATTAGGTAAATCAGCTACCTCTCCCAGTCTTGAAGGAGCAGCCTTATATAGGCAATGTCACATGGGCCCCAGGAACGCAATCCTGTTTGGCCACCAGAGCTAGACCCTCAAGGGGCATCCCCCATGTGGGCTTCTCGAGCCTGCCTGCGGTGGCCGGGGTGGGCAGGGGCTGTTGCCCTTCCATGCTGTGATGCATGCGGCTGCTGTGGTGAGGCAGTAGGGGGTGCTCTCAGTGGGGCACTCTCACCAGCTCTAACAGGTTAGAGGCAGAGTTCCAAAATGGCACTTGATCAATGCAGGCATTAGCCAGGTAGGATGAGATCACAGAAATGGTGCCTGCCAGTGTCCTAGTCCTGGAGAGGGTCCCAACAGTGTCCTCTCTCTCCAAAAGATACTTTAAGATTAGTAAGTAGATCTCCCTCACACATGGTCTGCGCATTTTTTGAACTGGGTGTTTTTGTGCTGGGTCCGGGGGGTGAATGAGTCTGTGTGTGTGAGCCCTTTAAGAGTGAGTTCTCCATTCTCTACAGTTTTGTGGTTTACCTGGACATAATCCCCCTTGGTTCTCAAAGCCAGACATTCTAGGGGTTCATCTGTCCTATGCAGCATCTAAGTAAGGGTTGGGGTGCCTGATGGGGAGCGCTAACCCCTCACTCCTCAGGGAAAGTTTCCATACCTTTGGGATCTCTCACAAGTGTAGACTCCCTGCTTGGGGTGGGGTCCCTCCTTTGGTGAGACCGTGTCTCTCCCTGTGCTGCCCATCTGGATTCTGTCCTTGTATCCCTTCTTGTTCATCCAATATTCAGAGGAAATGATTCCATGTGTAGTTGTGTACTTGTTGTGTCCATGGGAGAAGGTGCATCCTGGGTCTCCCTACGCTGCCATCTTGAACCCCTCTCCCTGCTTTTCCTCTTGACCCCAATCTGCACTGTCTGCACGACCAGGTTCTCCTTTCTAATGCTTAACTTTGATAATACCACTTTCTCCTACTGCATGGTGATCAAGTTTGACCAACAGAACATGAATCTAAGAAGCAGTGTGTGTTTATCCATCCAGATTTGGTATAAGCCTATATAAGTGAACCCTCTTTGTGTTACTTTAATGTTTAGTATTTGGTTATTGTGTCTCCTTCATCCTCCCCAAAATCAGTTTCTCTCTCTCTATCTCTATCTCTATCTCTATCTCTATCTCTATATCTGTATCTCTCTATCTCTGTCTCACATGTACGCACATGCGCGTGCACACACACACACACACACACACACACACACACCACAAAAGAAAAAGCAAACCCAAACAAAAGGTGCCCAAATGATAGAAACCATTTTTGAAGCATTTAAAAAGCTTTGGGTAAAGCAAAGATTTCACATGATCAAAAGTTTAGGCACTGGAGGGCCAACTGAGTGGCGCATTGGTTAAGAGCTGGTTTTGGGATGCCAGTGGCCCTGGTTCGGATCCCACATATGAGGGTCAGTGACACTGCCCTCTACAGCTAACAATAGCTCCACCTGGAGCTGGGCTGTGTGAGCCCTGGCGATGGTGTAGGCTGCAGCCCCTGCTGCAGTGGGCTGCCATGGGCTACAGTGAGTGGCCGGCAGCCAGCGTGAGCGGCTGGCAGGCAGCATGAGCTGCCAATAGCCGCAGTGAGCGACCATCCAGAGGCCGGAGACTGATCTGCCTCACCCGGGAAGAGAGCAATGAGGATACCAACATGGGCCAGTGAAGCAACATCCTCCGCAACTAGACCGAAGAACAAAAATAAAGACAGCAACTTGTCTGTTCCCCTTCCCTGATTCCCCAACTCTATTCTCCTCCCCCAATTCCCCAATAAAAATCTTAAAAGAAAAAAAGTTTAGGCACTGGCAAATTTTTCAAATACACTTCCAGCAAGTCACAAGAACCTCCTCTGTCAGATCTAAAATTTGCATCATTTTTTTACATAAAATTTACATAATCCACATGTAATTTTCTTTTCATTTATGTTATTTTCAAACATAATTGATGACTGGAAAATACCATAGATTAAGCATCATGTGCCAGATCTAGGCAAATTGCCTGGTTGTTATGCCTCAACTAATATACCTTTTAAAATCAATTGGTATTTAACCTGAGAAAACTACCTTTTGAAATCTTAATGAACACCTATTCTGAGAATGTTAATTGAAATGTGACTCTGTTTTCCTCCCAGTAATATGAGGAGTGGCTTTGTATGTGTGTAATCAGGATTGGCAAGGAGAGTTTCTCCATATCCATCTTCAGAGACTGCTTCTCGAAAGGGAAACGTATACCCTGGTTTTAAAAAACATGATCAATATAGTTTGCTTCATGGTGTAAAAAAATACCAAAAATCAAGTGTGACTTGGGGACTGATTTCAAATTTCTCTGGGCCAGTGTAGAAGCTCCTGGACTGGTAGGGTGATAAAAATCTAAGGAAATAGGGGATGCGTGTAGGGGGACCCAGCTCTCCCATCAACCTCCCCATTATGGCTCCAACATTGTTCTCATTGTGGAAACATTCCTGGCACCATGGTCCTTCGTGCATGGCCTCCTGCTTGTAAAACTACATACTACCACTCTACCGCTTCATTAATGAAAGAAGGATAATTGGGAGATATCTATTAGATTTCAAAGTGAACATCTGGTTGGGAACATTTATAATTTTTTTCTTTTTCTTTTTTTTTGACTTCCAAGGAGACCCTCATATTTAATACCAAGATGGTGGTATAATTGAGACCTTCCCTGCTGACAGTATAACCGCTTTTCATTGCTAAAGCACAAATAATTACTTAGAAAATAGCAGGTGGTCCGCTTTAAAAAAATCAAATACATGTTCTAGGTATTTTTAGGCATCCTTTGCTACAAGCCTTTCTCATTCTCTCCTGGATCAAGTGGCCCCTCGTAAAAGAATCGGTTAGCATGATGAATTCTCTGACAGTTGTTTTCTATTGGTGCATTCACCTTCATTTCTCCTTTCTTTTTCCACTTGAGGTATGATCTTGTTCTTTCCCTAAAGCACATGAAGTTCTGTTTTTTCATTTATACAGGTCTTTTATCCAAGGACCCAATCATGAACTTAGTTAATTCATTGTGTTTTCCTGTTTTAATCAGACAAGAGGGAGCAGAGAAACTAAGAGTTTCATTTGTGGAGAGAAAAGAATGGAGCTTGGAACTCAGGGTATCAAGTTAGATTTCAGTGTGGTGCCAAATTCTAATGATGTCTCAAAGTTGATTTTTCTACCCATCGTACCTGGGTGTGTCCTTTTTCTGTCCTGCCCTCTATAAAAGTTCCCAAATTGTTGGTTATATGGGAAGTTACTATTATTTGAGTGATATTAAGAATTATAAGCAATATAAACCTCATCTGGCTAATTTAAGACATTTATTCACAGGACATTGGCAACACATAGAACCAATGAGAAGGCTAGAGGACCAGTTACAGACATATGCAAAAACCAGTTGATGCTCTGCTTTTTCCCCCTAAGATTCAAAGTTCGGGAGAGAGAAACCAATGACCTGAACTTAGGGCAGATGCCCACCACCAGTCTTTGCCTGGGTGATAAGAGAATGGCTCTGGCAAAAATAACCTCAAAAAGTCCTTAACCATGGCAGGATAACTTAAGCAGCGTTTCTCATCTGAATCACAGAACAGAGAAAATTATTTGGCTGCAGTACTGTGATTTATAATATATATATATATATATATATATATATATATATATATATGACCAAATTGATGACCAAAATATATAAATATATATCTTATAAATATTTGGTCTTCACCCATAGTTTCTGATTCACAGCTCCCTACACCCTTGCAATTTTCTAAGTGTTAAGAATGATAAAAGTATCTTTTGTTATGTTAATGAGGTAACTTTCGGAAATCACCTAAGAATGAAGGCTGGTTTCCAATGGATCCAGCCATGTGATTGGAACTTTTGGTCCCACCCCCAGACCTCTAGAAAGGGGTGAAGGGCTGGAGGTTGAATCAGTTGCTAATGGCCAATGATTTAATCAAGTATGAACATATAATGAAGCCTCCATATTAACCCAAAAGGATGGGGCTCAGAGAGCTGCTGGGTTGGTGAACACATTGGAGATTTAGGAAGACTGGTACCCTGCAGAGGGCTTGGAACCTCTGTGCCCCTTCTCATATACCTTGCCCTGTGCATCTCTTCCATTTGGCTGCTTCTGAGTTATATCCTTTTAAGTGAACTAGTGATCTAGTGAGTAATGTTTCTGTAGTGTAGTGTGAGCCACTCTAGCAAATTAATTGAACCCAAGGAGCGGGAGTCATGGGAACCTCAGAAGAACAGGGAACAACCTCAACTTGGAGAAGCAACGAGCCAAGCTCCAGAAAACACTCCCTAAGCTGGAGGAGGAGCTGAAGATGCAGATTGTAATGTGGGAACAGGAGCACGCGAAGCCATTTGTGGTGAACAGGCAGAAGTTCGTGGAGTATGTAACAGCGCAGTGGGAGATGCATCGGTTAGAGAAAGAGCGAGCCAAGCAGGAGAGGCAACTGAAGAACCAGAAGCAGACGGAGACGGAGATGCTGTATGGCAGTGCACCCCGGACACCCAACAGGCGGCGAGGACTGGCACCCACCACACCCAGCAAAGTGCGCAAGCTGAATACTACCTCTATATCCAACGCCACGGCCAACAGCACCATCCGGCCTCTGTTTGGGGGGACAGTTTACCGCTCCCCAGTGTCTCGACTTCCACCTTCCGGCAGAAAGCCAGTCCTCACTTCTACCTGTTCAGGGGAAAAAAAAACCTGTGCTGGCAGGCATGGGGCCAACAAGGAGAACCTGGAGGTCAATGGCAGCGTCCTGAGCGCGAGAACTTTCAAAGGCCTCCAAATCTGATGCTACTCCTGGAATCCTCAATTCAACCAACATCCATGCCTGAGAAGCCCTGATCAGCCAGCTCACTGGGTTCCCGTGCCTGCCTAGACTGGACCTAATTATACAGGGTCGCTTGCATTTTTCTTGGGGTTACATGTGCTGGAAACCCTGGAGAGGTTCCATTACTGTGGGCCTAGCATACAGATGAAAGTCCCTTATTGGCTTAGTGGGTCCTTAGACATTGGTATTGACTCAAGAAATACATTAAACGTTAGTTCTTAGCAGTAAGTACAAATTTTGGCAGTTGGAACCTAACTGCACTTGCTGAAGCACGGTCAAGGGCTTGTGTATCACCTTGTGTAATAAAGTGATCGACTCTGCTCATCCTTGGGGTGCGGGATGGGAAAACATTTCAGCTTGTACACTTGTTTGCCAATTAACATCTTTATTGTTTAGGGATGTTCAAGTAATGCTGTAGCTACAGTAGCTTTTCTCTGACCTAAAGGCCTGTCCCCACTGCCCAGGACAGCCTTCCTCCTCACGAGGGTGTCTGTGTGTCAGAAGCAGACATGGCCTGCCCTACACCACAGGTGACAGGGAGCCCGGGAACTCCTCGGGGAAGCTGCAGTGCTCTTCTATGGTATGAACACATTTCCTGGTCTGATCTCTACTTCTGCACTTTTTCTTTCTGTCCAGTGTCCCGCCCCACCCCTGTGCACATGTCAGTCCTGGGGAGTTGTGCCTTCCCCACACTATTGCTCACTACTGTGGTCCCAAAAGCACTAGTATTTATTCTTACTACAGGACTAGTGTCAGCACACTAAATGCTGGTGACAAGCTTACCGGTGTGGACTATGTGTTAACTGGCAGCCATGCTGTCTAGTCACATGTATACATGTCCTGATTTTAAAATATAAATAAGTTGTTCAGAATAAATTAAAATGTGTGTACTTCCATTTAAAAAAACACACACACACAAAAAAACAACCTCAACTTGCAACTGGTGTCTGAAGTCCAAGGAGGGGTCTATAGCTGGTTGGTCAGGTGCACAGGCAACAGCCTGTCTTGTGACTGGCATCGGAAGTGTGTGTTGGAGCGCAGTCTTGTAGGACTGAACCTTTAACCTGTGGAATCTGATTCTGTCTCCAGGTAGATAGTGTCAGCATTTAGTTAAATTGCAGGATATCCAGCTAGTGTCCTGAGAATTGCTTGTTGGTGTGGGGAAAAGGGGAGCCCTACACACACACACACACACACACACACACACACACACACACACACACACACACACACTAGTATCCTTCTACATACATGGGAGGGAAATAATTATGTACAATGGATGCCTTAGGCATCAAGGTTTAATTTTTTCTTGGAATCTAGATGGCTTGTGAAGTAACCATCTTAGTTTACTAGCCCACTAAAACAACACCCAAAAGGAGAGATATAATTCCTCAAAAGGCAATCGGGGTATTATTAGAAGTTGAGCAGCAAAAAATAAGATGTGTGTACTCCACCATTTTATACAATAAATTATTGACCTCCACAAGACAGCATTTCCCAGAGTTTTATATGGGATACTAATATCTCTCAAGCCACTTATAGGTGTCCTTAGATGAAAGAAGTCTTAGGAAAAAGAGTTCAGGAAATAATTTATGTTATAACCCTTCTCAAGGAGATTAACAATATGAAAGTCTCTAAGATTTCCTGCAATAAATAGTTAAGAGTCTGTTTAACTGTTTCCCAAACTTACATAATCATTGAATCTTGATATTAATATGTCCCACAAAATTACTATTAGAAAATACTATTAGAATTACTAAAGAATATACTTTAGAAAATCGTCTTTAAACATATGTTCTGATCATTTCAGGAATTCCCCAACTTGCTAGTATCACTCTAGGGTTTAAATTCCATAGTCAAATGATAGCGAAAATGGAGGATTTTGCCTAAGTTATATTTTTGTCGTTCCTTGCCTTAGTATTGACCATTTTCCCACATCCTTCCATGTGGCCCTTCCTATAAAGAGTAGGGGAATGATTTTAAATGTGGCCCCTTTTCTACTACCTTGGCTGCACATTGGGAATTACCTGGTAAGTTTTAAAAAGTATTGTCTTCCATACTGAGCTATGAACTCTGCCCCAGTGGAGAGCCATCATGATTAGCAGAAATTTTTAAAAATCAGTAACTAAATAAGCATATAGCACACAAAGATACACTGAAACAATGGTCCTAAAACTTTAGCATGTGTCAGAATCACTTAAATATTGGACTGGATTTGGTCAAGAGGCGATTTCTTTGAACCAGAGCTGTTAGTTGGCTTTCAACTCATGAAACCAATGATCCAGTAAGAATTTATTACCACATATTAGTTATATTAGGACATCAATGGCAAAAGATGAGTAGTCCTCTTACGTGCTAGTCATGATAAATGGTTGCTAAGCAATTGTGTAACCATAAAGATGCTGGCCATTACCTCCCGTTAGCCAGCTGTCCAACTCCTAGCATAATTGACATAAAAAAAGCAAAAAGGAACAAATGGTGGAATGGTGGACTCATTAATTTTATGCGGGGGAGGGGAGGGGTAAAGGGACCTCCAGAATCTATTTCCATTATATTTCTGATTTTTCTGAATTTCCGAGTACTAGAATATTAGAGTAGGAAATCTTTTTTGTGATAACAACAGTAGATATTTATTTAGCCTTACTATAGACAAGGCACTGTTCTAAATATATATTACTCCTCTAAATAATAATTTTTAAAAACCCTAAAAGGTGTGTACTATTATGTCTTCATTTTGCAGATGAGGAAACTAAGACATAGAGAGTATAAATGACTTGCCCAAAGTTAAACAGCCCGCAAGTAGCAGACAAAAGATTCAAAATGAGGTAATCTGATTCCAGAAGTTGGGCTTCCAAACACCTCACTGTGTCCTGTGGTCCTGGACAAAGAGTAAATCTCAGAATCAAGGGAAAGAGTTCTTAAAGATTACAGAGGCTAAAGTTTCCCTTCAGACCCAATGACTTAGCCTGCACTGGGGATTCTGATATACAAACTTCTACCCTATCTGCCCACAAACCTTAAGATTTAATGACTGCTTCCAATATCTTTGTTTTATAGCTTGAGAAATGGAATCCCGCCTCTGCAGTAAAGGGTTAATTCAGCAGGCTTGGGCTGCCCAAACCCCAAAAGTCTTCAGTAGTGGTCCTTGATCAGCTCCTGGGAGATAACCCCAAAGCCCTTGGAACATCCTGCCTGAGAAGAGTATCGTATAAGTGGGGACTTGGGCCATGCCAGATAGTTTATGCAAACAATGTAATATATGGTGAATGTATGCTTTTCATTCACCTGGGGCCCTGGACCATGATGTGTTAGTTTGACTACTGGGGGAAAGTGGTGAAGAATGAGTAGTTAAGGTCAGCCATGCAGGTGCCTCATGTCTATGTGACTGACCTCCAGTCTGGATACCAAGGCTCAGTGAGCTTCCTTGGCTGACAATGCTTTGTACATGTTGTCACATTGTTTCTGGGAAGATAAGCATTGCTATGTGCCCCCACTGGGAGAAGGTAGCTGGAAGCTTGCACCCGGTTTCTCTGGGACTCTGTCCTATGCACCTTTTACCTTTACTGATTTTAATCTGTATTCTTTTGCTGTAATAAACTATAATTATGTATGTGACTTTTTTTTCTGAGTTCTGTGAATCTTTTAGTGAATCATCAAAACTAAAGGTGGTCTTGAGAATTCCATGTACCCTCCCCAACCCTCCACCTGTTCATAATTTAATCTCTATGAAGTCAAGGACCATACTTATTTTTCTCCTTGTTTTTTTTTTGTGTGTGTGTTTTTTTTTTTCAGCTGAGCCATCCTGTTGGCAGTTCAGCAGCAGCTCAGCTCGGGCCGGGCATTGAACTGCTGTTGCTCAGAGCTCAGCTCGCACTCTTGAGCGAGCTCTTAACCAACTGAGCCACTTGGCCAGCCCTCTGCTTGCTTTTTAATCTGGAATGTGGTATTCATTTCACAATATTTGTTGACTCAATAAATTGCTACCATAATTAGAAAAGAGATTCTGTACCTGGTGAGCCTTCAAGTTGTTCATTGTCATCATGGTTGCCTCTTTGCCCCATCCTTCCTTATTGTGCCTTAGATTCATCACCTCCCCAGCTCTGCCCTTTGTCAATACCAACCCATCTCTGCCCTCTGTCTCAAGGATTCAGATAAATGTAAAGTGGCCTTTCTTTGATATAAAGTCTGCGACCTATAAATAATGGAATTTCCCCTAAACCATGTGTCACAGAAGAAGCATGAAGTCAATAACAAAGGGACCTCTGAGAGAGGTCAGTTCCAGCTGAGATTATCATCAAAGCATAGAAAGGAGATAGAACTTTCCCAGGTTTTCAAAAGGTACATTGAAATTAGATATTTTACAATGCAGAGGAAAAGGGCCTTTCTGGCAGATGAAAAATATATATGAGTAGTCATCAAATTCGGAAATGTTGGTCATAAATTGAAAATGTGAGGTAGTTATTTGGTTTGGATAAGATCTAGATATGAAACAAATGGTGTTTTAAAAATAGACTGGGATTAGGTCATGAATGTCTTTAAATGCCAAACTAAGACATTTGAATATTACCCTTAAATCACTGCGAGTTAGTGCAAACCTCAGAAGGAGGACATCAAATGGTAGAACTGCACCTGAAGACGTTTACAAGTAGAAGTGGGTTGCAAGGAGAAAGAAACCACAGAAGGAAAAACCAATTAGGAGGCTGTTGCAATAAAAGCTGAAGGGGAAAGAGCCAAATCTGCCTGTTAGTCTTTAGCTTAACACCATTTTGCAACAGAACCATGAGTTCCTGAATTATCAAAAGCAGCAACATGTTCATTTCTTTTGGAGCCTTAGAACTAGCTTTCTCTTCAAAGGAAGCATTTGGAACCCACTGTAAAATTAGGTCAGCTGGGAACCACAGAATTCCCCTGGCAATTTTCCAAGGTCATTAGAGGTCATAAAAAGGACTTAGGTAAAAATCAGCATGAAATTCCCTCAATGTTGATGCATGACAAAATAAATGAGGTCACCTCCTGTATCTTCCAATGTAAGATTGCTTTGCACAGGTGCAATAGGAGCTTTGCTGATTTATGATGCGTCTAAACGTGCAGAGTGGACATGGGCCAGAACGGAGGCAATAATGAAGAAATCCCTAGCCACAGAATCATTAAAATTTAATAAATTGGGCCGGCCGAGTGGCGCAGTGGTTAAGCTTGGCTTCGGAAGCCAGCGGCCCTGGTTCGGGTCCCACAGATGAGGACCAGTGACACTGCCCTCAAAAAAAAAAAAAAATTAATAAACTGAATTCTGGAGTCAGATTTCCCACGTTCAATTCATGATCAGTAACTTCAAACTCTCCATTGTCTTTATCTCATACATCCCTCTCCTTGAGAACCCCTCTTCTCTTTCTAACGCGCTGTCTCTCCCTATAGTCCTTTGACCCTACCAGGCCTTGCAACCCATGATCTTGCCAGATCCTCACAATCCTTCCCCATGATGCCCGCACTATCTTCCTTATCCTATATCAATGGTTACAATCAGTTCCTTGATTCTCTTCATTTCTAGGGCTTGGCAAAACACAGCCTGGTTAAATTGAACGTTCCACCTACTCCAGGGTACACCTTCTTGTGGTTTTTCTTCTCCTTACCATTTTTTCATATCTTTTGTTGGTTCCTTCTCTTCTTCCCATCCTCCTAATGATGGGTGGCTATTCTAAGTACATTCTGCTCTTGCTATCTATACATGCTTTTTTGTTGATCTCATCGCATCTTGGTTTTAAATACCATTTAATTTCTGATGTATACCTCCATCTGAGACGTCTCTCCTCATTTGCATAGCCAATGGCCTACTCAGCATCTCTGCTTGGATACTGTGCTGGCTCTTTACCTAATGACTCTCAGCCCCAAATTCGTTCTATGAAACTCTGCTTTTTGATGCTGGTCATGGGACTCTGAAAACTACATTTCCCAGGTTTCCTTGCCACTGACTTCCTATTCAGTTTTTTCAAATGGAGTCTGGAGAGGGAATGGAAGGTGGGTATATCCAATCTGTTGGGTACCTTTCCCCATATGCCCCTCACCCACCTTTGATTTCAGCTGCAGTGTGGTGAATTGTACACCAGGCATACTAACAATGTTCTACCTCAAAGACTTGTCATTGTCTTTCATCTTTTATGCCTCAGGGCTCTCTCTCCAGAGACTCCCCTTAGCATGAATACAGATGCAGCACAGAATTTCAGGTGAGTTAACACTCCTGCAGAAAAACCTCAGCTAATGCGATTGGCTAAATACCTCCTGGCCTTCATATGGACAATTTCTGAAGGAATTCTGGATACTTCTCACAGGAAGAACCTAGTCCTAGCTGCCTAAAATCAACAACCTTCATAATACATCCATATTTGCTTTTTTATTTCTCATCTCATTTTCCCTACTTGCTTCCTCCTGTTTACTGGGATCGTCTCCTAAATTACCTGCACCCAAATCCTTGTGCTCTGCTTTCAGGGTAACTCAAGCTAAATGAGCAGGAGGATTTGAAGGGGTGCCCTTTTATTGTTAAATTTTTCTCTAGTCCTCTCAGGGCCATTTCACAGTGGCAAAAATTTGGCCCAGGCTCTGTCTTCTTTCAGCTCTGCTAGATCATCCTTCATCTACTCTTTCCTGTTTGTTTTTAAATAACACTTGTTACCTTCCAATATGCTATTTAATTTACTTTTTTATTATGTTTATGTTTTATCTACCCGCACTGTAATGTAAAGTTTTTGAGAATAGGGATCTTTATTTTATTTTGTTTTGTTTTATTTTATTTACTGTTGTATCCCAACTGCCAAAAAGGGTATCTGAGCACATAGTAAGCACTCAATAAATATCTATTGAACAAAATAATGAATGGCTTGGCCACTGAATTATTCAACTGGAGAAAGTTATTTAGCCTCTAAGAATTCAATTTTCTTAGCTATAAAATGTGAAAAATACTAGTACCTTCTTCATAGGTTAATATACAGAATAAATGAGTTAATAAAAGTTGAGGGCTGAGCGCAGTGCCTGGCACATAATGAGCTGTTGGCACATATTGCTTGTATTTTTTTTTTTTTTTTTTAGTTTCAGGTGTACAAAGCAACATAATAGTTACACATTTACACACCTCACAAAGTGATAAACCCCCTCCCCCATACACATTGGTTATTATTTGTTTGTTTGACTGTTGATACTTCCTCCATGGCATCATAGAAATTGGATAATCAGACACACCATTCATGTCTCCTTGGGCAAAATGTAACAGCTAGAAAGATAAGTTGCTTAATCACAGACAATCAGCATGGTTTATGCAGAGCCAACCAGCTCTGTCACCTCCCATTTCTTCAACTTGGCTCCATATTACTATTGGAGACAAACTGCTTTCCTTGGAGATCAGTTGAGAATTTATAACTAGGAATGCTCAGGTTTTTCATGATTAAAATTGAACCTTCGATTCACTCTCCCTTCAGGAGAAACTGGTTTATAAATAAAGGCTCCATGCCAGGCAGCCAGATAAGAAGTTAATTAATTGAATGTTCAGCATCTACTATGTCCAGAAATTCAGTGCTTTATAGAATTTTTTTCCCTTTTGATTCCAAAAAAAAAATTCTTTTTTTTTTTTTTTTTTTTTTAAACAGCCACAGACCGTTAAGTTTCTCTGTTGCAATCATGGAGCCACTGAATGTTGATGTTTGAGATACTCTGGGTCAGCAGTGTTAGACCCTGGGGTGGAGGGCAACATGATGCATCAGAAATAAATCAAGCTCCCCAAAGGGCATAGCCACATAGGATACAAAAAAGAAAACAGAGGCTGTATGAAGTGACCTGATTTTTCTAAACATGACCAGCAGGTCCGTGGTACCTTCAGGACAGGACACCTGGTTACATGATCCCTGGTTGACAACCACCTTTCTGTCCCCTCATCTTTATGGAAATATTACATACAGTGCTAGGAAAATCAGAACCACACAGGGAGCAGAAAATCTGCTTTGCCCTCTTTTCACAAAGCTTCTTGAGTCTTGCCTTTGTTTTGCAAGGAGGAAAAGGCTTTCATTTTTCTCTTCCCTCTCCATTGGGCTTGCTGTCTTTTACATTTTTTAAATGCTGCATGAAGAAGAAAAAAAGGTCCCCAAATGGACCACATGCTGACAAACTCCTGGTGTTGTCAAATGGAGCCAGAGCATTATGTTTCAAAATTTCCTGGATGAGAACCCTGCCTCCATGATGGTGCTTTCAATGTGGAGCTAAATGTTCTCTGGAGAAGGAGCTGGGGGTGGTGGGGGGTGGGGGGTGGGGTTAGGAGGAAGCACTGGCCAAAGGGAATGAACCAGAAACCGAGAGCCTCTGTGTTAGGAAATGAGTCACTCACTGACCTGGACTCTTAAAGCCAGACTCCAATTTACAAGTATTTTGGGATCCCACACCCCTACCCATTGGGAACAGAAAAATAATTTTTCTAGGCACATCAGCAGATGGAATTAAGCTGGAACTGTTGTCCCGTCAGCTGTTCCCATCTGACAGTGGAGCTCTCAAAACACTGAAGCACCTACTAGAAAAAAGCATACCATGCCCTATACACTCTCAATTTTGTACCCAAGTTGAATATCAAACTATGTTTCCTAACTCTCTCTTGTCAGGTCCAGCCATGGTACATTTTTTGTAACCCCTCCTATGAGCCATATTCTTTTACCAGCAGGTCTGTATATCAGGGCTTTCTTCTCTCTAGAACGTTCACCACCCTCATTCCTCCCAGCATCTATCTCCTTGTCCGGTGGCTAAGAGCACTGCTCCCTTAGTCCTAACACCAGGTCTTACGCGTACTAGTTGTTTAACATGCTAGAGAAAGTTCTGAACCTCTCTGAGCCTTGGTGTCAAAAATACCAAGTGTCTGATAGGATTGTCATGAGGAAGAAATGCAGAATCCACCCATGCAGAGCTTGTAGAACAGTGACTGGCATGTGGTAAACTCTTAGTAGATATTAATCTTGGTATTTTTATGATCATCATAAAATTGCGTGGACTTCGGAGTCAGACACACTTGACTCAAATCTCCTTTGAATCTGAGCTCGGCCTCTCACTAGCAGTGGAGTCCTGAGCAAGTTACTTATGTTTCTTATCTGTAGAACGTGTGTCATCATCATCATCATCGAGCTTATCCATAGACTGTTATAAAACTGAAATGAGTTAGCTGCAGGCCTGGCAAGTCATTAATATTAATAATAGTTAGTTCCACACTTGGTAAGTCTACTTATTCTTGTCTTAGCAGTGTTGCTACTTTTTCCAGAGAAAATTCTGCTACCCTTTAGATCCAAGCTCCCTGACTGAGCTTCCATTGTACCCTGCACTTTCTCTTGCTCTGCCCCCTTTGCCATGTTGTGATTCCATGTTCCTTGCTCGTCTGCCACCCTAGACTCTGAGACCCAAAAATAATGCCTGGTTCATACCCTTTCAGATCCTCATCAGCCAGCGTGAGACCTGGTACACAATGGATGCCATGAAAGAATGAAAGCCATTGGTTGTACCATTCTCCTCTTATCCCATTTTCTTCCTTCTGCTGATGACAATGGTGCATATACATATTTTTTTGAGGACTATGTCAAGAACTGGCAAGACGTGAGACTGCAGGGCTTTTTGTTAGATGACGTTGATTTTAAACATTTTGGATTTAGTTGTCAGTCATCCAAAAGGCTGAGGATTTAATAATCAAATCAAGATTTCTGCTTTCTCATGAAAAAGATACAAGACTTGACAAGACTGAGGCTCATAAATAAGTTTCACTTATATATGTTCAAAGTTCAAAGTTCTGCCACATAATGATAAGCTATCGCCAAATAGCAGCCTCCCCTTATTAGATGGTTTTTGAAGTCCTCACTCATCTATTTCACTCATATGTATTCTCCTCCTTGCCTTTATAAGCATTTGACTTTGAAACCTCTGCTTTAAAGGTTTCTCAAACCTCTGCCCTTTGGCTAAGTTGAATAAGCAAGCTGACATTGGATTCATGAGGGGAGAGGAATCAAAAATTGATAAAGTGAAATCCCATGATTAAGAAGGGCATCCTT
The DNA here is from genome assembly GCA_033961575.1 of Aselliscus stoliczkanus. Taxonomy (NCBI): domain Eukaryota; kingdom Metazoa; phylum Chordata; class Mammalia; order Chiroptera; family Hipposideridae; genus Aselliscus; species Aselliscus stoliczkanus. The sequence continues at coordinate 20,568,796 of CM066733.1, forward strand.
TATTGAAATATATTTGATATATAACAGTGTGTAATTTGGGGTGTAAAACACGTAATTTGATACATTTATATATTGTAACAGCGATTGTAGTGATAATTAGCACCTCTATCACGTTACATAATTATCTTTTCTTTTTAGTGCTTGGAATCATTAAGTTCTAGTCTCATAGCAAGCCTGGTGATTTTTAATTCGTTATTGTTGTCTGTATTCACTGTACTGTACATTTGATCTCTATGGCTTATTTACTGCTTGTTAGATGTTTGTACTCTTACACAACATCTGCCCTACACCCCTACGCCCAGCTCCTGGTAACCATCATTTTACTCTCTGACTTTTCTCACTTAGCATAATGGGCTCAAGGTTCACCCATGTCGCAAATGTCAAGATGCCCTTCTTTCTCATGGTTGAATAATATTGCATTGTATATGTGTACCACCTCTTCTTTATCCATTCATCCATTGATGGGTGCTTAGGTTGTTTTCATCTCTTGGCTATTGTGCATAATGCTGCAATAAACATGGGAGTGCATCTATGCCTTTAATGTCCTGTTTGAAGGGTATTTTTGCTTAACCTAAAAAAAAAGAGTTTTCACATTCTTTAAGTGCATATTTATTGAGCTGCTGTACTCTGTGTAAGGCTAGGGTATAGTAAGTCTCTAAGAATTGGAATGTACCTACTTCCTCTCATTGTACTGTGGGACTTTGTGTGAATGGTGTCACTTGTATCGCCAGTATTTTTACCTGAAAATATGGTTAACACTGTGCCACCACCAACGCACCAATAGCCTTTAACACAGCATGGGCCAGTTTATTTATTTATTATTTATTTTTATTTTTAGCTGAGCCATCCTGCCACCTGTTGGCAGCTTAGAGGCAGCTCAGCTCGGGCTGGCATCAAACTGCTGTTGCTCAGAGCTCAGCTGGCACTCTTGAGTGAGCTTTTAACCAACTGAGCCACTTGGCCGGCCCCACACAGGCCAGTTTAATGTGTTAAGAGAATCTGGAACCCAGCAGACTGAGGTGCAGGCTGCTTACTCGGAGTATGATCCGGTCACTTTAAAAACTTCTTTAAATTCAGTTTTCTCTTTGTAAAGTTAGGATGATAGTGTTACTTGCCTCAATGTGTTATTATGAAGAATAAATGGGATAATTCATCAAAAGACCTTATGTGCTCAGAAATAAAGTTTCAAATGATGGATGTTAGTAGCAATTGAAGCAATATAAAAGGATTAGTTGTTGAAGAAGTTATAGAGAAATAAACAAGAACTTTTGAAAGATAAGAAGCCCTTATAAGCCGTCCACTTTGTAGATCAATGCTTTTTGAAGTAAATGCAATGACCATTAGAAGACAATAAATTCCACATCCATAAACTGTTTCCTCTTATGGAAACTAATAGAGTAGTATTTATATTACAATAAAGTAATGGAAGCCTGGGAAGCATGGTTTGTTTATAGCTAATTTGTTGGGATATGCTGACGACACTTTATCTTGCCTTTAAAAAGATATCTTCCAAGAAAAATATTTACATTATAGTTAAGATAATGAACTTTGGAATAAGGTCACTTGAGTTTGAATTCTGGCTCCATTGCTTAGCAACTATGTGACCTCGGGAAAGTTTTAAAATGCTCTGTACCTCAGTTTCCACACAGATAAGACAGGAATAATAATGGGCTGTGTCAAATATATTGTGTAGAATAAATTAGTTAAACCAGTTAAAACACTTAGGACCGTGAATATGAATAACACATTATAAATGCTTAACAATGTTAAACTCATATTATTATTATCCTGTATTTAAGATGAATCTAACCAGAGTTAGCCTACAGATATTGCCAGAAAATTGTAATCCTAATTAATGCACACAAGAATTAAATTCTTTCATTTGTATTCTTAGTTGTTGTTTTTTATTCTAAATGTGTTTCTGTGAAATGAACCAGCCAAGAAAATATGCCTAGAGTTATCCTAGAATGTGGAATAAGGACCTAAATTTAATTTCAACTTAGAAAAGTGTATTTTAATCAATACAGATTATTACCAGTAGAATGAGTTTCCCAAAAGGCTGGTAAATCATTATGTATAACAGCATTTGTAGGAGGATAAAATGATTCTTAAGGATAACATGATTGTTAAGACTCTTAACAATCTTAAGATTTTATATTGGGATCTACTGCTGACATACAAAAAGAATGATCAGACATTGACTTGGACAATTTAAAAATTTTCTGAGAAAAATTCTAATGACAGTGTACTTTTAAGAATTTCTCCAAAATACCCTATAGAACCAGAGAACTCGGGTAGCAAAACAGACCATCAATAATGTGTACAATAAACACCAAATATGGAAGGCTGGAGACAAACCTCTGACAGCTGCAAATCCTGTGGGTGCCCTATTAGGATCTGGGCAGCAGGAAACTGGGGGAAGTAATGGGGTGTTGGATAGAACTGAGAACAGAAGAATTTAAGAGTCACAAGTAGGAAATCATTGGAAAGTATGGCAGATTAATACAAGAAGAAGAGTAGACATCAAAGGGTTCTTTGCACACTCCAATTCAGGAGTGAGTACAAGGGATTGATGCTAAGGACTAAGGGACTAAAACAAGATGAGCCTTACGAATTCTCAAGGCTTGACCAACTAAAGCTCCCTTCTAAGACTAAGAAAAATTACTAAGAGTAGAATCCAAATTGAGTAGAGTAGGTATGATAGGAACAAAGGAAAAAGAAAGTCCAGATGAAATTGGAGAAGGACAATAGAGGCAGAAGATCTTGGAAAGTATGTGGTTGTGTTTGGGTATGTGAGGCAAAGACTGTGGAAGAAGGAGGTCTAGATCAATAAAGTGAGACAAGGAATCCTGGCCCACCCTCTCTCCTTAAAAGTATAGGAAAACTCGCCTTATGTAGAAGTGAGCAACAGGAAAGACTAGCATTCACAATCCTGTACAATGTTATTATAGGGATAAAGGAGATGAAGGAGCAGAGAAACATCCCTGCACCCACTGAGCTAAAAGAAATACATTAAGTGACACAATAAATATACGAACCATATAAATCAGAATAAAAATTTAAAGAAAAAACCACATAAATGAGTTGATACATGATAGAAAAGAATTCTAAGTAAAAGAAAATTCTTTTCAGAAATGAGGATTAAACTAGATGGCACATGAAACTAAATATAAACACAGCACAAACAACCTAATGGAAATTGAAAGTTGAAAAGAAGAAAATGAAAATTTTAAGGAGTAAAGAGAAAAAGAATTTGAGAGAAAATGGGAGTTTAGGAGCTAGGCAAAGAATATCTAACATAAGATCTCTGAAGCAATGAAACAAAACTAAAACTATATTTCAAGAAAATTTTCTTGAAATAAAAGCAACACTTGAAACTATGCACTGGAAAGACACACATGTGTTACCTGGGAAAGTCAACACAGAGTGATTAACAAGATGTATTCTTGTAGATCTACTGAACTTATGACAACATGGAAAGAAAATCCTTTGGGTACTTGGGCACTTATAAAGGCAAGAAAATCAAATTTGTTATCAGATTTTCCAGTGGTAAAACTTTATACTAGAAGACAATGAAGTAACCTTTTCAAGTATCTCCGAGAAAGAAAATTTAAGTCATAGATTTTATATCCAACTAAACTGACTTTCAAATATAAAGGCCACCAATATATCTATAACCTTCAAAATTGAATTCCGAATGCTTGTTGAGTGAGCATCTCTCTGTGTTATATTCCCCTGAGAGCCTTCATGGTGATGGGCATGAAACAGGAACTTACCTGTCCCAGAGATTGGCACATGCCATTTACACTGCATTGCATAGGTACTCATTTAATCCAGTTATACAAGGTGAAAATGCAAACATAAACCCATTGTTACGTTTATGAAACAATTTGTTATAAACAAATTGTTTATGAAACAATGTTTGCATTGTTACGAAAATGCAAACATAAACCCATTGTTTTAATCTTCAGGGCAGTAATAAATTTCATTGAAGCAATGTTTTAGTCCAACCTTTCCCAAACCTCAAAAATCTGACAAGAAGAAAGTACTTTTCACCAGAGAGCGGAAAATGTTTTATAACATCAAAAGAAAAAAAGCTAAAGGCAAAAAAGTAATGAAATAACATTCAAACTGCTTTTTAAATTGTTTTCTTGTCTGTGTATATCTACAGCAATCAAATTACTTTGAAAGTGACTTCAAGCTCTGAATTCTGTTATTTTGTGAAAATCTGTGCTAACGGTACTAATAGAATTAAAGAACAATAATTAGTCATTAGCCTTATTTAAGTTAGTATAGTTTATCATAATTTGTAATACCTAAATAAATATAATTTCACATACTTTGAAGTCTATATATTTTTAATATAGATAGGTCTTTAAAAAAGTGCATTTTATATAACAAAATCCTATTCTTCCAGCAAATATTTGTGGAGCACCTACATACAATACGCCAATCATTTCAATGAACATTGAGATACATAAATAAGTAAAGCAGCCTTTCCTCTTGATGAATTTGGCATTTGAGCAGAAAAGGAGACATATTAAAAACACTAACAAGCTAGCTAACAGTAACCAGAGAAATCATATTAAAATTATTAAATGGATGATATTGGCTTAAAAATACAGCAGAAGCTGTCTTACCAACGGTCACCTAATGGACCCACCCAATTATTCCATATTCTTTATTCTTTTTGTAAAACATACTGGCCATTGTCCATAGAACTTGGCTTCAAGATGTTCTCAGGACATCTCGGGACTACTTGCTCACCTGCTGAAGAATCAGTTGGTTTTTCCCAAACCTATTTATAACAGTTGTTCTTGTTACTGTAACTCTGAAATTTAATTCATGATTACACAAACTAATAAAATATGAGTGCCAAAAGATAAAAAAAATGAAATACAAATTAAATTATGAAAATAAATAATTTAAAAACTCAATTCAAAAGCTAGAAAAGAAAGACAAAGTAAAGCAAAGGAAAACAGAAGAAATTCATAAAAACAGACAGAATTCAGTTAGCAAACAGAATTAGTATAATTGATAAATGAGTCCAAAAGCTGATTCTTTAAAAAGCAAAGAAATATAGACAAGCTACTAACTTAAACAGGAAAGAAAATAGAATACACACATATATGAAATTAGAAATGACAAGGAGGAAATGAGCTTCAAAGCAGGGGATATTTAAAGTAACTAGAGACTGTCTTGCACAACTCTATGCAACTTAATTTGAAAACCTAAATGAAATGGGTAATTTTCATGAAGAATATAATTTACTAAAACTGATCTCAATGAAGACAGAAAATCTAAAATTATTAGAAAGACATAGATAACATTGTTAAAGAACTCATCCCAAAAGCATCGTGGCTAGTGTCTTCCACTGTGCGACACTAAAAATGGATGGAAGCCAACTTGAAGAGGCTCTCACTGGCCAAATGTGGGGCCATTTGAACTTCAGGGAAGATAATAACTGCAAAGGACTGCAACCTAGCAAAATTGTCTCATCTACGATAATACCAACACAAATAAACCAACCCTTACTCGTCACTATTGGAGGATTTGAGTAAACCAACCTTTGGAAACTGGTAAATAGTAAAGAAGAATTACACATTTATCTGGCCTTTCCTACATGGACCCTATCACTTGTTACACAAACAGATAGTAAAGGCAGATTTCACTTTATGGAAGTATTACAGCTAAGAAATGAATACAACCAATTAGCAATTTGTAATAAAGTAATAGCTCACTGTATCTGTAAGTCACAGAAAGGGACGCAACCAGACCTCATCTCCTTCTTGATATAAGAATATAATACCACTTATTAATGTCTTATCAAAAAAAATAAATCAACTCATAAAAACAATAATAATAAAAATCAGTCCTCAATCTGGTCAAGCCTTTAGGTTTAAACAATTTGTAAGAAGGCCAGGGAAACAAGAAGCAAAATCCAAACTTCAGGAGCCTGTATAGAACAAATGATCTGGTAGCTTTATTTAACAAAGTGGAAGGAAAAAAGAAAGAGAGATGAATTATAGATTAAAATAAATTTAAGGCACGCATCAACTAATCAATATAGGGACCTTATTTAGATCCTTATTGAAATGGTAAAAAGAGAAAACATGAAATAATTGGAAATTGGAACATTGACTGGATATTTGTTAATATTAAAGAATGATTATTAGTGTGTGGTCGAGATGTGATAATGTGCTTTATTTTTAAAGAGCCCTTGCCTTTCCAACATAAGGACTGAAATATTTACAGTTGAAATGATGTCTGAGATTTGCTTCAAATAAAGGGGAAGTAGGAGGAGAAATAGGAACAAGATTGGTCATGAGCAGGGGCCGGCCAAGAGTGGCTCAGTTGGTTAAGAGCTCACTTAGGGGTGTGAACTGAGCTCTGAGCAACAGCAGTTCGATGCCCAGCCCAAGCTGAGCTACCGCTAAGCTGCCAACAGGTGGCAGGATGGCTCAGCTAAAAAAAAAAAAAAAAAAAAAAGAAGATTGGTCATGAGCTGTAAATTATGCAAGCTGGCTGGGGAGTACATGGGAGTTCATTATGAGAGTCTATTTTTGTATATATTTGCAATTTTTTCTAATGTAAAAATTAGTAACATATTACTAAAAGTAGGGCATAATTCTCATGAACATCACATGGTTACTGTTAACTAACTTGAGAGAAAGTGCCCCATCAGCTCTGCTTTACCATATTTGAGATGGCTCCAACTGCCGTAACAAAGGAAGTGTATGTATACTAACAAGGGTGATGAATTTTCTCTGCTCCTCTGATTCTTCCTCCATTTCCAGATATTCATTCAGCTTGTAGTTACAGAGCTGCTGATATTGTAAAAATGTTGCTTAGCAACATGTTAATGGAGATAAACACCCCTTAAACCATGAGGGTGTTTGTCTTTTGAAATGTACTTGTTCAGCGTCTGATACCTCCCACAGCTCAGTTTAACAAGAGGAAAAATATCAACTCTCTGAATATAGTTGTTCTTATTTTTTAAATCTTCTTAGTTGGGTCTGAATTTAATAAGAATATAAGAAATGGAATAGGACAAACCTCAGACTACATACAGTTCCATTGATCTCTTCGGTGAGAGTGGTTTAGAGATGACAGACATAACACTCTGCCTCTTACCTAGTACCTGGAGTTGGGGTGGAGATGGCGAAGCCAAGGGGATATGCCGGGAAAAGTCCTCAATTATCATCCACTCGGTATTATTGTCCAAAGACAATGAACCAAGTAGTCAAGGATCTATATAGAAGGTGGGCCCAGTGAGTAACTCTTTAAACTTCAATTTCTTTCCCATGAAATCAGGGTATTTGTCCAAATGCTCTTAAAGAGCATTTCTAACTCTTTTACTAGATGGAAGAACCCCTAGGCCAATGCTTCTCAAACTTCAGTGTGTCAGCTCTGCCTTTCCTGGGCATCTTAGGAAAATGCAGATTCTGAATCTGCCCAGCGTGGGCCCTTGAATTTTTGCATTTGTACCACGCTCCCAGGAGATGCTGCTTCTGCTGGTCAGGGGAAGTCATGCATTTATAGCAGGGCTCTCGGCCAATCTGAACAAGCAGAGATTAGAAAATGTCACTTGCCAGCCTTGATATGGCATATGGTTAAGAGGACAGCTTGAGAGTCAGAGAGACTCAGCTTCAAATGCTGGCTCTGTCATTAGGCATGTGACTGAGCCACCCATGCTGGGCTTCACATTGTGCATCTGCAGAAGAATAGCATGGACCTTTCTTGAGAAGACTGAATGGAATAATATCTCTTGCAGCATTCTTAGCCAAGCACATAGTAAGTGCTCTGTAAATATGAGTTATTATTGTCATGAAGAAAAACAAAAGAGCATTCACGAAGGATCATGTTTCAGTAAGAGCCGTGGCCTCCCTCTTAGTGAGGCAGTATGGAAGATTGAAAACTGGGCTCATTCGAAGTGTAGGTGCTTCTTGTCACTGCTGCAAGTTTGGCAGTCATACCCTTTACTGGGCCTCAGTTTACATACCTGTCCAATGAAAAAGTTGGACCCATTTCTTCCTGCTACAAACATCCTAAGAATGTGTTTCAGCTCCCCTGGGTGACTCAAGTTGCACCAACAAGCCCCAGAGAACCAGCTCTCCATTTAATAAGGTGCTAAGGGGGAGGAACCGTGGGTGGCAGAAAGCTTATCAGAACTATGGGATGAAAAGCCCAGACCCCAAAGAATATGCCACGCAGGGGATCTATTTAAAAACTCCATCCTTTATGGCATCAGAAAGCCAGGGCAGTGATTCAATTGCTGACGGGCTCCATCGGAGGCAAAATTGGAGTCAGCATCCTGATCGGGGCAATGAGCAGGTTACCCAGCTCTGGGGAGGACAGGCCTTCAGAACCTTCCAGCTACCTATGTCGTTCTGATGTACAGAGCTTTACATTTTTAAACAAATGTGCTTGGGGCTCTATGTTTTTGCCCATTTTCTGAAGGATTTTCTAAGCATCTGTCAGCTTCTGCCTGAATCACACCTAAATGTGTATATGAATCACTTCCTTCCCTGTTCACGCCACTCATTCACAGACAGCTTCATCACCACCACCATTTGGAAAGAATAAATGAAGAAACTGGGGATTTTGCGCTGATTATTGTAGTAAGATGTTTATTTTTCGAAACCACAAGTGGTCAGAATCACTTAGGGAGACTTCGCCATGAGAGGGATTCTAGGGGCTTCTTACGGGGAGAGTAGTGCATTCCAGAGAAAGCCGGATGACTGACATGACCACTCGGAACCGGAAAAGATCTGGCTGATCTTATGAACCTCAATGTGATGGTTAAGAAAACCCTGCATTCTTAGAAAGGGAAGGCATCACAAGCAATGAATGAAATCTAAGCGTGTATGATGGTAATATGGTAGGCTTTGGGCTCAGATTCCTGCTTCATTGTACACCGAATTTGCTTAACTCAATGGGTGACCTTGGTCAAGTCGCTTCACCTTTCTAATCCTCTTTCCCTGTAACATGAAAAGGGTAAATACCTTTCTCTTCCAGTTCTTGTAAAGATAAAATGAGATTTCACATTTAAAATACTTGGCATGGTTCCTGAAACAATGTCTAAGTAACAACAACATTTGAAAAATTTCCTAATGAGTAGATTTTCTCGTGTGCTTCACTAACTTCCCTGGTGTAGGATTTAGAGAAGAAGTGTCAACAAACAGTCTATGGACTGGATGCCCCCTGCAGACTTCTGTTGTCTGCTTGCTAAAGCAGCGGTCAAGGTTACTTTGGTGTTGTTTTCTGCCAATATTTTAACATTGGGAGATTTTACAATCTTGCATCATAATTTTGAAAATTTTTGAACTATCAGATCTGGCAAACACCAAGCCCACATCCCTGCATAATAATATTCAGCTGGAGGTAAATTGCATATGTCATTTTTCCCTTTTGCCACAGTCTCCACCATTCCCTGCTGTCTTACTGTTGCACTATTTTACTTCATGTGCATCATCTGTGTTTGAGTTAGTTTCTGCATCTGCCATTCCTGGATATGGTGCCTAGAATGTAATGTCATGTTTTCGTGTGGTTTGACTGGCAAGAGCAACCATGATCAATCATATTAGTAGACACCGGCGCATTCGCTAATAATTTGAGAGGATGTCATGTAACGGGTACATTATGATAGTAGCCTATTTTGGGGTACTTGCCCAAGTCATACTCCAGTCTTCAAAATTATTTGCTCTTTCCACACATGGCCCTGCTGAAGGGAGAGGTGTTAGCTAGACAGCACCGGCTACCTTGTGAGACCTTCCTTACTTTGGGCACAGATGGATGGAACAGAAGCCAACACCCCCGAAGCCAACCAATTAAATTCTCATTCCCAGAAGTTCTGAACGATAGCAATGAGAAGCGGGGTCTAGGGCTGATGATGGCAGCACTGGGACTAAAAGCTCATACAGAACTAGGGCTGGATGGAGGTGGCAGGAGACAAAAATAGAGGCCATGCAATGGAGGAGCAGATGTTAGCTGGAGGAAATCATTCTGCTAAGAGAAACAGGAAAGCAGAGGAGACTTGCATAAATGAGCAGTGGAAAGAGCCAGACAGCCTCCTAGAAAGATAGCGGGCACCCATTCTTGACCTTCTGGTCCCTGGAGCTGGGAAGACTGGTTGTACATGCTTTGCCATCTTCAATCACTCACTCTTTGCGCGTCTTCCTTTTATTTATATGACATCATCCTCTTCTTTCATTCTCCTACCTCTCAGAATATTTTTCTCTGTCTCCTTTGTTGGCTTTTTCTCCTACACTTGACCTTGTCAAAATGTGGAGTTTTCTGGACTCCACTATAAGGCTTCTTCTCTTCTCTACTCACATTTACCCTGCCATGGACTAAATGTTTGTGTCATATCCCCACAAAGTTTGTCTGTTGAAATCCAATCCCCAATATGATGGTTTTTGGAGGTAGGGCTTTTGGGAGGTAGTTAGGTCATAAGGGCGGAGCCCTCAGGAATTAGGTCCCAGAGAGCGCCTTCACCACTTTCACCAATGAGGCTAGAGCAAGAAGACAGCTGTCTGTGAACCAGGGCACAAGTTCTTATCAGACAGTGAATCTGCCAGTCAGCTGATCTTGACCTTCCCAGCATCCAGAACCATGACGAATAAATGTCTGTTGTTTATAAGCCACCCATCTAGGATATTCTGTAATGGCAGCCTGAATGGACTAAGACACACACTTCAGATGATCTCATTTTAATATTAATTATATGCTGACATATCCTAGTTTTGATGTATATATTCATTAAAAAAAATTATTCCTTATTAGAATATGGGATCAATCATCTCCGGCAAACTTCATCTGCCTGGTTCACAGAAGTGACCCCCCCAAAGAAGACAGTGAATAAATATGTGCTAAATCAATAGATGAATGAATGAATGAATGAATGAACTGGATTTGTGTCTCCTCTCCAGACCTCAGCCATTCCCCGTACTCTTCACTAAGCCCCTGGGTGCCCCTTACCTCTGATTTTCCAAGCTCTTTCCTGCCTTCGAGACATGGAAGGTGCCTTCCTTCTGCCTGCAAATCTTTCCTTGGGGTCTTCCTTCAAGCATTGGCTTAAAAGCTTTCTCCTCAGTGGTATCCCATCATTTCCCATGTGCTCTCTGTAGTTATACCTTATTCATTACATGCATAGCCTCAGCTTCTTAATTTGTAAATATGCATAAACTTACTTGTTTACCACGTATTTGCCTGTTTCTCACCTTGCTTTTCACTTTCTTTTTTTCAAATATACTGTTAACTTCTTGAGTTAAGGATTTGACTCATCTTACTATGAATCAAACACCGAGCACCATTTCTAGAACAGACTAAGTATTCGATAAATACGTTTAATGACTGTGTGGAGACTCATGCTAGGCTTTATTTTATTCTCTCCACAAACCTCAGTTTTGCATGAGCGGGTTGATTTGGTTTTGATCTCTTGTAATCAAAGAGCTTTGACTGTGACAATTCTAGTGATGAACAGAAATTTGTATTTTTTAGGTGATTTTTGCAATTACCCTATTGATAGGCTTGGAAGAAACAACCTTCGAAGATGACTTTATAATGACATTAATCATTTTTATAGTTTACAAAGTACATTTACATCTATTATCACAGTTCATTTTCACCACAGTCTTGTGCAGAAAGACAGTTGAGACAGAGAGGTCAAAACAGCTGATAGCTAACAGCAGAACAGCTATAATCAGAGCCCATATTATCTGTTTGCCAACCCCAGGGCCTCCGTTGTTAACATTACACTGCTGCTACTGCTACTGCTACTAGATGTGATTTATTGAGCATTTACTACATTCCAGGCCCTCAGCTATGTGCCTTCCCTTAATTAGATCAATCAGCACAATCCCATGGGGTTGATGCTTTTATTGTTCTCTTGTGACAGATGAAGAAATGGAGACCCAGAGAAGTCAGAGAGCTAATGAGTGGGCTAAGTCAAGGTGGGAGCCCTGGTTTTCCTGATCCCTGAAACCAAATTATAAACAACTTCCCCATCGCCCTTCTTGCTACACAGAGAAGCAAAAGAAAAACGCCTGGGACTTTGAAAGTCACTCATGCAAAACAATCCAGGGCCATGTTGTTGTTAATCATTAAAAACCCTTTCAGGTACAGTGAAGGGTTATCCAAAACCATAGGAGCACAGGAAGCACGGAAAGATGTGACTGAATGTGAGCCACTTTATCAGCATCCCCTCTGATGAAGGGACTTAATGAATGCCCTTAATTGTTGAGAGATATGTAATAAGATTATTCAGTCTTGGCTGTACACTTTTTTCCTATTGTTAAATGTGTTAATTTGTAATGACGCTCAAGATGCTGGCTGAATAAAGCCAGGCTAAATGAAAACTCTATTTTTTTCAGAGTTGGAGAGAAGGTAATCGCAGCGGGTAATTTGATTTTGATGTACTGTGTTTGCCCTCTCTTTTTAAACACACGTACTCTTTATAAATAGGTAGAGTTCTGTGATCATTTGGTGACTGTAAGAAGGTTGATTATCCCAAATGTGACAAAGGAAACTCAAGCTTTCCTCCAGGTGATGGATTCCTCAATTATCTTCCATTGAAGTTAAAAAGAAAGGAGGGTGGGACGAAGGAAACATATTCAACGAATAGAGCTCTGTGTACGGCATTGTGTCAAGATCTCTCTAGCCATTCTTTACCTGGTTCTTCAAAAGGCTCCTGGGTATAGCGTTTATACTCTCATTTCATAGATGAAAGGAGCCTGTGACTTGATTCCCCCTGTGACAGGAATTGAGAGTATAGTTAAAATACCCACTGTCACATCTAGGAATATACCAAGGAGACAGATTAAGAGATATGGGAAATAATAGACAAAAGGAATGGGGAGAGTGTTGGGGCTGTGGAGATGGGATTATGTTATATAAGCATCAAAAACCCCAAGTTCTTATATTGCCAAAGCAGATTTGATTATGATTGAATTAGACAGTCAAACAAAGGTTTATGTGGTATAAAATATAGTCTGTTACCTAATTCAAACTTCCAGTAACAGTAATGATGATAATAACTTGATAATCATTTTTAAATTCAATTTAAATTTTTTAAAATTTCCCCCAATTGGTTTAATGGCATTTTAGTACTTGTTTTGCCCTTCTTTCAACCTTCCAAATCTGAGGTTTGGTTAAAAAGCAAATTATAAAGGACCCAACCCTCTTGTCTCTGGCCTTCACAGGGAACTGCTTTTCAAATCATTTTTCACTCGGTTCACACTCTGAAAGTTCAAAGAACTATGCTGTATGCCCATTCCAGGAGTCCTTCCGGAATTAGCCCATCATGAATATAAATCATTATGTTTGTTATGTTTCCCAAATACCCATTCATCATCCGTCTTAGCATTGTTCAAAGACACATGGGGTCAATTCAGCTCTCACCCTCACAAGGCTTCCAGCTTCTGTGTGTGCAGCCAAGAGCGCGCTGGAGACAATTAGCTAGGCGCTGCTGTGGCTGCAGCCAAGGGTCTCCCCCATGGGGATGAGAGGAGGCCTCCTCAGGAGGAAGCTCTATTCAGGCATCCCGTGGCTCTTGGCCTAGGAGGCAGCTGCCTCTTTCTACCCTCCAACTCAGGTCCTCTTTTATGTAGCAAGACAAAGGCAAACAATGACCACCTCATCTCTCCTGCAGGTGACAAGCAGAAGGAAAGTAGAAAGCTAGCTTTTGAAAACTCCCCGCCACTGAACTCCCAGCCACCCCAAGAACCTGCCCTGAATCCACTTTCCGCCATCCACAGGAGGCTATTGTCCTTTTCTCTCAGAAGCTGTCAGCTTAGGAAGAGACCACCAAGAGGGAAGGGAATTGCCTTCCAAAAGGGTCTTAAAGAATATCAAAGCTGGAAGGTCTCTTAGTGATGATTGAGTCCAGCCTCCATAATTCATAAATAAAACTCTGAGGACAAGAAGGATTTAGTCTAAATTGTACAGCCCAATGCACCCTCCCACTCCTCCCCCCCCACCCAATATCAGAATAACCTGTTGGTAAGTCAAAGCTAAATTTATCACTTACTGTGGTAAGTGAAAAACACACCTAATCAGTTTTGATTGCATCTCAGAGGAGGAAGAACAGTCAGGAGATTTGTTCAGATTTTGAAATTTGGTTTAAAGAGGCTCCTGCAACGGAATAGGAGGGTCTGGTTAGCATTGGATGAGGATTATGACACAATGGTTTAGAACTGGTGGACACAGCAAGGCAAGGATTTTGAGGCAAGCAACTGAAAAAGTCTTAGGGTATAAACAGTCAGCCAATGGTTTCTACTGAAGTGTGATGGATCTTTCAGAAAGTTGTAAGAGTGAACAATAAAGTTATTTGCATCTTTTATCCTCCTGGGCAAAATTTTCTGGAATAGTGAATCTATGCTGGTGAAGACAGGGGACTAGTACAATCATATCAGAGTAGACAGCAAGCCGTGTGGGCAGAGATAGTTTGGGGTCTCAGAATCCACGCCCCCACTTTACAAATGAAACTCTCCTCCAAGCCTCCCCTTGCCCCCTTCACTCTGGAAGAGGAACTGAAAGGCAGGTCCCACATTCCCCACCCACTGCCCATGTTATGACCCAAGATTCTATTATTTGATCCAAGTAAATAAAACCGGCCTCTGGACTTAAAGAAACATTTTTGAAAGATTAGGGGAAAAAATACAAGATTGGGGTGAGATAGAGAGTATGTGTGTAAAAGGAGCCTGGATGCCTGAGAGAGGAGTTGTATGAAGTCAGAGGAGGTGACATTGGAGACATGACTCGGATTTGCAGGGAACTCAGGAGCTGTCCAAGCTGAAGAAGGGCAATTGCAAAAGAAGCAGACAGCTGCGGGGTTGAGGAAAAGCAAGTGTGTGTGTGGCTGGAGCCTGATGAGCAAGAGACGTAGGAGAGGGGGTGAGGCTGGAAGACAGGGCCGGGTCATAGGGACCTTGTGGGTGCTCTCAGAATGCCTGAGTAGGATGCGCAGATACCAGGTGTGCTCTGCTCCCTTTCCTCAGGGCTCCTCCCAGGTACAGGGATATTTCCCTGAGTGGTGAAGGCCGTGTCTGGGTTTTCCAAGGAGAGGGACTGGGAGATACTTAGACATTCAGTTATTTGCTTCTCCCTGAGCAAAATAAGAAATACATCAACTAAGCCAGCTGTGGGGCTTCCCAGGGCAGTAAATTATCTTTTTTTTTTTCTTTTGGTTTGTTTGCAAGAAATGCCTGCGATTCCAGAATATTCTCTTAGCTGTTATCACACTCCAACATTCATTTTCAATCTCTATTGTTGAGCTGGATGATTTTTATGGCATCTTAGCTAGAGAAAAATGAAAATGAATTTACAAGATGAAAGACAAGACTCACTTCTTGGGGTGTACTCCTTGCAGTTCCTCCTACAGCAACAAGAAAAACCTTTTAATAAGATTTAATTAGGTACACTATTTTCTTTTTAAATGTACCCACAGGCACTAATTGGACAAATCACATCATCTATACCCAATATTATCAACAGATGGTGATTAAACATTTTAAGAGTGTTGCTTGATGCTTACATGAAACCACTTAATTGTCTACATGCAAGCTTACTTAGGCTTTGTAACGTCTGAAAAGCCAGGAAATCGGTAATAGAAAATAGCAAAGCACTCAATTCATGAACTAGAATACTCATTTTTATTTATAAATTCAAACACAGGAAAGGATTTGTGTACTGACATTTGGGTGTATGTGAGCTGTTTTAAAACTCATTCTCTTTTCATTATTATTTCTAAAAAATGAATACCACCGTTGCAGATAAAATCATTGGGCAGGGTCTGGGGGCGGGGGAGTGGCGGTTCACGTGGTGTTAGTTTCAGAGTGTAGGCCTTCTCTGTAAGAAATCTGGGAGGAAGAATGGCTCAGCAGTTCAGGGTGTGGATCCTCAGATCTGAATCTCATTTCTATCCTGAAAAGCTAGGTTCATGACCTTGGGAAAGTTACTTAACCTCTATGAACCTCAGTCTTCCAGCATTTAATATGGGCTAACAATAGCAAATAACTCACAATGTATCTCTGAGGGTTAAGTCAGACTGTGAAGCTTTTATCTCAAAATATAAAGCTCTTAAAATCTTAACTATTATTATTGTATAGATTAAGAGATATAGTGTAGTCAATTCCAGAAGAAAAAGGCTGTTGCATGTGTGTGTGTGTGTGTGTGTGCGCGCGCGCACGTGTGCGCATGTGTGTGTCGTTTTGGACATGGGTACACGTATAAAGCAAAGTATCAAACGGTAGACCGGAGTTTATGATGAAAAGCTACAGTCCCTGCTTGCCTTTTTCTGCTCCTTATCACACTCCTCAGGGGAAACCTCTCTTAACTATTTCTATTTTTCTTTTTTCTGAAGTGGCCCCATATATCTGAATAATGGGCCTACACACCATTTTTTGATCCAGCAGCTGTAGGCAATATCTTTTGACTCCATTGTATAAGAATTGAACAT
Organism: Aselliscus stoliczkanus; assembly: GCA_033961575.1. Taxonomy (NCBI): domain Eukaryota; kingdom Metazoa; phylum Chordata; class Mammalia; order Chiroptera; family Hipposideridae; genus Aselliscus; species Aselliscus stoliczkanus. The sequence continues at coordinate 20,585,255 of CM066733.1, forward strand.
TTATTTGTTCCATTATTCTTCCCTCTTATCCTCTTTTCTTTCCCCAAAGTTTGACGATTATATTAGTATTTTTATTTCCCTTATTGCTCATTTTTATAACTTGTTTGTTTGTTTGTTTGTTTGTTTGTTTGTTTGTTTAGCTGAGCCATCCTGCCACCTGTTGGCAGCTCAACAGCAACTCAGCTCGGGCTGGCATCGAACCGCCATTGCTCGGAGCTCAGCTCGCACACTTTGAGCGAGCTCTTAACCAACTGAGCCACTCGGCCAGCCCTCATTTTTATAACTTTTAAACAACACAGTTGTACATATATATTTTGCTTTCTCAATTTTAAAAACTTTGTGTAATCCCTCTCTAGCATGCTTAGACAGGAGTCCCTTCCAGTCACTGATAATATCCCACCCAAACCCTGGAGACTGGAAGCGGGGCTGAAGATGACTCGCCCAAAGAAATATGAAGTAGAAAGAATGAACAATGGGCTTTCAAATAGCATAGTCCACGCTAATATTTTAAAGGAAAGAGTGGCCTCTAAAGTCTGGAAATCTTGAGATCTGCCAGGTTACGCTTCTTTGAAAAGGAATTTCACCCACAGAAGAAGAAATCTCCCATGCTGGTGAATCTACACCTCTGAAAAGACTGGTTGTATTGAGATTCACAGGAGCCAAATACTTTTGTCCCCACGAGCTTTACAGGGTGGCAAATAAAAGAGGGCGGTGCAGCTTCATTCTTGAGCCCGCATGACTTGAGAAAGTGAATGTGAGCTCTCCTAAATCCAGATCCCTGCCAGAATTAAGTGGTAAATAAAACATAAACCACTTTTGTACATGCTTCAAATTTTGGTGGAGATGAAAGGCAATTTACTCTGGGCTGCAAACGAAATTCCTGGCAAAAAGCAATGCCTATTAACAAATGGAACAGGCCCCTGGTGACAAGAGGGAGGCATGCAACCGGGTACATTTGTCATTTTAACTCCAGGGGCAGACTTGAGGTATTTCAATCCTGCTCAAGTAGAATTACAGGTAGAAACAGCATCATATTTGATATAGCAAATAACGCCATCATTATTCCTTTGAACAGGTTACTTCATGTATATGAATAATTTGAGAACTCAATAGTCTTTATTTACTTGATTCCTAGATATCTAGAAAAAAATAAAAATGGCCATCTCTTTTCAAATTTATCTTTCCATCCTTATGCCCGCCAATTATTCCTCTGAATGCACTGTTTTAATCAAACTGTCCCTCTACTCCAACACCTTCAGAGGCTCTCTCATTGTCCACAGAAAACCTCTGACTTAATAGGTGGGCATTTCAGGCATTCCAAAGGAGAGATCTCAAATGCTTTTCTACACTTAATTTCCACCATTTTTGTATGAACCAGGAGAGGCTAATTTATGTGGCATACCTCAGTTTTCTATTGCTGTAACAAATCACCACCAACTTCACAGCTGAAAGCAACGTATGTTTGTTATTTGTCAGTTTCTGTGGGTCAGGAATATGGGCATCGCTTAAATCCTCTGCTCAGGGGCTCATGGGTAACAATCTAGGTGTAGGCTACATTGCTCCCATTTCTGGAATGTGGGGGGCATCTTCCCAGCTGACATGGTTGTTGGCAGAATTCAATTCGTTGCAGCTGTAGGTGGGTGAAGGAGTTCCTGTCTTTCCAGTGGCTGTCAGCTGAAGGTCACTCTTAGCTCCTACATACAGGCCCATCACACTTCCCTGCTACACAGCCTTCTCAGAGCCAGAGAGGGAATCTGTTAGATTGAGTCTGACATCGCATAATGTAATCACAAGAGTGATTTTTTTTTCCCCCATCACCTTTCCATATTCTAGTGATTAGAGGCAGGTCACTACTCCAGGGCAGGGGAGTACACAAAGGTGTGGATACCAGAGGGCAGGAATCATGGAGGCCATCTTAGAATTCTGCCTACTGCTCTATGGAAACCAACAACCCCTACATTTCAGTGCCTTAAAACCACAGAGTCTGTGTCTATCGTGGATTGGCTGAGGCCTTAGCTCAGCATCACTGGCTGGAAGTTAGCCTGAAGGAGACTCGAGCTCCACAGTCCACTGCTGCTGATGTAGGAAAAAGGACATGGAGCAAACCTGGCTTCCACTCAAATCTCTGTGTTCAAAGCGAGTGTCCTGGCTACCTCTAATTTTAAGGGGTCAAGGAAAGACACTTCCTCCTGGTGCCTTACACATAGAACTGGAAATACTTGGTGAAGAGCACAAACGAGGACTGACTTCTGCAACAAAATGTCTTCTTGTTGCATTCTGGATATCATTGACTATTTCTCTTCTCAGGTAATTGGCTTATTGTATTGTTTAACCTGAATGGCCTTTTCTCCACGTTCCTATTTCCAGATTCCTCTGTACTGTGAAGTCCAACCCAAAAGTCACTTTCTCAGTAAACTATTTTCTGATATTTTCTTTCAAAATTACTTTTTCCTTCTTGGATCTACCATAACACTCCCCTGTACTTTCTCCATCTATATTGTAGGATATTTATAATGTGATAGCTTTATCCCACTTAACTCTTTCAGATCTCTTAGTGTCCTTATTAGATTGTGGACATCCTGGGGACAGGAACCTTGTCTGAGTCACAATTATTTCCTGTAAAGTGTCCAATACAGGGCTATACTCAATGTGGTGCTAATGTTTGTTGGTTGAATGAAATTGGTCTTGCTCCCCCAAGGTGCCTATTTACAGAGTTTTTGGTCAACCTTTGAATTATTTAGGGAAAGGAGTTGGTTAATTTCCTTATTACATTGTAAGCCTAGTTTTTTTACAGTTAAACTTTTTTCAAATCCCTCTTGAAGTACTTTTTTCCCTCATTATCCGTTGTTTATCCATAATGAAGATCATAGATCACATAACACAGCTGGAAGAACCTTAAAGATTGTCTAGGGCAGCAATTTGAAAGGCTTTTTTGTTGTTGTTGTTTATTTTAGGAAGGTGACTCTTTTAATGAAATGAAACCCTAAGCAGAGTACAAAACTATAAAACAGCAGCAACAACAACAAAAAAGCTGATGCTGTGATTGAAGTGAGAATGGCAAGTTCAGAGTTTTGGTCACTTAACATCTCCTGACCAGTCCCTACTCCCCAAAGTGGACCTCAGACACCTCTATGAAATTCTAGATACTTTGTTTGAAATCCCTTCATGCTGACTCACCTTTTCATATTACAGATAGGAAAACTAAAGCAAGTGCCTTTTGCAAAGCCGCTCAGAGTTGGGGAATCTTATTTCAGTAGATATTTATTGAGCACCTACTAGAAGTGAGTTTGACTAATAAAGATATAGCAAGCCTCTTAATAAAGGTAGTGAGTGATGTTTTAATTCTCAAACCACATGTTTTATCTCTCAGTCTCATGAATGGTTACCATGGTCAAGCCTTCCATTTCATTTAAGACTGTTTCTGTGACTTAGCAAAGTCAAGGTCAAAGAATGAATGGTTAATTTTAGGGTATCAGTTCCTACAGTGAATCTGAGAGTTGAGTTCATGCTGAGTGGAAAGCCAGGTGAGCTACTTGCTTACAACCAGAGCCCCCTGTGTAGGTATGTGGCAGTGCCATTTATTCACCTTGAATACTGGAACTCTCATTGTCATCAAACACAGGAGAAAGTGTCAGCATCTTAGATGTGTTCACTTTTGCTGGGAATTCACTTATATTTTATACAGATTGGCATCCATGTGCATGAAAAAGATCAGAAGGGATAAGCTGATCTTATCCATCCAGCTACTCCTGCACAGGTGGTCCTGTGGCTTCTTAGCTATAATTAGAAGTTGACTTTCCTTACACATGTGAGTGGCTTCAATCTGTTGGCCTCCACTCAACGTTTATTGTCACCCTCAACAACATATCAACCCCATGCTATCATGAAATTTGTATGCTGTTAGGAGGTTTGACAACTTGCACAGACAAAACAAATAGAAAATATTTTAATATGTGATAAAGTTCTAAAGTATGTAGTATGAGCTCTAACTGCTTCTGGAGCTTGAAAAGAGCACCCATCAGTACATATTAGAAGAATTGGTAGAAGTCTTCCATGGGGAGGAAATGTCAATGAGGGTCTTGAAAGGTAAGTCTAATTTGAAGTAGATGGATAGGTAGAGATGGGTGTCACTGTAGGTTATGGCCTGCCATGGGCAAAGACATGAAGGATAGAATAAGCATATTTTCATTGTAACTAAAATGAACTGAGAACCTAAAATGTGTTATGCTTTGAGTTTGTCACCTGACTGTGATAATCTTCAAAGTAATCTAATGAGGAGGGACTGATATTATTCTTGTTTTACAAATGAAGAACCGAAAGTGGTTAAATAACTTTTTAAAGATCATCCAGTTAGTGAATTATGGAGCTGGAATAACCCAGGTCTTTATGATGTCAAAAATGATATTATTAAGCAAAGCTCCCTACTTTTTTTTGACTCATGTAGGAAATAGGGAGGAGAAGGATATGATAGTCCAGGGTAAAAGAGTGTTGGGGAAAGAGTGATAGGAAGTTGGGTAGGTAAGAGGGAGTCAGCACAGGTGATTTTTCCGCCAGGAGGCGTTTGGAAACATCCGGAGACATTTTGGTTGTCACATCTTGGGCAGAGGGGGCTGCTTCTGGCTGCTAGTGGGTAGAGGCCAGGGGTGCTGCTAATCATCCTACAATGCACAGGACACCCCCACAGCAAAAGACTATGTGGTGCCAAAACTCCATAGTGACGAGAAAACCTGGCGTAGGTAGACTGAG